>QODF01000208.1:27978-75311 GCA_024372805.1 Oostethus manadensis
GGAGCGGCCTAGTCCAAGTCCTGACCTGAATCCCATGGAGATGCTGTGGCATGACCTTAAGAAGGCGCTTCATGCTAGAAAAGCCTCAAATAAAGCTGAATGACAACAATTCTGCAAAGATGAGGGGGCCAAAATTCCTCCAGAGCGTGTAAAAGACTTGTTGCAAGTTATGGCAAACGTTTGATTGCAGTTCTTGCTGCTAAAGGTGCCCAAGCAGTTATTAGCTGCAGGGGCAATGACTTTTTCACACACGGCTATGTGGGTTTGGATTTTTTCCCCCTAAATAATAAAAACATTCAGTTAAAAACTGCATTTTGTGTTTACTTGTGTTATCTTTGACTAATATTAAAATGTGTTTGATGATCAGAAACATTTTGTGTGACAAACATGCAAAAGAATACAAAGTCAGGAAGGGGGCAAATAGTTTTTCACACCACTGTACTTCGATCAGTATACTTCCAATATATCAGTACTGAAAGTAGAAACGTAGCCTGGCGAGGAAAAGTTCCACCGCTCCCCAAAGTCTTCCGTGACGTGCAACATGTGCCTTTCAAACTATTAAACGTGTTTGGCGATGCCGCTTTTTGATCCGATGTTTCATTGTAATCCCAAAAATGCTTTTGGCTGCAAGCTGTCCAGCGCTCGCGTCTTACACGCCACCGTGCCTGCAGGTGGCAGCACACGCCAACAAACTCCAGGGGTGCCCACACCTTTTCCACTGAAAGGATGCAACTTTGCATGTATCTTTATATCTCTGGGGAAAAATAACTTCAACTGTGTGGAAAGCGACTAAAATGTCATTTTTCTTCTTATTATAATAACTTTTCTTCGTGTTTTTATTCTCATTGAATTACAGCAGTTTTTGCCATTTCTGCTGTATCTTAAAAAAATGCTTTCTTCTCATGTAAGTTTTTCATCCATTCTATGCCGCTTGTCCTCATTAGGGGGGGGTGGGGGGTTGCTGGAGCATATCCCAGCTGACTTCGGGTGAGAGTACACAGTTTGTGTGTATATACGTACATTATTTTATTATTCCCATGATATTTTGATATATCAGATTGTTTAAAACATTTTTTTTTTCAATATTTCAACGCCGTGCTACTAAAAGGAGGGTCTTCCTAACTTACAAGTTTTTTCCTGTAAAATTGCAACATTATTTTTCTTAATTTTTTCACTTTATTCTTGTAGAATTACAGCAGTTTTTCCCCAAATGTTTCATTTGTCTTCCTAGACAATTTTCCTTTTGGGAACTTTATTCCCGTAATATTAAAAGGTTTTTGTTTTTCATAATACTACAAAGTTTTTAAATTAAGTTAAACTAAATATTTTTTAAACAACTTTTTTTTTCCACATTGTGATTGTTTTTCCTCTTGGAATTACAGCTGTTATGTCCTTTGTGCTGTTTTTTATTTGAAACAAGTTCATCTTTTCTCTCATGATTATGACTTTATCCTCATGATATTATAACTTATTCCTCAATCTAGTTATCCAAAACTTTATTTTTTGTGTCTGTGGCGCCCTGGCTCATGGGCTGTGGCGAGGGCAGGAACTAAACGAGCTTTTTAACTTAAATGATTTTACCGGGAAAAAAACCAAAACTGAATTCACAGTCAAACAGAAGGCGGGGTCCGAGAGGAGGAGCGAGCCCCCCGGCAGTGGAGCCTTTCATTTGGTGGTTGTTCCTCCCAGTTTGCCGCACATCAACAATCAGGATGGCCGAGCTCCGTGGGAACCTCGGGGGGGACGGCACGTTAGTAATTGGGACACACGTGGCGTCACAAGGTTATGGGGGCTTCTTTCTGTAATATTTCAACTCTATGCTGCTAAAATGACATGCGTTGTACTCGTATGAACATTTATTTTTATATTTCTGCCATTCTTTTATGACTTTGTTCTTGTAGAATTAAAACTCTTTCTCCATTTCTGCTGTTTTATTTGTTATTTTACAACTCTCTCCATGGAAATAGTCGGAAAATGTTTTCATGGAATTTCTATAGCTGCTTTTCTATATATAGCATTTTCCAGATTCATTTTTTGCAAGATATCTTCTTGTAATACACTGCTTAAAAAAATGAGAGGAAGATTTTGAAAACCCATCAGGTCTAAACGGGGGGGGGGGGTGTTCTTGAATATCATTCCTGATAATAAGTAGGTGATGTATCAGTAACATCATTTGATAGAAATAAAAAAGATCACCCTATAAAGGGGGGAAATCAAAGACTCCCCAAAAATGAAAGTGCAGCAGACTGGTCCATTTTGCCAAAATGTCCTTGTAGCAACTCCAAATGATTCTCTAGTTTGCTTGTACGTCCTGGGGGATCTCCTCCCAGATCTGGACCAGGGTATCACTGAGCTCCTGGACAGTCTGAGGAGCAACCTGGCGGTGCCGGATGGACCAAAACATAATGTCCAGGAGGTGTTCTATTGGGTTTAGGTCAGGTGAACGTGGGGGCCAGTCAATGGTATCAATTCCTTCATCCTCCAGGAACTGCCTGCATACTCTGTTCTTCTTTGCACAAAGGAGCAGATACCCATCCTGCTGAGGATTCCTGTTTTGGGGTCTGTCTCGTTGTTGCCCCCTGATGCACCTGTTGTTGATTTCATGAACAACCCCCTCTGCTACTTAACTGACCACATCAATATCCCAGAAGTGTGACTGATAGCTTACTATGCTCTCATTCAAGTCTTCCTCTCATTTTCTGAGCTGTGTAGTGACTTTAATCCCATAATATATTGACGTATTCTTGTAATGCTTGTTTCTCATAATATTACGCCTTGCAAAAAAGTATCTTTTGTTGTAATATTTCAACTCTGTGCTACAAAAATAACATTATTTTTTGCCATAATAGGAGTTAGTTTGGTTCTTGTTAGAATAAGCCTTTTTTCTCTTAATATTTTCACTTTTTTCCGGTATTAATATTTGCTGTTTTTTGCACATATTTAACATTTTCTTATAATAAAAATATTCCCATATTTTTACTTTGTTCATGTTATAACTGTAAAAATATTTCAACTTTTTCTTAGTAATATTTCATATTACAAAGGTCCCTTTTTTAATTGTTTTTTTTTTTACTTTATTCCCCTAATATTTCCTATAATATTTAAATAATGTAAATAGTATCTTCCTCAACCTAATGTTCCAAAAATTACAATTTTATTTTTTGTTTGGTTTTTTTGTCATGAGCATTTAAAATTATAATTGTAAAATAAAATTATAGCCAAAAGGCCACACTTTGGGCACCCCTGGTGTACTTTCGTCTTGAAGAAGTTGCCGCGCGCGCACACACACACACAAGCATGCAAAAATGCGCACTGACACGTGACCTTCAAGTACTTACCACCTCCACTCCAAAATTAGGGTTCTTGGGTCTTTCGTCTCCAGTTTTGTATTGTGATGCAAAAGGGGAAAGTATGCTGATCCTGTTGTGATGATCCTGACACAGGCAAGGACGAGACTTGATTTGAGGAAGAAGCAGCTGCGCGGCATGGCAAGGTCAGAGGCTGCTAATCCGCAGCCTCGTTCATGCGAGATTAAAAACCTGCTCCGAGTTTTGATTAAGAACGCAGGGTTAGAAGATTAAAGGCCGGCAAACAAAATGAAAGCAGTTTTAAGCCCAATCCTGGAATTCATCAGAGTACCAAAACCTTCACCGGCCATGACAAGGCCAGATCTTCTCCACCCGGCCTGTCAGATGTTTCCATTGACAAAGCACCGAACGTTCCACGATGTTTTTATCACTCTGTGCGGTCGGTTTGCTTTTTTCACAATTGTACCGCTGATTATCCAAGAGTTGTGAGTAAAGGATTAGGACACAGGAGGATTAGAAATTAATTAAAACATCCGGAGGCTCGTCCACTTGCAAACGTTGGCTATATCACAAACAGTTCAAGTAACGGAATTCCCAGGGCAACAGTTGCTGCAAAATAATAAAATAGCTTTCGTTTTTAAGCCAATCAATAGACGCCTCAACTGGATCACATCGGTGTTGAAGGAACCTCGACTACTTTGGGTGCTCCAGTTACGCGGCGCTGATCCGCAGCCTGCGACGCGGATAAACTGTATTGAAGTTTCTCTTGCAGGGGTCACGGTTTCACCCTGAGCAAGACACAATACCCGACTATAATTGCCAACATAAGGTCCGCGACCTTCTTGGCGACACAACAGTAATCGCATAAGCTGTTTGGCGACTGCAAACTGATTACACACCGCCGTCTCCGCAAACTTCATTTGGAGCGTAGTATTTCATTGACAGGATTATGGGAAGGAGGGTCACAATACTGTAATCTCCCAGTGAAGTGAGACAAACCAGAGGACGTACCGACCCTAGCGAGCAAGCACCCCGGTCTCTTGAAACGACAGATCAAGTAACAGAAGAATGCACTTTTGGAGATGGCATCCAAAGTCCTCGTGTCCTGCATGTTGAGTAGAAGAAGCAGAAGAACAGTATCCTTAGATGCAGAGACAAATGTATTGGTATCGAGTCCCAGATGATGTGGGAAGTGGCTCAAATCAGAATCAGCACCTCCATGGGTCGGGAATGGACAGGCTGATTGGTGTGGCGCCTGGACTTTGCATCGGCCGGTTGTGATGAAGCTGGAGCAGAGTCTATCCTCACCTGGGCTATGATCTTTGGGTGGTGACCAAAAGGACACGATAGCGGGTACAAGTTGCCCACATGAGTTTTCTCCATAGCGAAGTTGGGATCTCATTCAAAGATAAGGTGAGAAGCACCAGAAGTCATCTGGGACAAACTCAGAGCAGAATGGTAAAATGGTAAATGGTCCCTCACATGTATAGGGACTTTTACACCTTTAAGGCACTCAAAGCGTTTTGACGCCGTTTCTGCATTTGCCTACTGAGGACGCAGCAGCAGGAGCAACTTAGGGTTCAGTATCTTGCCCAAGAATACTTCCACATGACCACAGGAGGACGAAAGATCCAACCAGTAACCTTCCGGTTGGGAGACGATCACTCATACCGCCCGATCCAGGTGAGAATGCTCTGGCGACTGGTTAGGATGCCTCTTGATTGCCTCCCAAGAGAGGTTATTAGGGCACGTCGGGAACGGTAGGAGGCCTTTGGGAAGACCCAGAACACGATGGAACTGGCTTTGGAGCGCTTCAGGATACGCCATGAGGAGCTGGACAAAGCAGCCGTGGAGAAGGACACCTGGGGCTCCCTGCTTAGGCCGCTTCCCTGGTCTCAGCTAAACGGAAGAGGATGGACGGATGGATGGACAAATAGTAACCATTGTGTGATCACTGGCAAGAGGCATTTACACCGAATGTTTCAAAGAAGAGTCCATCCTAGCAAATGAGAAGCACTGCATTAAAGTCGATAAGACCGCCCCTGTGCGATGTCAAATGTTACGTGGCCGGCAAGGAAAAGACAACAAGCATCAACAAAGAGGGTGGAAAGAATGTAATGCTCTTTTTCACGTTCCGAAACAATGCCGATGAGACACCAACATGCTCAAGAACAAAAAAAACCACAAAGTAACTTGATGAGTACAACGAATTTCCAAACGTGATCATTGGTAAAATCAAAAGCTCTTAGAGGACGTAGAAGAGTGTTCGTCGTAAATATGGGCATGCTTACCATCGCTTGCCTACAAAAACAGGAATGACATATTCTGGCCGCGGTAAAGCATCATGGTGTCAAATCCTCCAAAAGGGTTTTAATGTATTCCGATTCAAATCTTCATGATCTCTACATCAAAACTACAGAAAACACTAAACTCTGCCATAAAAAGTCCTGATTGTAACAATGCAGTTCGACACATGCACGCAGTTCTCTGTGGAACCGTCAGAAGAGCGCCGACACAGGTCGTGTCGCGTTCAAGTCCTTCGGCGCGTCCCCCCAACATGACAGCAACGCCTCAATATTTGTTGTGCCATTCGCACTGGCCGACGCTCACCTCCTCGATGTCTAAGTTCTTCCTGGACTTGTAGATAAACTCTCCGATGGCGACAAAAACGGAAAGGACTAGTCCGGCCGCCAGCACTATGAAGATGCCCCCGATGTTCTCCACACCCAGAGCGCTGGCCTCTTTGCTGTCCTCCTCGGGGCAGCCGTTGCCCCTCCACCATTTCTCCTTCATCATGTGCAGCTTGCCTTCCTCCTGAAGCTGCAGGATGGCGATGGTCACTTTGTCCCTGTAAGGTGAACCTGCGGAAATATATAACAAAGCAGGATCAAAAAACATTCTCATCACAGGCTTTGCTATCGATATCCCGTACCAATCGGGGTTCCCACACCGTAGCCCTTTGAATCTATCAGACCTCCGATCTGCGTGAGGTTGCAGTTGCGCTGGCTGATGTACTCAATGCTAGTGGACTCCATCAGCAGGGCGTAGTCAGTGGTGAGGACCCACTGGATGCCCTCGCGGTTGTTCTTCACCAAGGCAGTGTTTTTCCTGCTGCTCATGAAGGCCCACATCTTCTCGTAGGTGGAGATCTTGGATTTCTGTTGAAATAGAAGGAACAGCTCAACGGTAGAAGATCTGGACGATGCCGCTCAGTATCCAAAATCCTTTTCCAACAGCAGGTCTGCACAAAGGCAGTGACTCACAGAGATGCGGCAATCACAAAAGTTTTCAAAATGTCTGGATTCAGACTTTTCAGCACTGGAATAATAATTCAGTAAGTAAAATGGACGCGAGCTTGTTTTTGCCTGCTCTGTCATCTGTGGAGAATCAAAACCGCCTCTAGTAAATAATGACTCCGTTAATCTTAGGTTTATGTTTGTGGGTTTTGACGGCAGAACAGTCAAACGGCCTCGGTCAACAAACTATCTCTAACTCACGAGCTACCGGTCCACCAAATGGTTGTCTTGTAGGTGACAGGCTGTGTGACCCACAAACAGTTGCAGAGCCAACTGCCACAATCTTGATTAGGATGATGGTCCTTTGGAAAACTTGATAGGCCTGCTAGATTACTTGTCTGGTTGTTCCACCAGTAGATTCTTAGTCAATGCATCGTGCTTACTTGATGTACTTTACCATATTCTGTCAGTTACCTTAAAAAAAGTCATGGTGGAGCCGTCTCTTACAGCACCGTACTCTATTTTGGTTTGCTTGGCCAAGTCGTCTGCGGAGTCGATGGGCGAGTCCATCCTCTCAACAGTGAGAAAGGCGGCCAAGTTGGCAGTGTAGGATGATATGATGATCAACGTAAAGAACCACCAGATTCCACCTACTATCCTCGTGGAGAGGGCCTTGGGCATCAACTCAGACCCTGGAAGATGCCACCAACATAATTTGGCAACGAAACAACCAACCGTTCAATGACGCACACCTCAAGAAGCTCACCTTGCTGCATGAGTGCTCCAACGCCAAACCAGACACTATTTATGAGGGTAAAATTGTTTTCAACCACGTCCGAGTCTGGATTGCAGGGGTGAGGGTTGTACCATTCATAGGGAGTGAACCTGGAGGACCAAACAGAGAACATTACTGCTGAGGAAGCCTTTTGTGTCTTTAGCGAATCACTTATTGCCTTTGGTTCTGTTTCTGATTCCAAATGAAAGCACATTACCTGGCGATGACAAAGAGCACGCAGCTCACACCAAGGCAGGCCAGCAACACATACATCCAGATATCAGGAGACAGTGGATTGAGGAAGGAGAAAACCCCTGGATTGGTGCCGTTGGGTTTGTGGTAGAGGATACTGATCCCCAGAGTCATGAAGGGCTTGGAGAAATCTATCACCTTTTCCCTCACGTAGGTGATGGTAAGGGGGGCCACTGCCAGATCGGCCACCTGGTAACCAAGACAAGCACCCCTTAGAAAGCTCTTAGACGGATCACTTCAACATCCCCCAGCGTGGAGGCACTTACGTGGTCGATAAGCTCCCGCACCATGCCGTTCCACTCCCCTTTGTCGTTCTGGGCGCCATATTTACCGTCTGATACCAGTTTTACCTCGTAGGAGAAGCCCAAAATGTTGGAAAGCTCCTTGAGGAGGTCCAGGCAGTAGCCCTCGAAGCGGTCGTTTCCATACAGCGGCTTATCAGACTTCTTGTACATCACGTAAGGATTTTCCTGCAACGGGACATGGAAGTCCTTCCTTAGCAAATGCATCATTTGATAGTTAAATCTTCGTCAGAGATACTTTGGGTTCATAGTTTTAGTTTTTCCTCATATTTTATATGTGGTTCAAAACACTGTTAACATGTCCGTGTAGATTCAAAATCATCCAGGTCATGCTAGTCAACAAAGGTTGAATCGAGGCAACTGGACTCTTCTTGTTTGCTGAAGACGTTTCATAAACATCATAAACAATGTTCTAGTGGCTGTCTATGAGACTAGTTTTCTTTTTCAATGACCTGATTCTTTTTCGTTTTATGTTATTTTTTTAGACAGAATTTCTAGATAAAGCCAAGGCGCCGAGGGAGTACAGTATGGGGGGCCTTAGGATCTCGTCTCTGCAATTTACAGATGATGTGGTCCTCATGGCCTCATCAGCATGTGACCTTCTCTGGAATTTACCCTTGTGGGACTAACACAGGCATATCCTATCTTCAGTTTTTACTGGGGAGGTTCGCAGCTGAGTGTGAAGCTCCAGCACCTCCAAATCCGAGGCCATGGTTCTCAGTCAGAAAAGGGTGTATTGCATCCTCTGCGTTGGGAGTGAAGTCTTGCCCCAGTTGGAGGAGTATCTCGATTTCTTGTTCACGAATGAGGGAAGGTTGGAGCGTGAGATCGATTCATGGATCGGCACAGCGTCACCAGTAATGCGGTCGCTGTACCGGACCGTCGTGGTGAAGAGAGAGCTGAGCCGGCAGGCAAACCTTACAGTTTACCGATCGATCTACGTTCCCACCCTCACCTATGGTCATGAGTTATGGGTCATGACCGAAAGAATGAGATGGCGGATACAAGCGGCGGAAATGAGTTTCCTCCGTAGGGTGGCTGGACTCACCCTAAGAGAGAGTGTGGATCTCACCAATCAGGGAGAACTCAGAGTAGAGCCGCTGATCCTTCACATGGAGAGAATCTAGTTAAGGGTGGCTCGGGCATCTACAGTAGAGTTCCGGAATGCTTCCTTGGTTAGGTGTTCCGGGCATGCCCAGCCGGGAAAAGACCCCGGGAAAGACCTAGAACACGCTGGAGGGATTATGTTTCACAGCTGGCCAGGGAACACCTCGGGGTTTTCCTGGTGAAACTGGAAGAGGTGGCCGGAGAACGGGAAGTCTGGACTTTCCTAATGGGGCTGCTTACCCTGCGACCCGGACCCAGATAAACAGAAGAAAATGGATGGATGGATGGGTATTTTAATTGTCGTACCAAAATAGTGGTGACAATGAGGGTCCTGTTGGCCATGGAGTCTGTGACGTTTGTTCCCATGTCCTTGTTGTTTTCTGTTAAATTAAGGCCCGTTTGGGAGTTCCATACACCAATCTGCGAGGATAGAAGTGACAACGTGCAATCAAAACTAGCCGCTTTGGTGCCTGAGACACAATCAAGAGATGGAACGTCAAAAGAAGGGGGTAAAAAAAAGAAGAAACCAATCAAATCACAACAGATGGGAGACCAGACGTGGACACATGGGGGGAGGGGACGGACGGTTACGGAGAAGAGCAACAAGCCAGTTAGTAAACATTGTTACTATTCCTTTAGTCTGCTTGGGGCAGCTAAAGTACAGACCTTTTTCCACACTTTATTCAGGCGATTGTTGCCCGCGATTATCTTGCAGAAACAATAAAGAAAGAGCACTTTTAAATTGGTGGCATTGAGGAAAAAGGTAGCACAGTTAACTGGGAGATTGGACTAGAAAACAAATGATGGTACTGAAAGTGCAGTGGCAACGTTACACATGCAGGAAGCTGCAGAAAGAACCAGAACCGCTGTGTCGATGGATGTAGCTAGCGGTACAAATGGCTTCTTTGTGGGTTTTTAGCACACACAAAATGACGGTACTGCTATTGTCATGCTCGATCATCTAAGGGTCTACTCGGACCACAGAAGCGGGTCCGACGGTTCACCTTCTCCAAGCCGTCCTCCTTGAGGCTGATCACGTCTAAATCGAAGTCCTTGCGGAGACCGTCTGTCTTGTTTATGATGATTTGTCCCGTTAAGCCGTTCCACTGCGCCTGCGGTGGATGAAGGAAGAGCACAAAACACCCGCAGTGAATCTCAATTTATTTGGGGGAAATTGTCGTATACCAAAACCCTAAATCCAATAGAAACGAGTATTTGGGAAATGAATTATGGATGAGTGGAGCGGCGAGGCATCTTAATGGGTGCGTGTGCGTGCGTGCGTGTGTGTGCGTGTGTGTGTGTGATATAAACGGAGCAGGCAGGCTTGGCCTCTCGTCCGAGTGGGGAGCAGTGGGTGGGCAGCAGTACTTGGTAATGAAGTCAGCTCCGTGGAAAAGCAGTCAGCTGAAATCTCGGTTAAAAGATGCCTCACAGACATGAGACGCACTCGCCTTTATCGCCTCATTTCCACTCCCAAACCATCCCAGCCCATTTGCAAGAACGCGTGAAAGTTGCTGTCGTGTAGGCCTGTCATGTCACGCTAATCAATACATTCATTAACCGCACAATAACAAAACGCAACTGGGTCATTTTGCATTTTACCGTAGTGTTGAAAATACTAGCTGGTGCAGTAGATTCTCAGAAAACAATTAAGGCCCAGCATTCATGATATGCATGCTGTTAAGGCTGTGCAATTGGCCAATTAGTTAAAAGGGGCGTGGTCAAAAAAATAGCAGTGTCTGCCGTTGGATTTACAAGACCAAAACTATTTCTTGTTTGTAGCGTTTGTCAATCCTGTGAATGACGAAACTAATATTTAGTTTTTTCTAAGTGCTTCACATCCGTGTGGCATGGACTCTACCAACTTTTGATGTCCGCCCACAAGTTCTCCATGGGATGAAGGTCCGGGGATGGGGCTGGCCCCTCCATAACATAAGGACATAAGAAAATGTTGCTGGTTTCCTAGTGTGTTTGGGGTGATGGTCTTGTTGATTCCAAGGGCATGTCCTCTTCAAGTATTTGGACATATGCAACCTCATCCATGATCCCTGCTATGGGATAAATAGTAGGAGGAACATCCCATATCATGATGCTTCAATGTCTTCACTGTGTGCTGTTGCTTCAATTCAGAGTTTGTCTGCGGCCCTTGGACCCAAAAAGAACAATTTTTAATGTTACTCCAGGTCTCTTTGATCACAATCAACCGGGTTCAGACCCTAATGGCATAAGTGAATTTTCTGGAAGTAGAAAACCTTATTAATAAATGGAATATTTTCATCGTTATAGCATAGAAAACCGGTTTAGGACTTTATAAATGCATTTTTTCTACCATTATTAGAGCCCCGTAGACATGAAATAACACCCCTATAGTCACCTTTACACTCAAATTTATCTTTGTTTACACCTGGCGACGGGATCACTGCAAGGACATAAGAGACTGCCGCCGCTACATGGCTGGCATGGCCAGCTACCAAGCTAACAAAGCAAGAAGGTCAAAGTAAAACGCCAAAACCTTACCACTTCCACACAGAATGGGAGGAGAATTATGTTGTGTCGGACATTCCATGGCTGACCACATGCAGTGTAAAACAATCTAATCTAATCTAATGTGTGGTAACATTACTGACGCCTAGTGGCCAGAATATGACATACAAACTTCTTTTTCAATACTTTTTGACTAATAATGGTCCATAGTCAACCACAAAAGAGCGGCCGTGAATTCATTCACTTTTTATTTTTTGGGCACAATAGCTCTAATTGCAAATGTAACTGATTAAAAATTCATAAGCAAAATGCGTTTCTGTAAAAATAAATCAGTGCAAATAATTTCAGTGGAAGACCCGTGTCACATGGCTGTGCTCTTTTTACCTGACTGGGATGGAATTTTGAAAGGTTTATTTTTTAAGTTATTTGCACTGAATTGTTGAGAAACTGCGTATTATAATGAGCTGCATTTCAAAACATGCATTTGGCTTGCAAATGTTTATTCTATGAAACTTTGGGGTTAAAATGATGTAAAAAATGAAAAAGTCTGTTCACAAAAAATTCAGTTACATCAATTATCTTAAAAAGGCTTTGGAATAAAAAAGTCATCAAATTTGCATAATTTGCAATGATGCCTCAACAAAAAGTGAGCAAAATATGTAAAAACAAATATGCTTAGAAACTCACTTTATGTCACTCTATTACATTCCATTCTTCCGCTTATCCGGGTCCGGGTCGCGGGGGCAGCAGTTTCAGTAGGGAAGTCCAGACTTTCCAGTCTCCGGCGACCTCTTCCAGCTCCATCGGGAGGACACCAAGGCGTTTCCAGGCCAGCTGTGAGACATAGTCCCTCCAGCGTGTCCTAGGTCTTCCCCGGCCGGGCCTTCTACCGGCTGGGCATGCCCGAAACACCTCACCAGGGAGGCATTCGGACTAGATGCCCGAGCCACCTCAACTGGCTCCTCTCCATGTGAAGGAGCAGCGGCTCTACTCTGAGCTCCTCCCGGATGGCCGAGCTCCTCACCCTATCTCTTAGGGTGAGTCCAGCCACCCTACGAAGGAAACTCATTTCCGCCGCTTGTATCCGCGATCTCATTCTTTCGGTCATGACCCATAACTCATGACCATAGGTGAGGGTGGGAACGTAGATCCATCGGTAAACAGAGAGCTTTGCCTTCCGGCTCAGCTCTCTCTTCACCACGACGGTCCGGTACAGCGACCGCATTACTGCAGATGCTGCACCGATCCGTCTGTCGATCTCACGCTCCAACCTTCCCTCACTCGTGAACAAGAACCCGAGATACTTGAACTCCTCCACCTGAGGCAAGACCTCACTCCCTACCCGTCCACCCGTTTCTAACGGTCGTACCCTTCTCTCCAGCACCCTGGAGTAGACTTTCCCAGGGAGGCTGAGGAGTGTGATCCCCCTATAGTTGGAACACACCCTCCGGTCACCCTTTTTAAAAATGGGGACCACCACCCCGGTCTGCCAGTCCATAGGTACTGTTCCCGACTTCCATGCAATGTTGTAGAGGCGTGTCAACCAACACAGTCCCCCAACATCCCGAGCCTTGAGGTATTCAGGGCGGAACTCGTCTACCCCCGGAGCCTTGCCACTGGGGAGTGATTTAACTACCCCAATTACCTCAGCCACGGTGATAGAACTGTCCATGTACGTATTCTTTCTGCTTCCTCTACGGAAGGTATGTCAGGGGGATTTAGAAGGGCCTCGGAAGTATTCCTTCCACCGACCAACTATCTCCACAGTCGAGGTCAGCAAGCCCCCGTCTGCACTGTACACAGTGTGAACTGGGGACTGCTTCCCCTTTCTGAGGTGTCGGACGGTTTTCCGGAACCTCTTCGAAGCCGACCGAAAGTCGTGCTCCATAGCCTCACCGATCTCCTCCCACACCCGAGTTTTTGCCTCGACCACCGCCGAAGCCGTGTGCCGCTTGGCTTGCCGGTACCTGTCAGCTGCTTTGGGAGTCCCGCAAGCCATCCATGCTTGATAGAACTCCTTCTTCAGCTTTACAGCAGCCCTAACCCACGGTGTCCACCCATCGGGTTCGGGGCTTGCCATCACAACTGGCACCGACCACCTTCCGGCCGCAACTCCGACTGGCTGCCTCAGCAATGTAGGCACGGAATACGGGGAGAGACGGCGAGCTGGTGTTGGCTTATTGTTAGCCCCCCGGCTTGGTGCCTCTGTGCTGGAGTCATCCCCAGTGAACAAGAGTGTTATTTCCCTACGCCTTAGGGCTGGGGAAAGGGTCTTGACTGTGGTCTGTGCGTACGCGCCGAACGGCAGTTCAGAGTACCCATCCTTCTTGGAGTCTACCAGAGGGGTTCTGGAGAGTTTCCAGCTGGTGACTCCATAGTTCTGCTGGGAGACTTGAACGCCCATATGGGCAATGACAGTGTGACTTGGAGGGGCGTGGTTGAGAGGAACGGCCTCCCTGACCTGAACCCGTGCGGTGTGTTGTTGCTGGACTTCTGTGCGAATTACAGTTTGTCCATAACAAACACCATGTTCGAACATAAGGATGCCCATAAGTGCACTTGGCACCAGGACACCCTAGGTCGCAGGTCTATGATCGACTTTGTGGTCGTATCATCAGACCTGCGTCCGTATGTTCTGGACACGCGGGTGAAGAGAGGGGCTGAGCTGTCAACTGACCACCACCTGGTGATGAGTTGGATTAGATGGCAGGGAAGGATGCCAGACAGACCTGGAAGACCCAAACGCGTAGTGAGGGTGTGCTGGGAACGTCTGGCAGAATCTCCGGTTCGTCGAGTCTTCAACTCTCATCTCCGGCAGAGCTTCGCCTGCATCTCGAGGGAGGTGGGAAAGGAGCCCGAGCTTGTGGAAGAGGCAGAGACATTCCGACTAGATATAGTCGGACTCACCTCAACCTACAGTTTCAACCTACAGTTTGGGCTCTTGAACCAAATTCCACACCCGACAGTGAGGAAGTCATTCCCCCAAAGATTCCTTATTTAGACATGGAGCAGAAAACCCGTTTGTGTGAAAAGTTACGGGGATGACGTCAACATATTACTGAAACTGAAAGGGTTGACACTAAAACAGCAGCAGGAATGAAAAACATTATCATAATAGGTAATTAAAAAGTATCAGGAAAAATGAGTAGCATAGAGATGAAATATGAAATCCTTTCTCAGTTGTGACATTATGGGAAGCAAAAGTGTTGTCATTTTTGGATAGTTGAGTTGGGGGTAAGTATTGCGGGAATAAAGTCAAAATATCACGAAAACATTTGAGGAAGATTATTTATAGGAAGCAGAAAAAAAACTGTACTCAACTTTTTTTTTTTTTTTTACCTACAGAATGTCACAAAGCTGACATGCGTAAGGCTGAAATATTTAAGAAAAATTTGTTTTTTTTTAAAAGGAAAATAAAGTTTTAATTTTTGGAAAATTCCATTGGGGGCAAATATGGGAATAAAGTCAAAATTGTATCAGTAGTCATACAATTACCAAATGTAAGTTTACTAAATTTATTTAAGAAAAAAATGTATTATTTGGAAAACAACACAAAAGAGCAAAGACCAAAATTTGTACAAATTATGTTTTTTTTAAGATATATGACAACATTTAGGAGAAATATAAGGTAGTGTTGAAAATACCAGCAGTCCAATGTGACTACCCAGATGAAGTACTGTTATTAGTATATTTGTATTGCTACATGGCAAACAAGTTACCAGTAGGTGCAGTAGATTTTCAGAAAACAAACACAGCATTCATGATAAGCACGCTCTTAAGGCTGTGCAATTGGCCAATTAGTTAAAAGGGGCGTGTTCAAAAAATAACAGTCAGGTGAATCAGGGGACCCCATTTAAGGATGAGAGCAGCACTTGCTGAACATCATTTCTCTTTGAAAGCCTGAGGAAAATGGCTCCTTCAAGACGTTGATCAGAAGAACAGAGTACTTTGATTAAAAACTTGATTGGAGAGGGAAAAACTTATGAAAAAGTGCAAAAAATGTTTGGCTGTTGAGCTAAAATGATCTCCAATGTCTTCAAATGGAGAGCAAAACCAGAGACACGTGGCAGAAAATGGAAGACAACTATCAAAATGGACGGAAGAATAACCAGAATGGCAAAGGCTCAGCCAATTATCAGCTCCAGGAAGACCGTCTGGAGTTACCTGTAAGTACTGTGACAGAAGACGTCTGTGTGAAACTAATCTATTTACAAGAATCCCCCGCAAAGTCCCTCTGTTTAAAAAAGGCATGTGCAGAAGAGGTTACAATTTGCCAAAGAGCAAATCAACTGGCCTAAAGAGAAATGGAGGAACATTTTGTGGGCTGATGAGAGTCAAATTGTTCTTTTTGGGTCCAAGGGCTGCAGACAAACTCTGAATTGAAGCCACAGCACACAGTGAAGACAGTGAAGCATCATGATATGGGATGTTCCTCCTGCTATTTATCCCATAGCAGGGATCATGGATGAGGTTGCATATGTCCAAATACTTGAAGAGGTCATGTTGCCTTATGCTGAAGAGGACATGCCCTTGGAATCACCAAGACCATCACCCCAAACACACTAGGAAACCAGCACCATCTTCTTATGTTATGGAGGGGCCAGCCCCATCCCCAGACCTTCATCCCAAGGAGAACTTGTGGGCTGACATCAGAAATGCTGTTTGTGAAGCAAAAGCAAGAAATGTTGATGAATTGTGGAATGTTGTTAAAGAATGTTGGAGGGGAAGAACAGATGAAAGGTGCCACAAGTTGGTAGAGTCCATACCACACGGATGTGAAGCACTTAGAAAAAAATAAATATTAGTTCCGTCATTAACAGGATTGATAAATCCTACAAACAAAAATAGTTTTGGTCTTGTAAATCCAACGGCAGACGCTGCTATTGTTTTGAACACGCCCCTTTCAACTGATTGGCCAATTGCACAGCCTTAAGAACGTGCTTATCATGAATGCTGGCTCGTGATTGTTTTCTGAGAATCTACTGCACCTACTTGTTTGCCATGTAGCAATACAAATATACTAATAACAGTACTTGATCTGGGTAGTCACATTGGACTGCTAGTTGAACATAG
Source organism: Oostethus manadensis (assembly GCA_024372805.1). Lineage (NCBI taxonomy): Eukaryota > Metazoa > Chordata > Actinopteri > Syngnathiformes > Syngnathidae > Oostethus > Oostethus manadensis. The sequence continues at coordinate 44,516 of QODF01000208.1, forward strand.
CGGGCCTGCCGTGGGCCGCAGCTTGCCCAGTCGTGGTCTAGCCGGCAGGCCGGGTGGGAGTGTTGTGGCCTGGGAGTGTGTGTGACGGGGATGTGGTGTACGAAAGCCAACTCACGTCCTTGAGCATGTTCATGAAGCGTGCTCCAAAGCGCCAGGGCTTGTGTCGGTGGCACTGAAGCGAACTGACCGTGATCTGGGCGGCCCGTTGCGAGGCGGCCGCCACCATGTAGACGGCGTCGTACATCAGGGAGGCCTCCGTCTGCAAAGACACGTCACCTCGTCAACAGTCACACTTTAGCGGGGCTTCCAGTCACCGGGGGACACGATGGGCGCTTTCACGCGCTGTCAAAGCGGCAGCGCCCCCTGCTGGGCGCCGACTCTGAGCGGGCCTGACAGGAGCGCCAATTAAATGCTGCGTTTCCCAAAATAGATCTGCTGTTTGTGAGTTTCCACAACCTCCCCCGGTGATTAAGTCGGAATATTTGGAACGGCCTCGTTTCACGTCCCGGCTCGCTTATACAAAACATTAGCTGGCGGGCTAATATGTTGATTTTGTTTTGGGCAACTGTAAATAACCGCAAGCCCTTTTTTGCACTTTTTTGGCCTCATCCACAATCCTTACGTGGGACGGCAACGCGTGTGGAAGATGCAAAACCAGCTAACTTTTGTATAAAACATAACTCCACCTGCCTGTCAACCACAGCCACATTGTTATTGTGTGAAAGCATAGCTGCTAGCATTTTACTGCTACGTGTTAGCTGCTAGCATTGTTACTGCTACGTGTTAGCTGCTAGCATTGTTACTGCTACGTATTAGCTGCTAGCATTGTTACTGCTACGTGTTAGCTGCTAGCATTGTTACTGCTACGTGTTAGCTGCTAGCATTGTTACTGCTACGTATTAGCTGCTAGCATTGTTACTGCTACGTTTTAGCTGCTAGCATTGTTATTGCTACGTTTTAGCTGCTAGCATTGTTACTGCTACGTGTTAGCTGCTAGCATTGTTATTGCTACGTGTTAGCTGCTAGCATTGTTACTGCTACGTTTTAGCTGCTAGCATTGTTATTGCTACGTGTTAGCTGCTAGCATTTTACTGCTACGTGTTAGCTGCTATGCCAGCATTGTTACTGCTACGTGTTAGCTGCTAGCATTTCAGTGCTACGTGTTAGCTGCTAGCATTGTTTCTGCTACGTGTTACCATACCAGCATTGTTACTGCTACATGCTAGCATACGTGTTAGCATGTTAACATTGTTACTGTTACATGTTAGCATGCCAGCATTGTTACTGCTACGTGTTATCATGCCAGCATTGTTACTGCTACGTGTTAGTTGCTAGCATTTTACTGCTACGTGTTAGCATGCCAGCATTTTACTGCTACGTGTTAGCATGCCAGCATTTTTACTGCTACGTGTTAGCTGCTAGCATTGTTTCTGTTACGTGTTAGCATGCCAGCATCGTTACTGCTACGTGTTAGCTGCTAGCATTGTTACTGCTACATGTTAGCATGCTAGCATTGTTACTGCTACGTGTTAGCTGCTCGCATTGTTACTGCTACATGTTAGCATGCTAGCATTGTTACTGCTATGTATTACCTGCTAGCATTGTTACTGCTACATGTTAGCATGCTAGCATTGTTACTGCTACGTATTACCTGCTAGCATTGTTACTGCTACGTGTTAGCTGCTCGCATTGTTACTGCTACATGTTAGCATGCTAGCATTGTTACTGCTATGTGTTAGCTGCTAACATGCTAATACGTACCGGGAAGGCCAAATGTCCTGATGGAGTTGTTTATTTGGACTTGGGAATGGTTAAAGCCGGTTGGGTCAGCAGAAACAATTGTTAGGTTAAAATAGGCGGCCTGAACGCGTTGGACAGTTTGATGTCAGAGTGACTCGAATGAACGGAGAAATCCGGACGACGAAGAAGTCTTAGAAGAAGTTGTTACCAAAAAGTTTGAATTTTGGAAAAAATAAACATTTTTGTCAGTTGTAGGTCCTGAATGACTGGAATAGGTTGAGAGATGTGTGATTTTTGGGAATATCTGGATATAAAGCCAACTATTCCAGAATGAGCGGAATCATTGGATGCTGGAATGCGTATTAACATTGTTACGCCCAAGAACTACCTTACTGCTGTAGTGACACCTTGCCACACCACACCTGCTAGCTACTAGCCGGCTAGTGTCTGGCTTCACCCACCATGCTAGCAAAAGCTACATTTTGTTTTAGACGCTAGGTGTAGCGTTCTTGTCTATGTCGCTATGTGAGCTAAATAGTTGAAGTACTTTACCTACATGGAGAGAAAACCTTCACTGGGTTTTTGGAGCTGTTTAAAAAGCGGAATAGGTGTGTCCCATTCCGTGCATTAATTAGCAGCCTCTTTTTTTAGCTGTTTTCATATGTTCATATGTTCATATGTCCTTTCCCAGATGGAAAATGAAAAAAATGCAGCGTTGATATTTAGTAACACCACACGTGCAGATATGCTTTGTACTTCATCAGCTTTGTCAAATACTGCAGCTGGAAAGTATTAGCAATATTCCAATATATTTTTCCCATAACATTGACTTTTTTCCCGACCTAGTTTTCCTAAAAGGACAGTTTATCATAATCTTGCAAGTTTATTTGCATAAAATTTCCTCCTTGAAGTACAAAATGTTCTTTCTTATATTTGTATTTGATTTTATACTAGTTTTCCAAATCTTGTCCTGGTAATTCCGACTTTATTCCCATGCAATTCTAACTTTTCCCCCACACTGTTTGTTTCTAAAAAACACAGCTTGATTTTTCCGTAACATTTACTACTTCCTTTTAATTTTTTTTAAATTATTCCAAAGGGCTTTCTGATTCCCGTTATAATATTTGGGCTTCATTTGTAAGAATGCCAACGTTGTTATGTTGTTGTTATGCATGTATGCAATGCTCCCTAAAAAGACATGATTTTATGATAATAATATTACAATTATTCATCCAATTTCCATGCCGCTTATCCTCATTAGGGTGGCGGGGATGCTGGAGCCTATCCCAGCTGGCTTTGGGCGGGAGGCGGGTACACCCTGGACTGGTCGCCAGCCAATCGCAGGGCAGACAAACAAACATTCACACTCTAATGGACAATTTAGAGCGGCCAATGAAGCTAACATACTCGGGAAAAAAAAACACACCTACACGGGGAGAACATGCAAACTCCATACAGAGATGCCCGACGGAGATTCCAACCCTGATCTCCTGACTGTGAGGCCAGCGTGCTACCCACTCGTCCACCGTACAGCCCAATATTACAATTACTGTATTATTAATTTTGTAAAATTGCTTCTTATTTCATGGTTTTACTTTATTCTCATAAAAAAAATGTTTTCAAATTTATTCATACACATTTTCTTTATTTCTATCATTTTTAGACTTTGTTCCCGTAACATTATAGCGATATTGTTTGCGTTAATATTATGACCTTTTTTTGTCATTTGGACCATTTTTTTTCATAACAAATTTTTTTTCTGTTAATAGTTGTGACTGTAAAAATAACTTCTTTTTTTTTCCTTGCCAAATTCTATTTTTGGGTGAATAAAAAAAGCAGACGCGGGCCTTTTGTGGCCCCCGGCTGCACTCGGGACACCCCAGCGTTGACCCCACCTGAATGCATTTCCTTTCGTTCTCGGCGTTCCCGCGCGATCGCCGAGGGAACGCACGAACGCCATCCGGTCTCACCGTCATCATTCCCTCCATCATTCCCGTCTCGGCTTTGGAGGGAGCCTGCAGTCGCTCCATAGACCACCTCTCCACCACCGAGGCCACCTGAGGGCTGTCGATGTTGAGCAGCCGGAAGCCCGTCATGTTGACGCCGCTGTAGCGGTACGGCTCCAGGTCGAGGGCAAACAGGTCCTGCGGAGACGCGACATGGACGTCACTCCTACAAGAAGACGCCGCCCTTCCGACGTTGCGGGGAAGACACAAAGTGAGTCAACACACACACACGCACACACGCACACACGTTTGCAACTACAAATGAATGTGAGTGCTTTGGAATGGGGGAGGGGCCCACGGTGGCGCCCGCTGCTCGCTGAGAAGAGCCGCAGAGTCTCTACACCTTCATGTTTTGCCAAGAAAAAGTTGTGATTTCACGAGAACAAGGTCGTCTTGAAAAATAACGTCATTTTAGTAAAGTTGCATTTGGGGTGAGGGGGTTATGGAAAAAGCTCTAAGAATAAAGTTCCCATAAATTATGGGAATAAAGTCATGACTCTACACCAAGAAGTTGAAATAGTTGCAAAATTTAACGGCAAAAATGGATCAAAAACCCAAACTGTAGTTTGATGAGGAGGAGTTTATTTTACTAGCATAGACTTGAAATAATACAAAACAATAAATTATTCTATTACATGATAACAAGTATTATAAGTTATTTATATTATTGTTATTATTTAGGTCAGCATATTTTGAGAGATATTTTTGGGGAAAATGAGGTTGAGGAAAGCAGTGAGATATTATGGGAATCAAAAATGATATATTGCAAATACTACAGAGAAAATGGATGGCGATTAATTTTTTAGAAAATACATATACTTTGACCAAAATAAATATGAATACAATTTCAATGAAAAAAAGCATAGAGTTGAATTATTGCATTTCTGAATGTTTTTGGAAGTCATAATGTTTTGAGAAATAAAATCCAATTGAGGAATTTAGTGGGAGAAAGTTACAATATGCAAGGAAAGTCATAACACTAGAAAAGATGAAATATAAATATTACAAAGAAAGTGCAGGCAGAAGGAAGACGGACGTTGGAATATTTGGGGCGGAAACGAGCCAAGAGTGAAGCTGATATGAATAAAATGTTTTTCCGGGACGAACTGAGAATCACTTGTTAGCTTTACAAAATAAAGTTCCTTTCATTCGGCGCTCCGCGGCCCCCTGGGTGGGAAAATTCGGTGGACGCTCCGAGGCCTCCGTGGGTTTTCTTACCAGCGTGGTGAAGAAGAAGTGGTAATATTCCGTCATCATCCCCATGGACAGGATCTGCAAAAGATGTCAGATATCACGTGCGTGCGCTCAAACGACGTCAGCGCGGCCTTCCCAATCATAGCCTCTGCTGGGATTTGGATGGGAACACGGGACTTCTGCACAGGAATGGACTTTGACTAATCTTGCACACGGTGCATTTCAAGCCAAGGGGGACCCCCAAAGTCGGTCACACGTCACCTGCTTGAGCACGTCGGCCGACGTCTGGTAGGCGCAGTCAAAGATGACGTAAAACTCCTTCCCCTTCTTCATCTCCTTCAAGAGCGGGCGCGCGTCTTTACTTCCTGTCGGCAGCTGGCGGATCTTGATTTTAATGCTGTACCTGGACGGAGCTTTGATCAGCTCCTGCAACCGGATCAGTCCTTTGGCACAAACGCATCGTGTTAGAACCGAAATCCAGACGTAGATAATAAAATACTGTGCTTTTTTTTTTTTTTACCAATAAAAGACGCTGTTTCTATGAATGCAATGCAATGATGTTCATTCCGCAGTCTGAGGTACGCGACATTATTAGCGCCTTCTAGACATGAAATAACATCCCTATAGCCACCTAACACTCCTAATAGTCATTGTTTACATCTCATTGCACAACTCTAAGAAGCCAAAATCGTACCGCTTCCACACAGAATGGGAGGAGTGGCCACGTATCACATGGATTTCAGTACGTCTTGACTAATAACCGATCATAGTTTGCCACCAAACAGCCAGCATTTATTCATTCATTCATTTCTGGGAAAAACCCGATGTGCGCAGGGAGCGACAATCGAAGCGCGATATTGCGAGGGAGTGGACTAATCCCTCGTTTATCACGGTTAGTTGGTTCCAAAGCATGATAAGTGAATTTCACAAAGTAGTAGACATAAGGAGATAAAATAAGACATAATAAACACTCCGGTATGTTAGCATTGGGACAGTCCCATGATTAGTACGTCCTGCAGTAGCATAGGTGTAACACTGCCGACACCTAGTGGCCAGTGTAGGATACTACACACCATCGCCGCGTCTTCTGAATGCCGTATACTCGTGTTTTACTTCATTTCTATGCTAGAAAGTGCTTCATTTTGGGCAAACAAATGTAACATTTGTGTACGTGAGTAGTACAAAGCTGATTTGTAGGAGAAAGGATTGTATTTGTGGTGGAACGCTGCCTATTATCGGTCCAAAACATTCACGTTTTGGCACGTTTGATGAATTTGTTGCCTAAATGACGCACTTTAACACAAAAAGATCCGTTTCTACTTTGGTAAAAGGAGTGTAAAGGCGACTGTAGGGGTGTTATTTCATGTCGAGAGAGCTCTAGTCATGTTCAAAAGATGCAGCGTACGTTGGACGGACTGCATGGGACTCACCCGTGGCGTCCTCGTAGACGATGGTGACCGTCTTCCACTTGTAGTACTGCACCACGTCCAGCACCGCCCGACTTATGGAGGCGTACTCGGGGTAGAGGTTAATGTAGAAGCTGTCCTTGTTGTCCACCGACGGGTGCTTCCAGCGGGTCTGGATGTGAGGGACTTCCAGGGCGTTGCAGATGGACTGGACCGCGCTGACCGACGAGCTGTGCGAGGGCCCGAACACGGCGCCGACGCCCAGCGCCAACTGGTCGCAGGCTGAAACGCCGAAAGGGTTGGAAAGACGGCGCGCGAGGAAGAAAGGAACAAGACGAGACTCTCACCTCTCCGCGACGCCTCGAAGCTGTCATACAGATTTATTCTCTGGATGTCGTAGGTCAGCGTGGTGTTTGGCATTAAGGTCCGGTTCCGGTTGATGTTGGTCACGGCAAATTTGAAGGCCAGCTCCTCCACGCTGATGGGCTCGTTCTCCAGCGTCTCGAAGATGCCGCCTGCGCCAAGACGGCAGAATGGCGGCGTCAAACCGAGGCACGTAGACGCTCACGGCGGAGCACCTGCTGGCTCGGTGCCAAATCTCTGGTCCGCGTTTCCCAGCAACACTAGCAGCCCAACTGAGACGCCTGTTTAATGTTTATCCTTTATCAATATCGTTATCGCACTTCTCAAACGCTTTTTCCCTTTCAGGTGACTCATACTTAGCACCCGGGGTGTCTGGGCATGCGAGTCTGCCCCTCCCCTCACGTGTGTGCCATCAACTAGCATTTTAGCATACATGTGCCGGTTTGATGCGATCGCGGCTCTTTTTCATTGGCCCCTGGAAAAGTATTATAAACATGACAAGAATTACGTCAGAATATTAAGAGGAAAAACGTTATCTACCAAGAAAAACCGATAAAATATGAACATTTTATTTTTGTAAAATTGCTATTTTCCCATTTCTGCCATTGGTTCTTCTTGTCGATTTCTTTCTTGGAATATGACGACTTCATTCCCATAATATTTAGACTTTGTTCTCGTGGCATTATAATTATGAAAATGATAAACAAATGCAATTTTGTAGTTTTTTTTGGTTCTCCTAATACTACAACATTTTTCTTGATTATTTCACAAAAGGACATTATTATAATATATTTTTTCACTTTATCACTTCACCAGCATACAGAAAAAAATATATATTTTGTGTTATGTTTTTAAAAGTCATAACAGAGAAAACTAAATAAAGTTGTAATATTTGGAAAAATAAGTTGGGGGAAAAAGTTGTACTATTATGTAAATAAAGTCATAATATTTCAAATGACACATAATATGTATATAATAATATATAATATGTACATAGCGGTATAGAAAATGAATGAATAATTAATCTGTGCACATGTTCTTTGTAATATTTACATATTATGTACATATTATATATTATGTATTATTATATAAAAAGAAAAAAGTATTATTATTTTTTTTGAAATCCAAACAGAATTGGGTGTCTAGGCATGCGAGTCTGCCCTTCATGGTCTCTGTGGCTCACACCACGTATCCCGTCGATTACTACGTTGGAATCAGCAGCAGGGTTTTCCTTTGACACTCCCAATCTGGTTTCTCCAAAAACAGCAGCACAAGTGCAAGACGCAACGGAATGGAACTTTTGGGTGTCAAAATAAGACTTAAACACTGATACACGTGCAAAAGAATACCCTTGTATGTGCATTTATAACCCTCAGGACATGCTGGGTAACTTCCTGTCGCTTCCCAGCGTGCCTTAATGAGTGTATACGTCCAGTTGGGCACCTACATAGTCCACACTCTGCCAATTCTGGTGCACCATGAGTGAACGGGGGAGGAGTTTTAGGTCGGGTTAGCGCCCAATATGGAGATTAGAAACACAAAATGGCAAATAGAAAATGGTTTTAACTGTTAGCAAAAAAGTCTTCCTGTTCTCTGGCAGAGGAAGCCGGGTTAGGATCCCATCCTCTGTACGGAGTTGGAAGCACAAGCTGCAGGCCGTGGATGAGGTGCTAAAACATCAGCACTGATTCTCTGTGGCAATGACATCATGAGGCCCAGATGTCCTTCAGGCCCATCCTTCCCGTATGGAAGTGCTTTTAATCCTACTGGAGAAAAGCTTTGACCTCTGCCGGCCTTGCCCTGTTTATTCCCCCCACCCCCCCTTGTCATGGCAGCTTTTGGAAAGCGTGTGTTAGGATTTGCACAGGTAGACCTCATTTTTATCTCCTGGATGCTAACTTTCCTGGATGCTACACTTTTTAACATTATTAGAGCCCTATAGACATAAAGCAACACCCCTATAGTCTCCTTTGCACTCCTATTAGTCATTGACACCACATGGCAAAACTCTTATGCTGCTGGGACTTGAGACGGCCGCAAGCTAGCGAGCTAACCACTTAGCCTTGAATGTATTTCTTCTGCACTTAAGAAGTCAAAAACCTACCACTTCCACACGAAATGCGAGGGACACTTTTTTCCCCCACTCTATTATGTCCGACATCCCATGGCTGACTTCATGCAGTGTTAGCACTTCATGCTAACTATCAATCTCCTTTTCACCACACCCTACCTCTTGTTTTTATTAGTGAGCAGACTACTTCCTGGTTCGTGGAGGATGATGCCAGCTTCTGTGACGCTTCCGTCGATGCCATCAATGCCATGCTTTCTGAATGGGGTTTGTAACATTAATAGAGTTTTGTAGACATGAAATAACACCCCTATAGTCACTTTTACACAGCTTTTATGCTGCAGAGACTTTAGATAACCAGCTAAGCAAGTAGCCTTGAATTTATTTCTCCTAAAATTAAGAAGCCAAAAACTTACCACTTCCACACAGGATGGGAGAACTTTTTTTCAGTCTATGTGAAACATGCAGTGGCTGACTTTATGCAGTGTCAAGGTAATGTCAAGTACGCTAATGTCTCAAGCGTTTGTGTCATTACTGCCGCCCAGTGGCCAGAATAATACATGTGATTTGTATTTCCGTGTGTGTTGACTAATAATAGACAATAGTCTACCGCCAAACAGCTTCACCATAAATACAGGAAAACAAGAAGACGTAGCAGGAAGGGGATGTTAGTGACTTTGTCGCTACGTTTAGTGAGTATTGCAGACACTTCAGCACTCGTCGCTCTTCTCGGCGAGCAGCGGGTGCCGCTGTGGGCGCCCCCCCCACACACACACACACACTCTAAAAGCACTCACTGGAAGCTCCGTCTTGTTTGTGACACTGGAAAAAAAAGAAGACCATAAGAATGGAGGACGGAAGGCCCATCAAACTCTGCACCCCGGTGCTGCTGCTGCTGCCCCTCGGCGAGCCGCCGGCAACGGTGAAACTCCTTACAGTGAATGTCCAGTATAAGCGGCTCCTGATGTGGTGACGGTGACGTTTGAGTAGAACCTTGCATGTAAGGGAACCGCGGTGACAGCTTGAGTTCTGCTGTCCAATGAGCTTCCACTGGACTTGGCCGAAAGAGCAAAAAGCCAGCCCGTCGTTTCAGAAGGCGGTCAGGAAAAGTTTGTTTGTTTTTTTACACGCGACCACGTCGAGACCTTGATTGTGAATGACCGTTTTCCCCCGGCGGCTGCGGCACCTCAAAGCCCAAACTGAGAGCGCCTTGTCTGCTGGCTAAAAGCATCCTCCGAAGTGCTAATCCTAATTACGACCGCCGAGCCTCGGCAAGCGGCCGTCGTAGAAGGCCCGGTTCCACATACTTCCCGATTCTAAGAACAAACAAGCACACCAGGCGGTTCCCGATCCGCCATTTGGTCGTCGTTTGTCCTCAACCTCTTAACGAGTCACTTCCAAAGGCCGAAATTGCACAAAACTAGATTTCCATGCCGGTAGCCCACCTCTAGTCACGCACTCAAAATCCCATCATCCCATCAAAGGGCTCCCCTCTCCACAGTCAACATGCATGTGGCTGTGAAAAGATGTTTACATAACCTGTGTAATGCTTTACAGCCTTGTCGCTGCTCTGTGGAAAGGTTTCCTGTGTTCCGGCGGAAGAATAGCAGCCTTTTCCAAAGTGCGTTTCAAGTCAAATGCTTCTCGTAAATGCAGTCATCAGTGAAATGATCAGAACCCGAGGCGACCTGTCTCTCCCTCTCTGCACTTCTGCTCTTCTTAAACTGGCCTCTTTTGGAAAGGAAATCAACCTTACAGTATGGCTGGGATAATGTTAACATCCAGCAGCAACACGACATTTTGGCATGACTACTATTTAGATGAGAAATATACAGAGCCCGGTGCTTTCCGTCAACAAAGGCGATGAAAAGACGTAAAAATGTTCAATGCTGACAGACAACAAGCCACGTTGGCAGCGAGTTAGCAGACATCAACAGGAAACAGGACAACAGGACATCAACCTTTCCTGCGTTCCTCTTTCAAGCTACAGTAGTTGATTCATTGTCACGGCTGTTGGCGTGCCATTGAGCATAAAGAGCGCCGCTCCAAACAATCAGTAACATCAAATCAGCCTCAGGCAGCACGGAACTGGCGAGCATAGTGGCGCCACGGAAGGACTCTTTGTTTTAAGGAGAGGGACAGGCTGATGTTTTCACAGATCAGGAAATGAGTGTGAAGATGGAATACGTGAGCTGCAATCGCCGCTGCGGCCACGAGCAAGCGTCTTATCTCCCTCTAGAAAGCCCATTAGAACCACGCGGCTTATGTCACCGCGTTGGTGTGCCGCGTATGGGTTCTGTTTTCAAAAACTGAGCTCATAGCAAAAACAATCCAAGTCCTCTGTTTTTATTATTCCCATGACAGGCGTGTTTTCCTACACTGCAGTCAGTTCAGACTCTTTCCCAGTAAGGTGAGCATCGCAGTGCCGTGACTCTAATGGCGGTCGCATAAGAAACAAAATATTTTTGCCATGGAAAATTTGGAAAGTGCCGTAAAAACACTTTTGTTTAAGCGGTTGTGTGTTTTCCCAAGTATCCCTGCAAATATGGCAACTGTCGGTTAATTGGGCGAATGCCGAGAAGCATTTATTCTACAGGGTGACTTGGCACAGGTGGTGGACTCCCAACCGAGTGGTTGCTGGTTCGATCCCATTCAATATATTGTACAGTCTCCATTTTTACATTCCAAATTCCTCTGTTTGTTTTGTTGCATTTTTAACTACTCCCACTTTTCCTAACTGCTTCCAAAAAAAATTCTGCATTTTCCGTAATTCAATATTTTTTGACATTTTTTGCATTGAAAATGAACGGACATTTGGGCCCGCCTACTGGTGGAAATTCATATGACATGTTGCATTAATGTAACGTTCTGCTTCTTCTACATGGTGACACGGTTCCGGAGCTAGAGCGGTCGTCTCCCCACCCGATAGTTGCTGGTTCGAGCCTTCATCCTGATTCACACATTTCCCCTGTCTACATTTGTTCCTGTTGAAAATGAACCGACGCTTTCAACGTTTGCTTTTACCATTCCATGTAACATGGACCCATGGGTCCTAAAGTGGGTGTTTGCTAGTTCGATCCTCGGTCAGGATATCAATGTAGTCACAGTTCTAGAATAAATATTTTGGCCCGGTCACATTTCATAGCAAATGAATGTATTACAACTAGCATAGGAGTCCCGGTTATTTAATTATGTAGAGTTATTTGAGAAAGCCTTGGTTTTCATCATTAATTTGTATCAAAAGGTCAGACGAAAGCCAAAACAGCCAAAACCCGAGGCATTTTTCCCAAAGGAAGTCAAGTGGTCAAAGTGTGTTCTCAACTCCTGTTTCCATGCCACAGTTGTATTGAGAAGAATAATGCCACCCAGAGCACTTTTTTTTACTATTGTGTGTAAAAGTGATCTGATTGTTAATAGGGCAGACGGCGCTGTGGGGCAATGCATGCTGGGAGGTCAGGAAAACAAGGAAGTGTGCTCATGCTGCAGGGAGACAAGCGCCGATTAGCCTCTAGCTACGTCGCTTCTGTTCCCTTCCCTTCAGAGCTCAGATGAAGATGAAACGCATCTCCAAGCTGGAGTACTGGAAGCTGCTAAGGTAGACCGCCTTCTGTGTTTTTGTTGTTGTTGGAGATGTGGTGGACTTCAAAACCCAGAATGGTCGACATGTTGCTGTGAAAAGATGTTTATATAACATGTATAATGATTTACAGCCTTGTCGCTATGGTGGAATAGTTCTACAGAAAATACAGTAGTTACTGAAGAACTAATGAGGAACTAATGACTAAGGCGCATATGTTAAGTTACTGAGGACCTAATGCAGAACAAATGAGGAACTAATGAGTAGTAGTTACTGAGGAACTGAGGCAAATAAATTGTGAGTAGTTACTGAGGAATTAATGAGGAACTAATCTAATGAGTAGTGGTAATGGTTAGGGTTTAGTAGGTTCATCCCTCATTAACTACTGTTTTTTGTGTACCTTAGTTTTAGCAAATAGTGTTTAGAATATACTTTGTAAACAAGACATAGATAGATACTTCATTACTTCACTCCAAGAGAAATTCATATTTTCAGCAGCTCTGCTAAAATTTTCTGTGGCAACTTTGACTCAGTGGTCGTCTTTTTTTTCTTCCTGTTTTTCAGCCGACTGAAAAGTATTCTTCTTTAAAATGTGTTTATACTGTACTGAAATGAAAACAGAACTCAAGGTGGGCGTCCATCTGTCTCCTGTTCTCTGCACTGGTTTCAACCATTTTTGTCTTAAAACTTTGTTGTTTAGAAAGGAAAACAAACTCACAGTATCCCTCAAACTTAGTTAACATCCAGCAGCAACACCGCGTTTTGGCATGACTGCTATTTTGATGAAAAATTTGCCAGGAAGCATTTGTTTACTCTACTTAAGATGAGAGGTTCACTTCCAGAAAATGAGTCTGCCTGTTTTGCTTTCAAAAAACAAAGAATGAAGAACATAATTCCGAACAATATATAACACATTTAAGCAACGTTGATAGGTCATGTCAGTGACCCTTTAGACATCAAGCTGACCGCTCGGCGGTTAGCGCTATCGACTCTCATTATGCCGACCCTGGTTCGAGCCTGGGGCGAAAGGCGGGGCTGGCCGAACCAGGCGGGTTGATTGATACCCTAGGGTGTAGCTTCCAGCAATGCAGGTCTTTGACTGGTCGGACAGGCGATTCATAGCCATTTGGAGTTCGAGTTTTGGCAAACTCTACCGCGCTTGTATGTTGAAATTATTGGAAGATGACATTGTGCTGCACTATGTTCACACACGTAGGTATCCTGGAAATCCCTTGAATGGATCTGGATCTGGACCGGTTGGCTTAGCCGATCGGTACCGTTCCACTTCTTGGAAAGACTCAAAGGCCGACGTTTGTTGCAGAATCTTCACTGACTGCTCACCGTGTTGCAGAGGAAACAGCGACAAGAAGAACGGATTGACCGTACCGAACCGGAGCAAAGGGAGCTGTACCACTCAGCGGAAACACGGCTAAACCGATTGTTTGGTTCCGATCGGTGTGCGTCGCTTTTACGACGTGCATTTCCCCCGTGAAAGGGAGTCTTTTAGGAAGGAAAAGGACAATCACGCAGTGTTTCACTTTCTCCTCCCTCTCCATGCAGGCACACCAGGACCTTTCCAACTTGGGCGCGGGCCAGCCCCGAGAATGAATGAGGCGGTCCCAAGCGGCCTGCGATCCTCGTTTGATGTGGAGCACTGAGCTCTCTCTGTGTGACTGGTGCCCCCGACATTTCCACGGAATAAATTAAGGGTTGAGTTTTGGTTGGTGCACGAAGATGAACAAGACGTTGTGACATCATCAAGTGATGGGGTATAGACATGGTCCGTATGGCAACAAGGAAAAACAAGATCAGCGTCCCTTTCTCTCACCGCCATATTTGGGGAGTTTCTGCATAAAGACAATTAGTGTCTGCTTGTTTATGGGCTTTGGTGGGGTGGGGCGGATTGAACCCTTGTTACCAATCCCAGTGAGAAGAGTGAAAGCCCGTCCCAATCTCACGCCAAGACCGAGGGCTGTTAATTGGAGCGAGCCTGGCACCATATGGGAGAGATTAGCATGTGATGAGAATGACAAAGATTAGGCCTCCCGAAGAGGCGCAGATGATTGAGACAGATTAGCAACATAGAGCACAAGTTGACACGGGAAGAGCGCCGCCGAGCTGCCAGCCTGGTAAGTTTCACTACGGATGTCGGAGCGAGGAGGGGTTCTGATCGTTGAGGGGATTTCGTCCACCAAGTAGCCATCGGTTGCTTTGGATAAATCTACCTGGCTCTCTTTCTCATGTCAATAAGATGGTGGGGATTGTTTCTGAATGTTCTGAACTCCTGTTTCGATGCCAGTGTTCCTTCATAACAGCGCACTCAGGTTTTTCCTGCAATTAATAAACAATCACATTCCCACAGATCAATTAATACGTAGAAGAGTAAAATCCGAAGGCAAAGGTTTTTCCGGAAATTGTTCCCACGTAAATCTAAACTCGGGCCAAACAGTTGTCTAGGGGTTGGCATGTTGCCAGTGGGTTTTCTCCGGGTACTCTGCTTTCATCCCACGTTCCAAAAACATGCACGTTAGGTTACCTGGAGATTCTAGATTGTCCATCAGGATAGGTGTGAGTGCGAAAGGTTGTTTGTCTATAAGTGCCCTGTGATTGGCTGGCGACCAGTCCAGGATGTACCCTTCCACTCGCCCAAGGTCAGCTGGGATAGGCTCCTACAAGTTAAGTGGAAATTGTCCAATCGGTGTGAAAGGTTGTTTGTCTATGAGGCTATCCACACAAAAAAGTTTTCAGGTCGAAATATTTGATCACTTCAGCCTCCCATCCACACAGAAACGGCGTTCCGGGTACCCTGAAACGGTATTTTGCCAACACGGGAATGCTCCTGAGATGTTTTTGTCTGCGTCCAAACTTTACCAGATTAGAAAAGAATTGCATCCAGACGAGAACCGACCACAGAGTGAAAAGGATGCAATACACAAGGCACCCCTACGTGTGGCGCTGTGACCAGACGCACAGATAGAACCACGTCGCATCCCAAACCATAGAAGAAGAACCACATGAATGTTTTTCAACCTGGCAAAAACAAATCCCTACATGTGCCCTGTGATTGGCTGGAAACCAGTCCAGGGTGTTCTTCAGCTCTCATCCCAAAGTCAGATGGTATCGCTGCGTACGCCCACGACATAGAAAATGGATACATGAAATCCAAACTGGATCAAGCAATAATTTGTGATGGGAACGCAGCGTTTTGTGAATCTGCAATGTCAAATTGATCGCTGTTAGCAACACACAAATTAGGGTTGGAGGATAAGGGGATTAGGGGTTGGGATTGGGTGATTAGAGTTGGGGTGAGGGTTGTGGAAATAAGGTTAGGGAACTAGAGTTGGGGATTGAGGTGGGGGTTAATTTTGGGGGGTTAGGGAATTAGAGTTGGTTGATTTGAGTTGGGGTGAGAGTTGTGGAATTAGGGTTATGGAATTAGAGTTGGGGTGAGGGTTGTGGAAATAAGGTTAGGGAATTAGAGTTGGGTAATTAGAGTTGGGGTGAGGGTTGTGGAAATAAGGTTAGGGAATTAGAGTTGGGGTGAGGGTTGTGGAAATAAGGTTAGGGAATTAGAGTTGGGTGATTAAAGTTGGGGTGAGGGTTGTGGAAATAAGGTTAGGGAATTAGAGTTGGGTGATTAAAGTTGGGGTGAGGGTTGTGGAATTAGGGTTAGGGAATTAGAGTTGGGGATTAGGGTGGGGGTTAATTTTGGGGGGTTAGGGAATTAGAGTGGGTAATTTGAGTTGGGGTGAGAGTTGTGGAATTAGGGTTAAGGAATTAGAGTTGGGAAGAGGGTTGTGGAATTAGGGTTATGGAATTAGAGTTGGGTGATTAGAGTTGGGGTGAGGGTTGTGGAAATAAGGTTAGGGAATTAGAGTTGAGTAATTAGAGTTGGGGTGAGGGTTGTGGATTTAGGGTTATGGAATTAGAGTTGGGTGATTAGAGTTGGGGTGAGGGTTGTGGAATTAGGGTTAGGGAATTAGAGTTGGGGATTAGGGTGGGGGTTAATTTTGGGGGGTTAGGGAATTAGAGTGGGTAATTTGAGTTGGGGTGAGAGTTGTGGAATTAGGGTTAAGGAATTAGAGTTGGGAAGAGGGTTGTGGAATTAGGGTTATGGAATTAGAGTTGGGTGATTAAAGTTGGAGTGAGGGTTGTGGAATTAGGGTTAGGGAATTAGAGTTGGGGATTAGAGTTGGGGTGAGGGTTGTGGAAATAAGGTTAGGGAATTAGAGTTGGGTAATTAGAGTTGGGGTGAGGGTTGTGGATTTAGGGTTAGGGAATTAGAGTTGGTTAATTTGAGTTGGGGTGAGAGTTGTGGAATTAGGGTTAAGGAATTAGAGTTGGTTAATTTGAGTTGGGGTGAGAGTTGTGGAATTAGGGTTATGGAATTAGAGTTGGGGTGAGGGTTGTGGAAATAAGATTAGGGAACTAGAGTTGGGTGATTAGAGTTGGGGTGAGGGTTGTGGAATTAGGGTTAGGGAATTAGAGTTGGGGATTAGGGTGGGGGTTAATTTTGGGGGGTTAGGGAATTAGAGTTGGTTAATTTGAGTTGGGGTGAGAGTTGTGGAATTAGGGTTAGGGAATTAGAGTTGGGGATTAGGGGCATTGGGTGAGGGGAAAAAGCAATTTAAAATAGTTTAGTTGAGCTGTCCTCACAAGTGCTCTTTTTTAAGAGTCATCATGTTGCAGTTTAATCAAGAGGCTTCACTCGCTGGCAGGCCTGCATCTAATTGTGTCTTTTATTGAGGTTGCATCAGAAATGAACTGAGCCGCGTTCGCCTCCCTCACCAATCACGCGCCGCCTCCCGACCCTTTCTTGTCAACTTTCAAAGGGCACGTCGGTAAACCGGAATGACTCTGGCTGGGAGGAGGGAATGGCCGGCCCACTCAGTACTCCATAGATGTGTGTGTATCCATCTTCCGTGGCCGCCGGCCAAAGCAGGCCGGTGCCAGCCGCCATGCGCACACACGCCTCCTCTGACCCGCTCCGTCAACATGGACGAGCCTTGGGAGACTCTGGCAGGGGAGCGCCAGAGTGGATTCATATAATTTTGGATCTCGTTCCGCCGAGGGTCAACACGGACCCCTCGTGATAATCACGACGATGATGATTATTGTTACCGCTAGAACGAAGAATCCAGGCAGGATGCTAAGTAAAAGGTCCGTTTACGTAATTAGCTGGTCATTCCGTTCAGAAGCTGCCTGTAGAGATGTTCATTCCTGCAGAAGAGGGGCGCCCAAAGTTTTTCCACAGAGGGCCATCAAAAGGATTCGGATGTGTTTTGAAAGCAGCTCAAACCGACCCGAGTGTGATTTCGAGGTCGACCTTTTCAACTTTGGACTAATCAACATAAAAATGTTCATCTTATTTACAGAAGACCTTCAAAGGGAAACAAAGTCACTCACCAATCCTCAAGACCTGCTGCCAACTAAGCCAAAACTCTGCTATCAAGTAGAGCAGACACAAGAACAGTCCTTTCCCCTTCGCCATGGTCCACCCTGGGGGGTCCAGAAGAACATGGATGTCACTTTTCCTGCCCCGGGTAACTCATGCTGGGGTCTTGCCAGTCCGTGCATCGCCGGCCACAACAAAGTGGCCCGTGACCCGCATCCTTGTCTCACGTCTCATGATGAGGGCCACAAAAAGAGAAACACTCCAGATGTTGTCTTTTCCCTGCAGAACCTCCAGATGGTGTAACTTTGAGATCCTTCACGCCTCACGCAGCTTTTTGTATCCCATTGTGTCCTTTTCCCGGTGCACAGTTGAACTGAAGGATGCAACTGAAGGAGGAGGAGGAGGGAGGACCACCAAGATGCTCTAGCTGCCAAGTCAGCACGGACGAGAAAGACAGCTTCCGGTTGCGCCTTTCAGAGTAAACCGACGTCGAGCAAACGCTCTCACCAAAGAAGAAAAGGAGGCTGCATTTATGAGGCCGTGTCGACACATTGTCGAACGGACGTTTGTCGTCCCTCTGCAGCGTTGTTGTTGCCACACGGCGGGCGGTACACCAAGCTAGCAGATTCCCGGAAAGTGTAGCTTTTACTCTGAAAGGCCGGCTGCGGGGGGTTCCGGTGTCGCCGCGGCGGCGCGTGTGGCTTCCTCCGCGTGCCGGCGCCAATTCAGGGCGCGGGCGAGCCGCTGATCCGCTAACACGGATACGTCGTGAAGATTAACTTCAAATCTGCCAGTGCGGTCGACCTCGACAACGTCTTTGCTTCGGTACACCGAGGAATGATGATTAAAACCTCGGCCTGGCGGTCTGTGATGCAAAACGCAAATCTAATCTTCCAACCGGTCGCTGCCTTGAAGATTAACTGATTCCAAGTGCAGATTCGACACAGTGTCGGAGTCGAATGCAAGATGTTTTCCTCCTCGTATGACATATCCTTTCCGCTTGGAACCAAATTGGAGGACACGAGACCATGTTGCAGGACGTTTACAAATATTAATGTATTTCTCATAGGCTCCAGCATACGCGCGACACTAATGAGGATAAGTGGCATAGAAAATAAATGGATTTGTCTAAGAAAGTGGCCGATTTGAAGATATAAAGTGTAAATGACCTCCTCCCACAGGTTTATTGGGCCGAATATTGAACTCTACCTCCGCGGTCATTGCGAGCTGTGTCAGTGTAATTGACTTTTCATATGCAATTGTTTTGTGGCGAAAGTGCGCCTGGGGAACGCGGGACGCTGCTGCAGTGTTTGTGTGTGTGCAAACCGGAAGTGGAAGAAATGACGGAGACACGCGCAGCACCTTCTGCTGATGATGACTACGGGTGGCTTTCCCTCCTCGTCGGCATCTTTTCATCTAACGGCGAGTAAAGGGCTTTTTCTTTAGTCGCATGCCGTAACTCGAAACATCTGGTTAGGATGCCTCCCTGCTGGGGAGTAGGGCACATCTGGCCGGTAGGGGGCCTGGGCAAGACCTTGGAGAGACTATGTCTCTCCAATGTGTCCCGGGGAGAGGGAATTCTGGGTTTCCCGGCTTAGGATGCTGCCCCCGTGACCCGATCCCAGGTAAGCGGAAGGAAATGGACGGATGGATGGGTTTTACTTTTCCAAAAATTTAAAAATTTCTTCTCAAATCATTTTTTCCCCGTATTAAAACTTTTCCCCAACATATAATTTTTGTCCCTGTCATTTTAATTTTGTGTTGAAAAAACATTTCCACTTGTTTTCTTCTGGTACATGTATGACTTTGCTCCCATAATATTTGGACTTTATTCGGCCAATATTGCAACGTCTTCCCCAATGTACACCTTTATTTTGTTTTGTTTGTTTCTCATAAGAGTACAGTTCAAGAAGAAAACACATCTTTTCTTCAGTATGTCTACTTGCAACCATTCTACTAAAATGAGCGTGTTTTCCCCTCATAATGTTGCATATTATTCCACATAAAATGATGACTTTCTCTCATTAGACTACTTTTTGTACAGTTACAGATGCATTTTCCAATTATGCAATTTTTTTTTAACTATTTCAACTTTCTTATATAATATTCGGACATTTTCTTTCTTTAGTTTTGTTTTCATAATGTTATGACTGTTATTTCAATATGTCAACTTTATGCTACTAAAATTGTGTTATTTTTTCTCATATTAATCACCGTAATGTTTATTCTTTAATCCCCTAAACCTATGACTTTTTTCTCTTATATCATATTTTGACTTTATGCATGTAAAATTATCACTCTTTTTCCATTTTTGCTGTTTTTGTTTTTTTAATTTTCCAAATATTCAACTTTCTTAAATAATCTTGGAAAATTTGGTTTTGGTAGTATGATGACTATTTTCCATAATATAACAACTTTTTTTCCTACCAATTTTTTCCCAAAATTGCAACTTTGTTTTGTTTTGTTTGTTTCTCATAATTTTACAACTTTTTTTTGTAAAATAACTGACATTTTTCAAATATGATTTGGGTACAAAAAAATAAGATAATAAAAATATCAGTAATAAAAAATATTTCGTAATAATATATGACATAATTAATTCTCACTGACTTTTTTTGTAATGAATGTAATCTTTCTTTACTAGTTGAGCTTCAAGCTACAAAAATGATGTTATTTCTCCCCATAGCATTACAATTATTATTACACACATTACTCTTTAGTTTATTCTCCTGAAATTTCAACTTTTGTTCTTGTTGGAATTACTTTTCTATATTTACAAGAACTATTTCAACTTTCTTCTTTAACTTTTTGTTCTTGGAGTTTACTACCATATTACATACCGATATTTTGACTTTATTATAACCTTTTCCCCAAAAGTTGCACCTTTTTTTTGTTTTGTGTCTTCATAAGTATCCATCTTTAAAAACAAAACAACTGCAACCTTGACGCTAAAACTGGGTTATTTTTCTTGGTAAGACATTTGAGTAGTATATATGTTTCACATTATTTATAGAATATTATTCACAGAAAATTACAGCTTATTTCTTTGTCAGTCACTTAAAAATGTTTTTCTTGACCATTTCAACTTGTAACAACACTACTAAAATTATTATTAGATCACTTTTCCACATAATATTCCGACTTTTTCATATTGTAATACCACTTTTTTCTCTTAAAATTATGACTTTATTTTTGTAAAATTACTGCTAATTTTCCCTTTTTAAAAATGTTTATTTTTTAGTTTGTTAAATAACATTTTTAGAATGAGCTGCGGGCCAGTAAGAGAACAGCCACATGCGACGGGTCCTCAGGCCAGACTTTGCCCACCCCTGATGTAGGTAATGTTAGGGCAGCGCAGGTCCGGCTGCCTGCCAAACGTCCATTTTGGTTGTGTGTGTGTGATTTTGTAATTTTCCTTTTGCATGTGTGTTATAGTACTTGCGGGTTTGGATCTTTCCTGGGTGTGGAGCGTTTGCGGTTTAGCCCCATGGGCCGCCGTGCGGGCTTAGTCTCTGATGTCTTTGGAAACCGGATGCCACCAAGGCGCCACACAAACCGGTTTGCCCTCACCAAAAAGCAGGTAAACAGGCATCTCCTTCCTACAAACAGTTAAATATAAACATTTCCAGCTCTTTTTATTCCCTGTGCTACATCAATGCACTCATTGGAAACCCATAACATGCAGATTGTTTGCTATGGGAAAGGTTAGTCAACCAACAACACATGTTTCCATGACGGGATGCCCTCTAGTGGCTGCGAGGCACAAAGCATCAGAATATTCCTCCAGTAGTCATGAAGTTCTGCAAATAGAAATATTTTTTTAGCTTTTTAAAAATAATGTTGCCACTGGCTTGTCTTTCAACAAGAAGTGGCTTTCCCTCAAATGTACATGCCCACGCCGCTCCCGTTGTGAGAGCCCGGTTCCATTCTTGAAGCTTTGTATTGAATGAAAACCGGGCTTTGAGTGGTGGGGGGTAACCGGGACTGGTAGGACACGGAGGAATCGTGCGTCAGCGCGTACGGCCCGCCGTTGTGGCTGGTGTACAAGGTGACCGGCGTGTACAGGCTTCCGGCTGGGTTAGAACTCCTCAGGGACGAATGTTGGACCACGCTGCCCGGGTACAAGAGCGAAGCGCTTTCGGGCTGGCCCGGGTTGAAGACCACCGGTGCCGCGATGAGTGCGGCGTCGCTCGCCGCCAGTTGGGGATTGACGAGCTGACGTGCAGCAGAGCTGGGCTGCAGGGAAGGATGGTAGGCATAGGATGTGAGGCTGGAAATGTTTGAAATGGGCGGGTAAGTCGTGGAAACGGGCTTCCTCGGCGTGGCCACGTAGCCTGGCGAGCGCGCCGGGTGGTACGGAGCCATTGACCTTTTGTCCGATGTCTGACGGCTGCAGAGGAACAGCAAGGCGGAGCTGAAAAGAACGGCTCCCGTCACCCAGCCGATGTAAAGAGCGTCCCCCAGTTCTCTTCTCTGGGCGTCAATCAGCAGAGGGTTGTAGAAGTCCTGGATGATCACATGACCCGTCCATGACACGGGGATCAAGACGCAGACGCACGCCAGGAGCTGCATGCCACCCGCCACCGACAGGATCACGTTCTTTGCTCTTTCGTTGCCCTGGAAACACGAGGTGCAGCGCAGTCCCAACATGGCTACCATGAGACCCAATCCGGACAAGGCCACCGAGCAGCACATGAGACCCCTGGAGGCCTGGAGCTCCGGAGGCAGGAACAGGAGGGAGTCGTACACCTTACACTGCATCCTTATGTTGGCCTGCCGGTAGCAGTTCATCCACAAGCCTTCCCAGCGGGTCTCCATGACCACGATGTTCTCCCCGATGAACGCCGTCACCTTCCACATGGGCATGCCGGTGGCGGCGGCCGCTCCGATCAGCCCCACCAGGCCCACGCACACGGCGGCTATCTCGGTGATTCCTTCAACCATTGCGCAGAGGATTACAAATCCAAAACTAAATCTCCATGCTTGAGTCCATCTTGGAGAAAGAGACCTCACAGCAACGTGCCCGACGCCCAAATGAGGTGTGGACGGTACAGCGAGGGTTGTTATGGGCAAGACACCTTGTGGGCTTTGGTTGGCTCCCAGGGATGAGGGTTGTGCTTGTTTTGAGGATCCATGCTTATTTTGTGTTTATGGTTCCTCTGCATATATACTGGTATGATCACCTGACACCTACACAGGCCACATGCTGGTGTGATCACCTGACATCTTCACAGGCCACATGCTGGTATGATCACCTGACACCTACACAGGCCACATGCTGGTGTGATCACCTGACATCTTCACAGGCCACATGCTGGTATGATCACCTGACACCTACACAGGCCACATGCTGGTGTGATCACCTGACATCTTCACAGGCCACATGCTGGTGTGATCACCTGACACCTTCACAGGCCACATGCTGGTGTGATCACCTGACACCTTCACAGGCCACATGCTGGTGTGATCACCTGACACCTTCACAGGCCACATGCTGGTGTGATCTCCTGCATCGATCATCTGCCGTCCCACTGCTGTTCTGCGGTTTCATCTTAGTCATAAAATGTGCATATTCTAGCAACCTTTACATCATTTTTGCCCAAGTTAAACAATTCCAAGCATAAAAATACAAGCACAGTACAAGGCATCCAGAAGACGCATGGAAAGAGGATGTGTAATATTCTACACTGTCACTAGGTGTCAGTAGTGTACTGTACAGAAACCGAAGTAAAGCAGGAACAGCAGCAAGGAACTCTTCCTACAATCCCAAAGTTATGATGTCTTATTTATGTCGTGTATGTCTTGTTTTCTCTTATTTCTTCTACTTTGGGTAATAGGAGTCTAAAGACAACTATGGGGTGTCATTGCATGTCCAGATGGCTCTAATAATGTTAGAAAGTGCTTTGAGAAGGTCATAAACAGATTTTCTCTGTCTAATATGTTTTATCTTCTCTTTTTATGTGTACGTATTGGGTAATAAGAGCATAAAGACATTATAGGGGTGTTATTTCATATCTAGAGGGCTCTAAATATGGTTATAGGGGTGTTATTTCATACCTAGAGGGCTCTAATTATGGTTATAGGGGTGTTATTTCATACCTAGAGGGCTCTAATTATGGTTATAGGGGTGTTATTTCATACCTAGAGGGCTCTAAATATGTTCAAACCATATTGCAAACTTTTCTCTGTCTAATATGTCTTATTTTCTCCTAAATCTACTATGATGGGTAATAGGAGTGTGAAGCTGACTATGGGCTGCTTATATCTAGAGGATGTTAAAAGGCGTATTTAGAAGGTCACACACAGGTTTTCGATGTATGTCTTATTTTCTCATATATCTACTGTATTGCGAGTATAAATGTGAGCATAGGGGTGTTATTTCATGTCTACAGGGCTGTAACAAGAAAACTAATTAGTGTTTAGAAGGTCACAAACAAGGTTTTTTATGTCATATCTACTATATTGGGTAATATGAGTGCTCAGCTGACTAGGTGTGTTATTTCATGGAATAATGAGGGGAGGGGAGGAGCGATGTTGAAAGCCATATTTATAAGGACGTCATCAGGTTTTCTATGCTCTAACTCTAAAAACGGAAAATATTCCGTTTATGAATAAGAAATCCTACTTTGTGGAAATGCACTTATCACGGTCGGGTCTGAAACCAGTTAACTGCGACAAATATTTGTATATACTTTATGTACAGACATATATACAAATACCATTTGAAACAGGCATTTATGAGACACGTTGACATAACTTTATTACACACGATGAACTTCCATGGACAAATCAGTCAAATTATTTATGTCGCAGTATGAAGGGATGTGTGCACACGTACACTGGTCTGCGATCCAAGCTGCATACTGGTAAAAAAAAGTCCATAGAAGAGTGAGCCCTTTTGTCAGGCATACAGCGTCTTTTCCTCGGTGTCGTCATGTGTGCCCTAATAATTCCGTTTTAATGTATACATTCTGGAAATTGTTTTGCTAAGAATGAACTGACAAAGACTTTTTAAAAATTAGGCGGTCACGTGATCGGGCCCGATTGGGGCTGCACGGACTGCGCTCTCGACAAACACAAGAAAGCGCCTGCACCTTGAGCAAACAGGAGTGGTGCTGACTCACGTCTATCTCTGCTTTCCATCTAACTGCGTATATTTCTGTGTGGCGTATCACGCGGCCGCCCTTTGCTACGGAAACTACACGGTCTGTAACCCACAGTGATAGAAAACCTTCAAAAGTAGCTGTATAACTTCAAACAACACGCAGCCGAGCATCATTGGACTCTCACAACTGCTGTTTGCGTAAGAGAATTGACTCACTTTCCATGTTCTTGCTCGTGAAATGGAGGCTATGATGTCAGTGCTCAAAGATAGGCCACGCCACTGCGCACCGATGGGTACCTGGACTGGTAACTGTAGTTGGTGGACGGATGTCTGGACAGGGCCGCCCGGGCCGGGGCTTGTGGGAGAAACACCAGCTGTTGAGGCTGCAGCGGCTGGACGGGCGTCGGCGGGTACGCCAAGTAGTCCGAGTCCCCGGAGTAGACGTACTTCCTCGGGTCGCGGTCCTCCGACTGTAAATTGCAGCAGGTGAACACGCATCCTCCGGCGAAGAGAAAGGCGCCGGCCACCCAGCCGATGTAGAGGGCCTCCCCCAGCTCTCTACGCTGGGCGTCGAGCAGTAAGGGGTTGTAGAAGTCCCGGATGATGACGTGACCCGTCCAGGACACGGGGATCAGGACGCAGATGCACGACATGATGATCATGGCTCCGGCGACGATAAGCACCACGCGCTTGGCTCGGTCGTTGTTCCGAATGCACGACGTGCACTGCAGCCCCAACAAGCTCACGAGCACGCCCGTGCCGCCCAGGGCCACGGCGCAGCACATGAGACCCCGCGCGGCTTGTAGGTCGGGGGGCAAGGCCAGGAGAGAGTCGTACACCTTACACTGCATCCTGATGTCGGCCTGCTTGAAGCAGTTCATCCACAGACCCTCGTAGCGGGTCTCGAACACGATGATGTTCTCGCCGATGAAGGCCGTGACCCGCCACATCGGCATGCCGGTGCTCGCCGCCGCACCGATCAACCCGATCAGGGTCACAAGAAGACCCAGCAGCTCCAGTGCCGAGTTGGCCATCCCGTCCTCCTAACAAGAGAGGTTGTGTGCTGGGAAGCAGTGGAGTCCTGCTGGGAGTTGTTGCATCCCAGCGGGGAGGGAGGAGCAGCAAGGTGTTCATCAGGACATTAGGACGGGAGGGGTGGGGATTGCGACCTGTTGCTAGGAGACCGATCCCCCTCAGGCCACTGTTTTCTTTGTGCAGCGAACAGGAAGCGCTGCAAACTGCCGCTTGACACGGATCTCAGTTTACACCCTGACACCGGCTGAGGTCTTTATTCGAAAAGACCTCGGGGCTCAGGTGGTGAGAGTGGGCGTCTCCCAACCTGAATGTTGTTGGTTCGATCCTCTGTCCTCCCGTGATCACGTGAAAGTTCCCAGGGCAAGATACTCAACCCCGAGTTGCTCCTGCTGCTGTGCCATCAGCGGGTTCAGGAAGATGTTTGCCTAAACGAAGCCTTTTAATGCAAAAAAATGGCCAATTGAAGTCAAATATAAATGTAAGGCATTCAGAAGACACGTTCATATGCGTAATGATCATTACTAGGTGTCAGTAATGTTAATGTAAAACTCCGCTGAGACACACAAGCACCAGGCTGCTGTTGCGGCCGTAACCCACGCCACATTAACAGCAACACACACACGAGCATGAGTCTTATTTATGTCTTAAATGCCCTATTTTCTTTTTAACATGTCTACTATATTGGGTAATATGATGTAAAGGTGACTGTGGGGGTGCTATTTCACGCTTGGAGGGCTCTAATAATGTTAAAAAGCACATTTAGAAAGTCGTATACAAGGTTTCTAGCTATGAGAATATTCCATATATAAACAAGGACTCCTGGAAATTCACCGATGTCGGTCGGGTCTGGAACCGAACAACGTTGTATTCAAACAGAGGAGGCGTCGTTTAAACGATGCCATTAATTATCATTACATACATAAATAAATGGTCTCGAATGAATGTCAATATGACATGCAGTGGTGTGAAAAACTATTTGCCCCCTTCCTGACTTTTTATTGTTTTGCATGTTTGTCACACAAAACGTTTCTGATCATAAACACATTCTAATATTAGTCAAAGATCACACAAGTAAACACAAAATGCAGTTTTGAAATGAATGTTTTTAATATTTAGGGAGAAAAAAAATCCAAAGCCACATACCCTGTGTGAAAAAGTAATTGCCCCTGCACCTAATAACGGGTTGGGCAGCCTTAGCAGCAAGAACTGCAATCAAACGTTTGCCATAACTTGCAACAAGTCTTTTACACGCTCTGGAGGAATTTTGCACAATTGTTGTCATTCAGCTTTATTTGAGGCTTTTCTAGCATGAAGCGCCTTCTTAAGGTCATGCCCCAGCATCTCCATGGGATTCAGGTCAGGACTTTGACTAGGCCACTCCGACGTCTTCATTTGGTTTTTCTTCAGCCATTCAGAGGTGGATTTGCTGGTGTGTTTTGGGTCCTTGTCCCGCTGCAGCACCCAAGATGGCTTTAGCTTGAGTTGACCAACAGATGGCCGGACCTTCTCCTTCAGGATTTTTTGCTAGACAGTAGAATTCATGCTTCCATCTATCCCAGCAAGCCTTCCAGGTCCTGAAGCAGCAAAACAAGCCCAGACCATCACACTACCACCACCATATTTGACTGTTGCTATGAAATGCTGTGTTACTTTTACGCCAGATGGAACGGGACCTTCCAAAAAGTTCTACTTTTGTCTCGTCAGTCCACAAGATCTTTTCCCAAAAGTCTTGGCAGTCATGGAGATGTTTTTTAGCAAAATTAG
Organism: Oostethus manadensis; assembly: GCA_024372805.1. Lineage (NCBI taxonomy): Eukaryota > Metazoa > Chordata > Actinopteri > Syngnathiformes > Syngnathidae > Oostethus > Oostethus manadensis. Next base: position 72,169 of record QODF01000208.1, read on the forward strand.
GACGAGCCTTAATGTTCTTTTTGCTTAATAGGGGTTTGCGTCTTGGAACTCTGCCATGCAGGCCGTTTTTTCCCATTCTCTTTCTTATGGTGGAGTCGTGAACACTGACCTTATGAGGTAAGTGAGGCCTGCAGTCCTTTAGATGTTGCCCTGGGATCTTTTGTGACCTCTCAGGTGAGTTGTCTCTGCGCTCTTGGGGTAATTTTGGGCGGCCGGCCACTCCTGGGAAGGTTCACCACTCTGTTTCGGTCGTTCGTGGATAGTGGCTCTCACTGTGGTTTGCTGGAGTGCCGAAGCTTTAGAAACAGCTTTATGACCTTTTCCACACCCATAGAGCTCAATTTTTTGTCTTCAGCTGTGTTGTCGTTGATGATCTGAAACATTTCAGTGTGACAAACATGCAAACAAAATGAAATCGGGAAGGGGGAAAACGCTTTTTCAATCCACTGTATATTATATTATATATATTATATCATCACAATCATGAAATCAATGTTAACAATGATGACGTTTTCTGGCAACAATTTGTAGGACAATTATCATCCAGCAAAATGTCTTATCATGTCTGGCCTACGTCCCCTGACGGACGTGTGACCAGCCCCTTTTTGTCCAAGTGGTAGGAAAATGAAATGCGTGGTGTTTTTGTGCAGTTGACTAACTCGTGACATCCTGTGGGTGGACCTGGGACAATGTTCGGGTTCGACCAGTTCAGCCGCATACGTGGCCGCTGAAAACAATGGAGATAACAGGTTTCCTTTGGAGTCAAAGAAAATCAACAGACTTTTGTTTTCCCTCAACTGTGTCCATTTATTGAGCACAGTGATGGCCCATTACAAAAAATCAAGTATGTACATTTCAAAGTCAGATGTGGGCAGAGCTGTGGCGACCGAGGTCCGGTCTGTATCGAGTGAAAGCGCTGTTGTCACAGATGCTTCGCCAAACACAAACCATAAACAAACCACAAATCCCAGTCACTACGTTAACATTTGTTTTTTTCAATCACAATGCAAGAAAAACCCCAAGACCCATTGTCTCTGTGCGGTCTCCTTCACTAGTACTGGACTGGTGTGTAGGCTACAGACCCTGTCGGGGGTGCAGAGTAGGCAGGCTGGGTGTATGGGGGCTGGTAGGGTTGGTAAGTGTACGGTTGGTACATGGAGCCGGGCTGGTAGGCGTACGAGCCGGGGTTGTATGTGACCCTCTGGTCGGGCTCCTGGGTGCGTGGGGCGTGGCGGCACAGCAGGATCACCCCGGCGGAGAAAAGCAAGGCCGAGGTCACCCAGCCGATGTAGAGGGCCTCGCCGAGCTCCCGTCGCTGGGCGTCGATGAGCAGAGGGTTGTAAAAATCCCTGATGATGACGTGGGCTGTCCAGGACACGGGGATCAGCGTGGTGACGCAGGCCAGGAGGAAGAGGGCGCCTCCCGCCACCAGAACAATGTGCTTGGTGCGAGCACGGTAGTCCACCACTTTGGTGCACTTCATCCCCACCGCCGAGACAATGAGGGCGAAGACGGTCAAAGCCACCGAGCTGCACATGAGGCCGCGGGCCGCCTGGAGGTCCGGCGATAGGTAGAGCAGGGAGTCGTAGACCTTGCACTGCATCCGGATGTTGGCTTGTCTGTAGCAGTTCATCCACAGTCCTTCCCAGCGCGTCTCCATGACGATGATGTTCTCCTCGATGAAGGCCGTCACCCTCCACATGGGAAGACCCGTCACGGCCGCCACGCCGACGAGCCCGATGAAGCCGATGACGAGAGCCACCACCTCGCAGCAGATGGCATACTTCTTCTTCCTCCTCTCGATGATCTTTTTCTCCTCGTACACCGAGTCCTGGTACTCCGTGTAGGCCCGGGTCTGCTTCTCGTCGTAGTTGTAGTAGGAGCCGGCGTACGTCAGCGGCGGCTTGGTGTAGCCGCTGTAAGCAGTGTAGGAGGCCATGGCTGGGAGCGCACTGACAGCGCTCTCGCAAGTCAGGACGCAAGCCCAGGAAGTTACACGCCCACAAAAATGCTAACCATGCAGGGCGGCCGTCCGGCCGGTTGAGCCGCCTCGACGGCCCTAAGCTGATCTCCAATCAGAGCCTCCAGTCAAAACCAATCACATCTCGCCTGGGATCACGCCGCTCGCGCTCGTCTTCCAAATATCAGTCCTCCAGGATGGTGGAGCACGGACCTCCGCCAAGGAAAGCGGTCCCCTTGCTAAATAAATGCGTCTTCCCCTGGGAAATAAAAGAAAGTAGGATTCATCGGACAACAAAGTGAAACTGAAACCGTTCTTTTTGGCAACAGACTTTGCTCTAGCAGCCTTTCACTGGAGATGCTGCAGTTTGTCACAATCTGCATCCAATTCAAACTTTTCAGCAAGTCAAATTATGAATTATTAGGAGCAAAGAGATGAATTATTACGGAAAACGTGTAATCATAAATTGTAATTCTAATGAGTAACAAACACAACCAAGTTGTCATTTTTAATAAATTTCTTTGGGGGAAATTACAATATTAAAATTATGATATTATTGCAATAAATATTATAAGAATAAAGTGATAATAAACCAAGAAACTTAAAACAACACAAAAGCAGAAATTAAAAAACATTGTGGGAATAAAGTCAAAATATGAAGAAGTCATATTCTAACGGGGGGGAAAGACGAAACCCGAGGTTTGGCCGTGGCGGGAAAACGTGGCGTTTAAGCGAAAACGGCGTTTTCCCGTGTGCAAATGTAGACTAGAGGAGGTTTCTACGTTTCAAGTCGCATCGAACGGAAAGCAAAGCTGAGCTGATGTTGAGGTGTGAAGTACCCGCGCTTGGAGTATCAACCAGCTGGTGGTGCCGTCCTCAGCCGGTATCACACCGGGCTCTGGACTTGTCTCTTTCATGTGAAAAAACATGTTTATGACCTGTAGCGATGGATCCTTTCTCTCGAGCCACACACGATACACAAAACAGAACAAACACACACAGACGGAAAAACCTTTGGCTGGAAAAGGATGGGAAGAAGCAGATCAGCTGGCTTGTGAAAACGACATATCTTGTATTTTAGTAACACTTACATATGTTGTTTATATGCTGTTATTTTGTATATTAGTAACACTTACAGTATGTTGTTTATATGCTGTTATTTTGTATATTAGTAACACTTACA
>QODF01000208.1:78841-90324 GCA_024372805.1 Oostethus manadensis
TACAGAACCTCCCAGGGAGTGCCTGTACAGAACTTTGGGCGGCTGAAATGTGCCTTATAAATACGTTTGACCTCGACCTTGAGGCGATAACTTGTACATCCAAGACTCCGAGCAGGCGTCACACGTACTCATGGTGCTCGTGGAAGCTGGACGACGCCTTCTCGCTGGTCGCTCTGCCGGCATCGACGGGCAAGGCGGTAAGGTAGCCGCCCGTGAAGGGCCGGTACTCCTTGGACCGCCGTTTGTTGTAGCTGACCAACAGGATGAGGCCTGTGACCAGCAGGATGCCGCAGGAGGCCCAGCCGGTGTAGAGGGACGCGCCCAGCTCGCGCTTGCTGGAGTCCACCACCGTGGGGTCGTAGAAGTTCCGGATGACGGTGTGCGCCACCCAGCAGACGGGGATGAGCGTGACCAGGCAGGCCAGCAGGTACAAGCTCCCGGCGAAGGCCAGGGTGATGTTCTTGCCTCTCTCGTTGCCCTCGCAGCAGTTGGTCCTCTTCATGGCGAAGCCCGTGATGAACAAAGCGAGCACCACCAGGACAATGGAGACCATCATGAGGCCGCGGGCGGCCTGCAGGTCGGGCGGGAGGATGAGCAGCGAGTCGTAAACCTTGCACTGCATCCTGATGTCGGCCTGGTTGTAGCAGTTCATCCACAGACCCTCCCAGAGCACCTCCATCACGATCAGGTTGGCGCCGATGAAGGCCGAGACACGCCACATGGGCATGGCCGTGGCCGCCACCACGCCAATCAGGCCCAGGACGCCCAGAACCATGGCCAGGATTTCCAGCTTTGCCCTCATGCTCCCAGCGGCGGTGCAGCCTTACCTCAAACGCGAGCCGTCCTCAAATGGCCCGGCTCCTTAGGTGGCGTGTTTTTCCTCTGCTGATGATGATATCGCCACGCTTGCTATGCCATCATTCTGGTTTTCACTCAAACGCTCGACTTCCCTTTGGAGCACAGGAAGTGCACCTGCCCCTCCTGTAGTCGTAGACGCCTATCACCTTCACTTCCTTGCTTCCTGTCCCCGGCAGCAAAGTTCACATCGGGCTTCTCGAAACCCCTCATGTATTTCCTCTCGGGTCTGCCGCGAGACGGACGGGACCACGGTCTGGTTTTTGTGGACAACGAGGGGAACGTGAGGCATGTGCTGCACATGCATGAGCGTTCCAAACATTAGCAATCATCGCGTATCACCTGACAGGAAGCACGACTGAGATAAGGAAAGGAATTTGATGTTTCCTCTCCTCGCCGGCGCCGCCCACGAGGCCGCCGTGTGCGTGACGGGGCAGAAAAAGGAAAGCAAAAGAACTCAGCGGAAGGCCGCTGAACAGGAACAGAAACCCGAAAGCCGGTCGGACGGGTTTGCTGAGTGATACCGACAACCTGAGCCGCCGCCGGGTAAGGACAAACACACACACACACACACACACACACACACGCTCTTAGAAACATCAGAGGTGGTGACATCACGCTAGCGGTGGAGATGTTTCACTTTTGTGACAAACTTGTCATCTTAGGAGGAAAATTCAAGTCGTTTTAGTGGCTTGGAGTTGAAATATTAGAGAAAAAAATATCTTCAAAAATTGTAGCACTATGAGGAACAAACCAAAAAAAAAAAGCAAATTGTGGAAAGTTTGGTTGAAGGAAAAGGTTGAAAGATGTCGGAATAAACTCAACATTGCAAAAAAAAAAGTCTAAATATTTGGAAAATTTAATAATAAAAGAAAAAAATGTCATTTTACAAGAATAAAGTCAAAATATTAGGCTTATAGTGGCAGTTTTAGAAGAATAAGCTTGTAATTGAACTGTAGGATCATGTAGTATTGTTAATAAGTGTTAGTATTGTTATTAATAATTAATAGGACCAACCAAAATGGTTTCAGTTTTGCAGAAAAGGTGCAATAAAAATAAAGTCAAAATATGAGAATAAAGTCATAGCAAACAACACTCAAGAAGAGTACAAATATTTGGAGAACAACAGGCAAATCGGAAAAGAAATATGAAAAGAATGTGAATGTAGTGGCGCAGAACCGGACAAACCGCCTCGGAGGAAGAATTATGGAACATAATTCTTTTCCATTCAAGCGGGGGAAGCAGAAACAGGAATGATGAAGGCATTTTTCCAGCATCACCGTTGCGGGGTCCAATGTCCTGGTTGGGGGTGATCAGAAAGGGAAGGGGACGTTTATAAAAGTGAAAAGAGGCCAAAGTCATGTCGTTTACATGAGCAGGAAGGAAGTGCAGTGTCGAGGAGGCGTCACTAGAGGGGCGTGAAGAGTCAGGTTTGCCTCCACTGGTTGATGGTTGCTGGTTGGTTTGCACTTGGTAGGATGGCTCCTACCAATAAAAGAGGCTCGTAAGAGTGTAAAGGTGTTATAGGGGTGTTATTTCATGTCTAGAAACCTCTAAACCACGTTTAGAAGGTGGTGTTATTACTTTCAACTTCACTCTTTATATCCCATTTTTGCTTTTGTTGTTTTCCTAAATATTTTAAACCTTTTTTTTATCGTCTCTGCAAATTTTCTTTCCATAATGCAATTTTACAATTTTTATCCATAGGCTAATTTTGAAAAAGTACAACTTAATTTGGTTTTGTTTCTAATATTACGACACTTCACCTTAAAGAAAAAAATAGCATTTGTCTTCAATATTTTACCTCTCTTCTACTAAAATGAGATTTTTTTTTCGTCATAATAATCCAAAACAATTTGCTTCTTTTTTTCTCTTAATAGTTTGAGTTTATTCTCCTAAAATTATAGCTACCATTTCCATTTATTTGAACTGTTTCTAATTTTTTTTCTCATAACTATTAGACTTTATTAGAGATAATCCACCTTCCCGCTGCAGACCTCCAAAATCTTGTCTCTTGTAATGCACAGCATAGGACACTTACAATACCATCCCTAGATTAGGGCAGACAGGTAGAGAATCGGTTGCAGGAGATCATCCATCTCCTCGGAGCAGCCCTAAAAAAAACTTGTCTCTTTTAATGCACTGCGTAGGACACTCATAGAACAAAATCAACTGATTAGGGCCGACAAGTTGAGGTTCTGTTGCAGGAGATCATCCACCTTCTTGCAACGGACCAACAAAATCTTGTCTCTTGTAATGCACAGCATAGGACAGAACGCAGCACTTCTTTGGCAACAGAAAAAACATTATTTCTTCAATATTTCAACTCAAATGTACTAAAATGACATGACTTTTTCTCATAAAACTTTTTTTCTCTGTATACTTTGACTTTATTCTTGTCAAATTGCCGCAGTTTGTCAACTTTCTTCTTGTAAATTTTCTTCTTGTAATTCTGATTTTATTCCTATTTTATAACTTTTCCCCCAACCTAATCTTTCATAAATTACTTTTTCTCATAATTTTACAACTTAACTTAATAACTTCATAACGTTAAAATAAAATTTAGTATTACAAAATCATTCTTATAAAATTGCAACTTTTCTCTTCGGAACAATTATTCTTGTAAAATTAGCTTTTGTTTTTAACTATTTCTTCTTGTAGTTGACTTTATTTTTTGTAACATTTTAACTTATCCTCAGAACATTCAAACTTTTTCTGCAACCTAATTTTCCAAAAATTACTTTGTTATTTTTGTTGTTTCCCATAGTATGATTTTTCTTTTTAATATTTCAACAAAAATGAGATTATTTTTGGGATGGTTAGATCACATCTTATTCTCTGTGCATTTTTGACTTTATTCTTGTAAAATTAAAAACAAAAACACAACCATGCCCTGGTGTGGTCACAAAAAACAAGCCATTGTAGGAAACAACTGTCTTTATTATGATAGCAATACCTTTTCCATGTACAGTAATAATAATAATAATAAAAATGCAGTCTCAGTAGCACAATTATTTTATCACATTTGGACTACAATCTTTTTTTTTTCCCCTATGATTGCTTAAGCAAATTTGGAGTGTCTATAAAAAACAACTACTTATGCTAACAAATACATTTACAAATCAATAAATAATACCAATATATATTTTGCTTAGTAATCCAGTGAATGAAAACTATTCTTTAAAAACAGGTGATGTGCAAATTCCCGCCACTGGAGCGTGCACGAGACTAAATATCATGAGCGAGTGTTTTTTGAAAAGCAATACTGAGAATCGGAGAAAAAAAAAAAACGTTTCACAGTAAAACATAAAAGAATATTCAAGTAAAACAGGATTATGTTAACAATAAAATTCTGATAGCCCCGGGGGTGAGCAAACTGCGGCCCGCTTGAGTCGCACAGCCAAACAGATGCAGACAAAAACCAAGAAAAACACGTAACCTACATACCGCCGCATGTGGGGCTACAAATACGCCTGTGCGCAACACCCAGGCCAAAATGACACACATAAACCCGCCGCAAGGCATGCTGGGTAGCGCATCTCTCCCAGAATGTTGCCGAATGTTGGCTTGATTGCAAACCCGTCGAGGTTGTCGGACGTAAACAAGGAGAAACGTTTTGTCGTTCATAGTAGGACTGCCCGGCATGCTTTGCGGGCACTTGTACGCTACATGTTATATTTAGCGAGTTGTTGTTTATTACCCTCATGGTAGCAGTAGCGGATTTATTTGCTACGTTAACTTGCTGTGGATTCTGTTATCCTTGTCGTGAGTGTTTATGTCCATCTGTTTGACGGCCACCCATACTGTATAGACCCGCCCCCCTGCCAAATTCTTTACCCAGACCCGCCCCCCTGACACATTTTTCACCCCGGTGTGGCCCGTGAGTCAAAAAGTTTGCTCACCCCTGCCCGAAGCTCTGCCACAAATTGTTCCCCGAAATACTATGCAAAGCAACAAAAGCCGGCTAAAAAGTAAAAACTGTTACAATATTTCCGTCAACTAAGCAAGACTATTGTTTACTCCGTGCCTGGAAGGACAAATATAAGGTTGTCAAGGTCACACAAAGAAAAGAAATCCATTTGGCAACAGCAGGCGGGGCTGCAGAGCGCCGCCCTTGTGTGCAAACCAAGCCAGTCATGATTGTACTAAATGATGAGTCAGCACTTTCCTCACCGTCTCCATCCGGAAAGGCCGGAGATGCGCTTCAGTCGGCCGAGCGTTCGGGATGCTCCCGCCGCACCCACACGTTGTCGCCGCCTCCCGCCTCGCTTCCCTCGGCTTCCTCGCCCTCCAGGGACAACGACGCCACGGAAGCATCAAGGTCGACTCCTGCGGGCGCGCGGGCACTCCGTCCCGACTCGTCGTCCTCGTCGCTCAGGATGTCCGTCTCCTTGACCTCCTCGGGGTCTTCGTATTCTTTGAGGTCAAACTGTTCTTCCACCCAGCGGTCGGTGTCGCTGGATTCCTCCGACGTCTGCCGCCGGTCTTGTTGGGACCCGTCGGCGTCCTGAGGCGAGGTGAGGTCCAGCTCGGGCTCGCCGTCAAAAACGATGTCGGTGTCGATGGTGAAGCGGTTGCGCACCAGCTTCCTGCGTCCCAGCGTCCTTGTTGGTGCAGACGCTGCGGGAGAAATCACAATACTCCTTTTTGCTTCGGTTTAAAAAAAAAAGTCTACACGGCAGTTGGCGAGCCCCTCTAGAATGTGAAAGTTAATTCTATGCAGAACTGAAAGTTAAGCTTGTGTGAGCAAAAAGAGTGCCTCCATTGTGTCTGTCTCTTCTCCTGGTATTTTCCGACCATTCGTATATAGGTGTTGTAAGTTTGATTGTGCTTTGTGAGTGTGTGTTGTGTAGAAAGTGAAAGTAAAGCTTGTGTGGAAGTGAAAGTTCATCTTGTGTGAGTCAAAACAGTGCATCCGTTGCGTGTCTGTCTCTTCTCACGGTCTTTTCCCACCACTTATATGCAACTGTTGTGCAAGTCACTGGTGAAAAAGAAAGTTAATTTTGCATAGAAGTGAAAGTTACGCTTGTGAGTGAAAACAATTCATTTGTAACATGTCTGTCTTCTTCCTGTATTTTCCCACCAGTCGTATGTAGTGTGTTGTGCAAGTCTGATTGTGCTATATGAGTGTCTGTTGTGCAGAAAGTGAATGTTAAGCTTGTGTGAGTGAAACCAGTGCATCCTTTGCATTTCTGTCTCTTCTCCGGTATATTTAGGTGTTGTGGAAGTCTGATTGTGCTTTGTGAGTGCGTGTGTTATGTAGAAGTGAAAGTTAAGCCTGTGTGAGTGAAAACAATGCATCCTTTACGTGTCTGTCTTCTCCTGGTGTATTCCCACCAGTTATATTTACCCCCAGTTATATGTAAGTGTTGTGCAAGTCATTAGTGAAAAAGAAAGATAATTTTGTGTAGAAGTGAAAGATAAGCCTGTGTGAGTTAAAACAATGCATCCTTTACGTGTCTGTCTTCTCCTGGTATTAACCCACCAGTCATATGTAAGTGTTGTGCAAGTCTGACTGTGAGTTGTGAGTGTGGTGTAGAAGTGAAAGTTATGCTTGTGTGAGTAAAAACAGTGCATCCTTTGCATGTCTGCCTTCTCCCGGTATATTTCCACCAGTTATATTTTCCCCCAGTTATATGTAAGTGTTGTGCAAGTCATTAGTGAAAAAGAAAGACAATTTTGTGTAGAAGTGAAAGTTAAGCCTGTGTGAGTAAAAACAATGTATCCTTTACGTGTCTGTCTTCTCCTGGTATTAACCCACCAGTCATATGTAGGTGTTGTGCAAGTCTGACTGTGCTTTGTGAGTGTGGTGTCGAAGTGAAAGTTATGCTTGTGTGAGTAAAAACAGTGCATCCTTTGCATGTCTGCCTTCTCCCGGTATATTTCCACCAGTTATATTTTCCCCCAGTTATATGTAAGTGTTGTGCAAGTCATTAGTGAAAAAGAAAGACAATTTTGTGTAGAAGTGAAAGTTAAGCCTGTGTGAGTAAAAACAATGTATCCTTTACGTGTCTGTCTTCTCCTGGTATTAACCCACCAGTCATATGTAGGTGTTGTGCAAGTCTGACTGTGCTTTGTGAGTGTGGTGTCGAAGTGAAAGTTATGCTTGTGTGAGTAAAAACAGTGCATCCTTTGCATGTCTGCCTTCTCCCGGTATATTTCCACCAGTTATATTTTCCCCCAGTTATATGTAAGTGTTGTGCAAGTCATTAGTGAAAAAGAAAGACAATTTTGTGTAGAAGTGAAAGTTAAGCCTGTGTGAGTAAAAACAATGTATCCTTTACGTGTCTGTCTTCTCCTGGTATTAACCCACCAGTCATATGTAGGTGTTGTGCAAGTCTGACTGTGCTTTGTGAGTGTGGTGTCGAAGTGAAAGTTATGCTTGTGTGAGTAAAAACAGTGCATCCTTTGCATGTCTGCCTTCTCCCGGTATATTTCCACCAGTTATATTTTCCCCCAGTTATATGTAAGTGTTGTGCAAGTCATTAGTGAAAAAGAAAGACAATTTTGTGTAGAAGTGAAAGTTAAGCCTGTGTGAGTAAAAACAATGTATCCTTTACGTGTCTGTCTTCTCCTGGTATTAACCCACCAGTCATATGCAAGTGTTGTGCAAGTCTGACTGTGCTTTGTAAGTGAGTGTGTGTGTGTGGTGTAGAAAGTGAAAGTTCATTTTGCGTAGAAGTGAAAGTTAAGCTTGTGTGAGTGAAAACAATGCCCGGTATTTTAAGTGTTGTGCAAGTCTGACTGTGCTGAGTGTGTGTTGTTCAGATGAAGTCAGAATTCAAATTCAGTTCTGCAATTCCAGTTTCCGCGTGCATTGAGAAGGTTGTGGAAAAGGATTTCCTGCGCGGAGGAACTCACCTGCGCGGTTGATGACGGGACGGGCGCCCTTCAGCGCGCACAGGCGCTTGCCTCCGAAGGGCACGTACTGCTGGCTGAGGGGCAAACTCTCCGTCTTCAGCAGCTGCCGCCGGTGCTTCTCCCGCAGGATGGAGTTGACCGTTTTCAGGAAGTCCTTGCGGCTCTCCGGGGAGCTGAGGAAGCGCGAAGTTCAGTCGTCGGCGGCGGCGGTTAAAGACGGCAAAAAGGGTTCATCCATCCTCACCTGCAACACAGCTGGAACGCCCTCTCCGGCCTTCCCTCCGACTCCGACTTTGTGTGGACGATCTCGCACACGGACGTGCCCTCCACGTCTGGGGAGGACAGGAATGATTGCAGACGACCACAACGCACCCCGCCCCACGTGTGACGCGACCAACCTGCGTTAGCTAACGATCTGACTTGGAGGGCGTCTGTGGGAATCATGTGACGGTACCGGAAGGGGTCTTTCTCTTCGGAAGACATCGACACTCGATGGGAGGCGCCCTTGGAGTGGAAAACAGCGTTACTCGGCCGGCTGGCTGTTTGGAGCTTTTATTGTGAAAGGGGGCCACGTACCATTTTCTTTTTCTGTTTGGACCCGTCCTTGCACACAAAGACCACCGCCGTTTTGAAGACTGGAAGAAAGCAGGTGTTAGACGAGCACACGCAAGGAGGCGAGGTCGGGGTGTCATACCAAACGTGGCCATCTGGGGCTCCCTCTTCCACTTCCCTAAGGACGCGGGCGGGTTGATCCACGTCACGCTGGTGTGGAGCAGCAAGTCGCCCATGGACAAGTCCGCCACCTGCTAATTCAGATGAAACATCTCCGGTCAATAGACACGTCCCTTTGCCCCGACAGGCCGCCGTCTTTGGACCTGCCTCCTTCTTGGCGGCACTCTGCTCGGTGATGAGCTGGTCGAACACGGCGCCGAACTCCTCGTGGATCTTCTGCATCTCGTTGATGTGGCTGGCGACTTTGTTCATGGCTCTCATGGCCACTGAGGAGGTTAGTTTAACGGGGGGGTGTCCCGGGAGGGAACAAAATATTAAGAGAAAAGGGTGGAAATTTGACAAAAATGATGTTAGGAGAAAAATCATTTTAGGAGCAGAAGTATTTTTTTCAAAGGTACAATGCTACAGAAATCAAGTCAAAATATCAGGAGAAGCATCATAACAAAAAAGTGGAAATATTAAGAGAAAAAGTCACAATTTTACGAGGAAAAACTTGGAATATTTTGAGGGCAAATAATTTTGGTAGCATTTGCATCATGTTTTTTTATATTATTTTTTAAATATTTTTGCAGACAGAATTATTTTTTAAAAAACAACAAAAATCAGCAGAATTTTACAAGAATAAAGTCAGAATATTCAGAGAAACAAAAAACTATATTCTAAGTTGTAAAAAAAAAGTCACAGTTTGATGAGAATAAATATCATTTTCGTTGAAAGATTTTATTCTGTGACTCATTCTAAAAACGCCAGGAAAAAAGCCAACGCTTGGGCACGCCCACTTCAGCGCCGCGCAGAAAAGAAGGTGCTCACCGTCCAGGTGGTAGTGCTCCTCGCTGTCCGGGTCGGTGAGCGAGTAGAGCTCCTTGAGCAGGAGCGGGTACTTGAGGACCCGCTGGATGGGCTTGATCAGGTACGACTCCAGCGTGGACGAGTGCTGCTGCTTGGGGTTGCGCTCGTCCAGGAAGGCCTTGAAGTCGGGGTCGCTTTTTGCTGAGGGGATCATAAAACCTTCGCGTAAGAACCCGTTTGACACCTCTTCCCGAAATTCCTTTCTTCTGCTTTTTGATTGGCCGGAAATATGGCGCGGGAAAGCACGCAACGTGAGACCGTGCGGGTCCGTTTAGCGGCAGCACCGGCAGGCAAGCATGCAGAGGTCAACCTTTCACTCACCCTTAACCAGAACCTTCGGGACTTTGGTGTGGCTGGCGCAGAAAGCGCTGTAGATCTTAAAGCGGTCCGCGTAGTAGAGGAAGGAGCCCCCCAGGGAGAAGAGGATTTTCTGGGATGGGAGCAGAGGGTTTATCCTGCAATATTCCATTTTTCTGTTTTTTTTTTTGTGATTACACATTTTCCCCGCGCTAATCACAAACGTCAGGGTCTCATTTATGTTTACATTCACGTCTGCAAACATTACATACACCATATTGAACACAAAAGCCTGAGAATCTACAGCAGTCGGAACATTCCATTGAGAGCCAGGGAGGGTTGCGTTCAAAGACACCACGCAATTTAAGATGCGGTCACGTTCCTCAGCAACCCGCGGGTCCTCTTTAGGAGTCGGGAAGCTGTGATCTCCCCACTCTCCCTGAATGCACCTCGCGGTACCTTGAACTGCTCCACTCTCTCCAGCTTCTCCAGATCTGGCACCAGTCTGGTCCCGTCTTCCAGGGTCTTGAGAAACTCCACCTGGAACTCCACCATTTCCGGCAGATTCCCAAAGAGAACGTCCAGCTGGAACGGAGACAGAAACAGGCCCTTTGGTGGGGAATGTTTGTTAACGCAGAGCTTTTCTGCTGCAGCACACACGTGAGCAGCGTTCGTGAAGCCCCCGGGGGAACGTGGAGAAAGATCAGAAGGGCTAAAAAAGGACCAATTTTTGGCAGAGCTTGCAAAACTTGAGCGAGGGAATCTAACAGATTTGTGTTGTCGCAAAAACGTGAAGCGGCATCGTCTCTCTTCCGTCTTCGGCACTTCCGCATCCCTACCGCGCGCTTGTAGCGCTTTGAGGCGATAATGTAACTAACGGCCGATCCGGCAAAAACGGACAATTCAGCCGTCGCTTTACAAAAATCAGGTTAGGAGAAAAAACTTGTCATTTTTGGAAAATTGGGTTGTGTAAAAAAATATAGGAGAATAAAGTCAGAATTATAAGAAAGGGCAAAAAATGCTGTAATTTTAGGAGTAGAAAAAATGTCACATTTTTAGGAGAACAAACGTGTAATGTTTTGAGTAAAAACAATATCATTTATACCTTAGAGGTCATTTTTATTTTTTAAATGTTATATTATGACATGTAAAACAATATCAAGTTTTGGATTATTAATGAACATGAGAATAAAGTTAAGTCCCAGTATTACCATTAAACTTATGATTATTGTTTTATACTGTATCGTGTTTTTTGCTGACATTTTAAAGTGAAACTTTTCATCCGTCCAATTCAGAGACTATTCAAGTCTTTACTTGCTTTAAAATGCAGACTTTTCGCTGCAATCCCTGTCAAAAAATAGCATGCGGCTCTCCGGAAAACCCGTTTGAAAGTATGTGACTTTCATGGCTCACAAAAGGTTCCCGACCCGGCTCTAGTGGGACAGAGTTTCCGTTCCGTGAAGCTCGTCTTCTCATTTGCTCGTCTTAATTTGACGTTTCAATGCAAACATCTGCTCTGAACGTGGAAGTGCATTGCTAATAATGCTATATTTTTATTTTTTAACAATATTATTAATGTTATTTTTTTTAACAATGCTATTGATGTTATTTTATTTTTTTACAATATTATTAATGTTATTTTTTTTAACAATGCTATTGATGTTATTTTATTTTTTTTATTATTATTATTGTCCATCCATCCATCCATCCATTTTCCTCCGCTTATCCGGGTCCGGGTCGCGGGGGCAGCAGCTTCAATAGGGAAGTCCAGACTTCCCGGTCCCCAGCGACCTCTTCCAGCTCCATCGGGAGGACACCAAGGCGTTCCCAGGCCAGCTGTGAGACATAGTCCCTCCAGCGTGTCCTAGGTCTTCCCCGGGGCCTTCTCC
>QODF01000208.1:102687-114385 GCA_024372805.1 Oostethus manadensis
TAACCCCAGCCCTAAAGTAACCTCTATCCCTCACCATAACCCCAGACAGAACGAGTACTTCAACCCAAATACTTAACCTAACCCCAGTCCTAAAGTGATTTTCCACCCTAATTCTTAACATAAGCCACAGACATAAAGAAAACCCAATCCAAACATTTAACCTAACCTCAACTGGCACACGTAAAGAAAACCCCAACCCACACGCTCAACCCCAATTTTAACCCTAACTCCAGTCCTAAAGTAATCTCCCCTCCTAACACGCAACACAACCCGGGCCATAAAGAAAACCCAAACCTAACCCTAAGCCCAGTCCTAAAGAAAACCCCAACCCTAACCCCAGGCATTAAGAAACTTTTACCCTAACAGTCAACCTAATTCCAATCCTATCCCTATACCCAGGTTTAAAGAAAACCCCAACCGTAACCTACCCCAACCCTGTAGTCAATGTACAAACAATTTACAGTATGTGCTTGCACCATCTAAAACACTGGAGCGGAACAGAGTCCTACGGCCTACATCCTGACTTTTGGATCAAACAAGTCAGGCTGACAAGTTTATCTTGGTCTTGGCTGAGGTAAGGGTTCTTGTAAAGACTGGTGAGCTTTTAACTGGCGGCCACCTTGACTCTGGGAAAAGATGTCCGTGTAGAGGTCTCCCTCCACGTCCGATCGTCGTGGCGGAAGGAAGCAGAGCTGGCGGCGGTCCACGGGAGGCAACGTGTTGACGGTCAGCGCCAGGGACGAGCGGGAGAACGCCACCTTCATGTCGGAGAAGTTGAGACTGTGGGCCTCCTTCCCGTTCAGCTCCAGTATCTCGTCCCCCGCGTTCAGACCTACGTGGCAGAGCACAATGGCGCTTTAACCACTTCCTGTGTACTCGCACACAAATTAGTTTGGATGGCATCGCGACAGACCTTTAGCAAAGGCCAATCCGCCCGCCCTCACGTCTGTGATGTAAAGCTGCTGAACTCGGTCCTCCTCCACCACGGAGATGGAGAAACCTGGAGGAGGGAGGGTGGTTATATAAGACGACACAAACATCTGAATCGGTTGCGTAAGTCAAGAACAAGTCTCTACCGTAGCCGATCATGCAGGACTCGTCTCGGTCGAACTGGACCACTTTTGTTATCTTGGAGCAGAGCTCGACTTCTTTGTAAAGCTGTCGGCACAGAAGTTCATATGGAAAATGATTCCTGCCCCCACGCAGGAGGACTTTGGTCTGTTTTTGTCTGCAGGTGCGAGTACGTTTACATACCAGGTCACAAATGTCCTCCTCCGGTTTGGGGATGTAGAACTGGACTTGGTTGTCGATGAGGAATTTGAGACGCAAGTAGTGCTTGGTGGGATCCAGCTGGTGGGTCTGTGACATGAGTGGGACATTATAAACCGTAAAAAACAACAAGACATGAACGCTACGGTTATACCAGACAGTAAAGGTTTCAGTGACTTGCCAACCTTGCATATGGTTTCCAGCACGCATAGCGCCGACTCTCCAGGTTGGATGATGGTCAGCACTGGCTGATCATTTGGCAGACACACCCAGGAGGGGGTGAGGTGGTCCGGGACCCATATGTCACTTTCCGTGCTGGGCCGTGGAAGACCCTTTCCGGATTCCTCCTCGCTGGTCTGCAACACGAGGAGAGGAGCTCTTAAAAGGGAACTGATTATAAGCTCTGATGAAAGAACCATTCCTGACCTTCCCTTCGTGGGGGCAATGTCAGGTTTCTGTCCTCTGATTGGATCATCCAAGCAAAAATGTTGGCCGTCCGGAAATTTTGTCTATGAATAATCAGCGTTTCTGCTTTATTTTATTTTTGATGGATTCGTCAGTGATTGCCTGTGAAAGTTACGTAATGCTCAAAGTTCCTTGCAGGAATGTAACTCGGGCATATCGGCAGCAACGTATTTCAAGATAACCGGTTAATAAGGGTTTTGTACTTTAGTAATACAGTAATACCTTCCTTGTTAATTGGTTCCAGACCCGACTGAGAAATGTGAATTTCCATGAAGTAGGATTCAATAATAATACATACTTTTGTAGTTAAGAACATATAAAACATGTTTAAACATTATTAGAACCCTGTGAACATGAAATAACACCCCTACAGTAACTTTTATGCTCACATTACCCAACATAGAAGGCATGATAAGCAATAATAAGACGTGACAACTCACTGTTCACATTTGGAGAGTTCCTTTTTGTGGCATCTCAGTAAAGTGGGTTTAACGCTTAACATAAAAAAAAAAAAAGATGGCCATTAGCCTATCATACATTCTCACTGTGACGTTTGAATGGAATTGAATTTGACCTGAGTGAGGAAGAGAAACAAAATAAGCAGGCAAAAATGTACCACTTCCACACCAAACGATGGTCAACCACATAACAACAATCAGGTATTAATTCATTCATTCATTCATTTTCTGTACCGCTTATCCTCATTAGGGTCACGGGGATGCTGGAGCCTATCCCAGCAGACTTTGGGCGAGAGGCGGGGTACACCCTGGACTGGTCGCCAGTCAATCGCAGGGCACATATAGACAAACAAACATTCACACTCTAACGGACAATTTAGAGCGGCCAATGAAGCTAACATGCATGTTTTTGGAATGTGGGAGGAAACCGGAGTACCCGGAGAAAACCCACACACGCACGGGGAGAACATGCAAACTCCACACAGAGATGCCCAACAAAGATTTGAACCCAGGTCTTCCAGATCTCCTGACTGTGTGGCCAATGTGCTAACCACTCAGCCACCGTGCGGCCAGGTATTAATTCAATTTTGAAAAATCACAATGAGGTTAGTGACAATCTCCTGCATGCAAAAATCACCCTCAAAGCCAGACAGGTGTACATTTCAAAACAAAAGTAGACAACATTGAACAAATAATGTCTGTGCATCATTTGGCCACTTGATGGCACTGTTGGCTCTCCGTCAGCAGCCAGACGGCCGTTAATGCGTTGATTGACGACGAGCTTTCACGTTCCGTTGCGTGTTTACTTTTGCTTTGAAAGTGGCTGCCTTCCACACAAGGATAAATAAATCTGCCTCTACTTGACTCATTCTGACCACGTAAAGACTCGTAGGCCGTTTGAAGCTTGCACCCTAACCCTAAAGACTCGTAGGCCGTTTGAAGCCTGCACCCTAACCCTAAAGACTCGTAGGCCGTTTGAAGCCTGCACCCTAACCCTAACCCTAAAGACTCGTAGGGCGTTTGAAGCCTGCACCCTAACCCTAACCCTAAAGACTCGTAGGCCGTTTGAAGCCTGCACCCTACCCTAACCCTAAAGACTCGTAGGGCGTTTGAAGCCTGCACCCTAACCCTAAAGACTCGTAGGGCGTTTGAAGCCTGCACCCTAACCCTAACCCTAAAGACTCGTAGGGCGTTTGAAGCCTGCACCCTAACCCTAACCCTAAAGACTCATAGGCCGTTTGAAGCCTGCACCCTACCCTAACCCTAAAGACTCGTAGGGCGTTTGAAGCCTGCACCCTAACCCTAAAGACTCGTAGGGCGTTTGAAGCCTGCACCCTAACCCTAACCCTAAAGACTCGTAGGGCGTTTGAAGCCTGCACCCTAACCCTAACCCTAAAGACTCGTAGGGCGTTTGAAGCCTGCACCCTAACCCTAAAGACTCGTAGGCCGTTTGAAGCCTGCACCCTAACCCTAAAGACTCGTAGGCCGTTTGAAGCCTGCACTTTCCAGTTTGTGTTGAGAGGGAGTGGGATTGTGGTTCGTGCTGCCCCACTTATGATGCTACCCCCGCGAGGTCAGAGACTTGCAAATTGATTCCTCACTTTGTTGTAATTGAGCTCAAACGATCTCAGAAATAAAACCCCAAAGAGGCATAACTTGCTCTGTTTACGCTTCGGGCGAGATAATCGCTCAAAGTGTCCCAACCTGGTGCTCCTTGGCCGAGTCACTAAATGTTCCATCTGCAGGCCTTTTCACGAGCACTTCGCCGTCAGCAAACACCTGCAGCGACAGACGTTCACCTTAGTGCTCAAAAAGAACGAGAACATTTAAATGGTCTCACGCAGACCTGGCTGATGCTGGGGTGAGCTTTCGTCTTCTTTTTGGACGTAGTGTCCAGACCCCAGAGCGAGGAGAAGCGGCTTTTGCGCTTGCTGCATGAGCGGGACATGCCGTGCGCCCGACGCCTCACGCCCGTGTCCGTGCGGGCCGCCACCTGACACATACAAAAAAACAAACAACAGAAGAGATGCTATTATTAGACACTGTTTGGAAAAATGGAGCAGAGTGGGATTTAATGATCCTGGATGTACGGTGATCAGCTGGAGCCAAATGTATTGCTCTGGATCAGACGCTAGTACAAGGTGGAAAATCTAACTGCATCGTAACGCGTGGGCGAATCAGAGAAAAGCAGCGGTTACTATCCCGTCCTGCTTGTGTAGTGGAGCTCCCACGCCCACCTGCCTGGCAACACCGGCGCACATTGGCGGCGAGAGCCCAGGCAGAGATCTGGAAACGTCTCAAATGGAGCTTTTCCTGTACTGCGTTGAGCTGCACGGTCATGTGACCCCAGAGCAAAGGTGGGAGGGCATCGAGCGCCTTCCGGGCAGGCGGACGCCCACCCCCGTGTCAGACCCCCGGCTGCAAAATAAGAGCGTTGTTCCCATTTGGGTCCTTTGTGAATTGTACTTTTAATTGCACAACAAAACCACAACCAAACATCTTGTTGTGCACGAGTGCAGGCTAGAAATGAAAAGTTGTGTTTTAACCAAGATTATGGATTATTGTTGTTTATAAACGCGTAAGGAACCCCCGAGAGGAGCAACTCACCAGAGCGTGGAAGGACGAGACGGAGAAAATCCCCAGCCGCCCCATTGCCAGCTTGGTGGGGCGAGAGGCAAAGGCCAGGAGGCGCTTGGGGTTGGGCAGCTCGCCGCCCCGCAGGCTGGCCAGGTAGCACCGGAAGCGGAACAGATCCATGTGGAACTGCTCCAGGTTCTGCTCCCATAGGAAGATCTGCAGAGCAAAACATGCATGTCACCGTTCATCAGGTCTCATCACACAAGCCTCCCCTGAGCTGATGTTTAGTGGGGTAGTGGAGCGACACAGTCTGCTTATTCAAATGCGGCTCCCGGTTTTGGCTGCGGTGTTTGGAAGAGGCGGGCCGGCGTCGGCTGCCAAGCGGCCCGGAGACAAGACGGAAACAATAGCGCGCATTCTGCTGGCTTGCCAGTGTTTCAGCCAGGATGGAGCGGGCTCTTTATCTATTCACTTCAAACACAATGCGGAACCTGACACTGACCCAGCAGAACCGACCTGCCCGGGAGCTATACCTAACAGGCACTACAAAGGCCACTGGATCTCATGAAAGAGCATCCATTCATACGCAGAGAATGAAGAACGTTGCCAACTGCATACTGTGACAAACATTCCCTGGATTATGTTCACCCCGACTACTAACAGTCTACTGGATCTCCTTTTGGGTCCACTGATCTTCAAGGTGTTGGAATTTGCACTGGAAATTCACCTGATTGGGCTTCTGGGACGTCATTTCCCTGCACTACAAATAATAAAATGGCCGTACCTGATCCAGGATGGTCTTCCTCTTCTTGGCGTCGGTGACGGCCGACAGCTGCATGTCGCCCATCTTCTTCATCTTCTCGTCCATGTCAATCTTCTGCTCCAGCTTCTTGAGCTCGGCGCGGAGGAGGCGCACCGTGTCCTCGCGGTGGTGCTGGCGGGCCACGGCGGAGGCGCACGCCGAGTGGATGGCCGTGATCCAGTTCTCCAGCTCCGTCTGGCTGCATGTCTGTGCGGAGTCATAAATGGTGCAGATTACCAGGCGTAAGAACGTAAGACGAACATGGTCAGCATAAAAGTATCGGGACACAGAGAGACTTAGATGGCCATTTAAGATTCAAAGCTACCTAAGGGGCCCAAATCAAACTCCGGACACCTGATTAATCGCGGTGTCCCGACACTTTAGTGACCGTTCTCTCACCTGGAACAAGAAGGCATCTCCCAGCGAGTTGCTGAGACAGAACACAAAGTCTTTCTTGGGATGCTCGGGCACCGCTTGCACTATACTGTTCTCCGCCCAGATGGCGTGCTTGGGGATGCTGTTGTTGTCGATACCCGAGCGGCCGTCTGTCTCGTAGAAGAACAAAGTGCAGCCTGAGTTATGAAAAAAAAGAAGAGCGTTCCGTTAACAGTAAGTAAAGTGGGAAAGAAGTGCAGCATGGCAGACATAAAATATAGTCCAGTATCTGCACCTTTATCCAGAACCTCATGTCCTCAGCCTGCTACAAGGTTTGTTTTTGGTGCGTTCTGGCCAACTTTCACGGTGGGCCAAGACTTTTGCACAGCTATGATGCTAAAAAACAAAACAACAAACCTTTAAGGGACACCCAGTAGCTCTTCCACTTGCGTCTGGTGGCCGACTCCACTTTCTTGTTCTTCTTGTGCACGAGGAAGTTCTTGACGGCGAGCCTTCCCGCCTTGCGCACCATCCCCTGCGTGGCGCCCGATTGGTAGGCGGAGCTCATGGTGCTCTGCTCGTCGCTCAGGGCCGCCTCCTCCATGCTCTCCGTGTGGCAGGAGCTCATCTCCAGCTCCTGCCGGAAGTTCTCGTAAACGCCCTGCACGCAGTCGCCGGGCCCTCCGCTACCACCGCCTCCGCCGCCATTGCTGCTGCCGCTGTCGCTGCCGGTAAACACGCTGCCGCCCGCCGCCGAGTACACGGAGAAGGAGGCGGACATGGTCTTGTAGCGGCGGGACTCGGCCTCGGCCGTCACCCCATCGATGCCGCTGTCCTCGTACTCGCTGCCCTCGCCGGCTGTGACATCCTGTGACGTGGCAGAGGCCCGTGACAGGTGAGACGGCATGGCGACCACTTACTCCTCATCACAGTCCAGCCAGTCATACCCTACACTGGACCTAGCCGGGCCCGTCAGACACGTTGCACGCTACGGCAGTTTTCCCCCTGTTTTAAACGGGACCACCGCTGTTGTTGCAGTGCAGGCTGCCCTCGCTGTGGCACCGCCGGGTCTGCCCCGCTCCTACACACAAGGCCAAGGGCTCCTGAGAGATGAAGGGGGGAACGCGGAGGTCGGTATCTCCATCTCGTCACGTGACCCAATCATGCGCTGGGGAGCTCCATTCACCGGCAGGGGGGCTGAGGGGGGTGCCTCGCAGCGACGAGGCCACCATGCACAGTATTTTTACTGTGACACTCTTCCACGGGCCTCTGCTAATTTGCATGACAAAAGGCGGAGGCATTTCAGAAGGGGGGAGTGACTTTAAGCTCACCCCCCCCCCTCTTCCTCTCTTCTGGAGAAAAACAACCACGAAAAAATGCCAGCTTTCCTTCAACTGTTAATCTGATTGTGCACTCAGACTCACGAAGAAGCGACTAAATGAGAGGGCAGGGGGGTGATCTGGTGTGTCTGGTGCCACCAGGCTGCATTAACATTCTGGACCTGCTTCCATCTTCGCCTCGGGCCGCTGACGTGACGGACTCAAGTAAAAAAGTGTGTCGTTTACACAAAACAGCTCACTGTCTGAAAGCAGGACTGCAAGTGGTTCTTGTGCGCCAAACTCAAAAGAACTCTCCCATTTGTCCGTGCTCAAGAAGAACGTGAACGAATAAAAGAAAGACCTCGGTTCTTACCTGGATGGTCTGCGCCCTCCTGCCCTGCATGCTGGCAGACACGGCTGCTGGGGGGCCGCGCAGGCCTTCAGACAGACAATGGGAGCGGCGGCACGGCAGGGTGTAGGCGCTGTAGGTGTTGCCTTCCTCCTCCGAGATCATCATATCGTCCCCCTCCTTGGTGGCCCGTTTGGTGTAGCGGCTGTGGGGTTGCCTGCGGCCGGGGGCCTTCTGGTTGTACAGCTCGTCCAGAGAGTTTGCTCGATCGTCCGCGGGGCTAGCATGCAGGAGGCCTTCGCAATCGGTCAAGTCCCGTTCGTTGCCCGGGGTGATCATCTCCTCGGTGCTGGTGAGGTGTTCTTGGCTGAGGTCCGAGAGGGAGAACTCCAGGCTGTCATCTCGCCACGTGTCTGCCGATTTGGATCGCTTCTTCTTAAAGCTGGCTGCGTCCTTGGAACTTTCCCGCGTGTCTTGGAGGTACGTAACCTCACCTGCGTACAAGTCCTCGTCCTGAACCTCCTCCGCCATGGGCCCGGGGAGGGTTATCAACATTGTGTTGACGTGCGCCGTGGGACTGGCCAGTTCGTGGTGAAATGACATCGGCCTCAGGTTCATGGAGACACGGTCCACCCAAATGGGGCTTCCAAAGTCCGGCAGCACGTTGGTCTCATTGAAAGGCTCCAGACCATTTTCGGCCAGGGACTGAGGGATGCTGGGCGTGCTGCTTGAGCGCGTGCTGGTCTCAGAGTTCCTGTGCTCTATCTTTCCTGACGAGGCGTGCCGACAGCGCCTGGACTGCTTGTTGGAGATGCGAAGAGACCGGGACATATGCTTACGTGACAGATAGCCACGCTCTGTGCCAAAGAAGCCATGGTCCCCGTGCTGGCTCTCCACGTTTCCCATGATTCAGAAGCTGAAGAGAGGAGGCCATCAACAAGCTTGCTAAAGGACTAATTCTGCTGTTCACAAAGCAACACGTTACTTGTGGTAGCCTACCTGCAGGATGGACGTGACTTCACAGACATGTTGCTCTTCAAAGAGTCTGGAATTTCAGCCCTCGTTACAATCCACGCAGCTGCAAGAGAAGATGGAAGAGGGAGACATCTTAACAAAAGAGTCCAACTAAAAACACTAAAGTGCTGATCTAAACCTGTTTCCTGCACCGTCGGTTCTTCAAATAGCAGAACAAAGAAGAAGCTTTGAGAAAAGGGTTGCTAGGAATGGAAGGTGGTACAATCTGCGATGACAACATGGACACAAAGCAAGTAAAGATCCAGACAAGTGGAGTGGAGTTGCTGTGGACTCTGACACCTCACCCAAGTGGACTCTTCTGCTCTTTCAAAGCATCTTATCTCTTTCCTCTCGCCTCTAGGCTGCAAAGTCAAAAAAACCCGGTCCTTGGACCATCAGCAGATGGGACGGGAGATTAACTAGCTTAATGTGTGTACCCATCCTGTCAGGGCAGCCCCCAGGGGATGAATTGCATTCGCGTGCATCTCCAACACGGGGCGAGTGGGAGCCCGACGCTCTGCTGTGGAGTAGGAGGGCTAGCGCGTTACGTAAACTGGTGCTGACCCCATTTTTTTCCTATCTTACGTTGCTCCCTTTCCCTTCACTCTGCTCTCTCGTCACCTCTCGCCGGCACCGCAGTGCGCAGCGTTTGATCACCGAAGGACGCCCGGGCTTTGTCAGCCGGCAGCTTATTGGCTGTGACATTCGCCAGGGAAAAAAACTCAGAAAGGCCCAATCTCTTCATGACTCCCAGATACCAGAGAACCCAAGGAATACGCAGCTTCAGTAACACCATTTGAGGTCTCAAAGTGGTCCAAAAATGTCATGGACTGATGCTGTCATACACCTACTTTGACTCTAGGTGGAGCAGATGCACTCCCCGACCTGCCAATCTTGAATGGTAATTAAAGAGAGATGCGTGGCGACAGTCAGAATTTGGAGGCTGTCTGACCTCGGAACCAGTTGTATACGGGAAATGTGCCACAGCAGTCAGCGACTCGCACAGAGACCGAGCGAGGAAAGTTACGCCGGCAAAATGCAAGAGAATGCGTACGTGGAACGCAGAGAAGCACCAAAATGTACGGAAAGCCTGTACCTTGAAATGTTTATTGCAATGCAAGCCTGGCGGGCTACGTTGTGGTTGTCTACAGTCACGCATAAACAAGACGGTGGGGAGTCCAAACCTTGCTTCATGGAAGCTCAGAAGGTAAACCGGGTCTTGGTGCAAAATAAAAGCCAAGACAAAGCAACGACAGTAAAAAAGTGAACGCTGAAAAGTCCTGGAAACAACGACTGCGAATTCGAAAGGCTAGAAAGTAAAAACGCAAGACTGAATGTTGAAATGAAAAACACGATTTCAGCGGAACTGAGGATCCAAACCAGCAACTGGTAAGTTAGGTAACAAAGTAACGCAACCCTCGACCTTTTCAACTATGTCATCCTGTAGCACCTCAGTTCCCAAAGTGGGAAATGGCAGACCAAGCGACTGTGAGAAGACCAAGTCCACGTTGGGCACATTCAAACGGAAGGATCCCAACATGAGCAATTTATCCGGCCGCATGCAAAACCTTTCTCAAAATGCAAAATACACATTTTTGTAGAACGATGTACTTCATATTTCAAGGTAATGGCGATTGTAAAAGAGGTTTGCGTTTTTAAAGTGTGCAGGAGCGGGGGGGGGGGGGGGGGGGGTACACAGCTTCACGTCCGCCAGTGTAAAAAGTTTCTATCTAGAATCAATCATGTAAAATCCATTTCCACCAGTAGGGCGCGCCAAGTAATGCCACTCATTTTCGGTGGGAAAAACGTCACAATACAGAACTATGAAAAATTGGGGATTTGTTTGAAAGTTCTGATAGCTAGCCTACACGTCCTGAATTGGGATCATTAAAGTATCTATTGATCTATCGATCTAGAAATGCAAGTGTATCAAGTTTGCACAATATCGTCATCCTCCCGGATGCCCAAACTTCTGCACCGGCGGTCTCTCTGGTTGATGTCCGATTCCGGATCAAAGGGCTGACCTGGAAAACCCTGATCAGGCTGGACTGAACTTTGCT
Organism: Oostethus manadensis; assembly: GCA_024372805.1. NCBI lineage: Eukaryota > Metazoa > Chordata > Actinopteri > Syngnathiformes > Syngnathidae > Oostethus > Oostethus manadensis. The sequence continues at coordinate 113,376 of QODF01000208.1, forward strand.
TTTATGTACGCACACGTCTGCAGCTGCCCAAAGTCTTTTCTACCTGAAATGTTTGGTTGTCTTCTCCTAAGCCAGCAGAATGAAAAAGTCCGACTTGTTCAGGAGACCCCAAGCAGTCTTTGTTTTTTCTCCTTGGAAAACATCAAAGGTCAAACAAAACAGTGAAGTCATAGAATGCTTTATGACCTCACAAAGCATCACCACCAATCACGTTGCTGCTTTTATGCCGCTCCCAGCCACTAGAGGGGATACTCCATCCATCCTTTCTCCTCCGCTTATCCGGGTCGAGTCACGGGGATAGCAGCCCGAGCAGGGAAGCCCAAACTTTCCTCACTCCGGCTACTTCGTCCAGCTCCTCCCGGGGGATCCCGAGGCGTTCCCAGGCCAGCTGGGAGATCTAGTCTCTTGGAGATGAATAAAGTATCTATCTATCCTGCCCTAGGTCTACAGGAGGCACCCAGGAGCCATCCTAACCAGATGCCCAAGCCACCTCATCTGGCTCCTCTCCTTGTGGACGAGCAGCGGTTCTACTCTGAGTCTCTGATCTCCACGACGGAGCCGTGATTGTCACTATTTACAAGCACCAACGCCCACCCCAGCCCTCCAGCAGACCGAAGGCGCCATTGTTATTAAAGAGCGCCGGGTATTTGGCAGGTACTGGGCCTGTCAGAACACGAGCGTGCGGAAGAAAAATGTGGAAACCTTCACCTGGAAAGGACAAAAGCTGTCGAGATGCCTGCTGTCCTTTCAAGGAAAGGCTGAACATTCCCGCCCTGCAGCAAAACATCAACAAATTTACCGGAGTCCACATCCACGCAGACGACGAAAAACCCAAAGCAGGACATGCAATCACTAGCGGGAGCTTGAAAGTGAAGCCCGCTTGAGTGGTGAGAATGTGGTGGCCCAACGAGTGACAAGCTCCAACACAGCAGCCTGTAATCTGAACACTTGAGTGCGGGGAGATAATAACACCCAAGAAGACTCAGCCCTGGGGGGGTTGGAGGGGCGCT
>QODF01000208.1:116448-157667 GCA_024372805.1 Oostethus manadensis
AAGACAAACAACATTGGCACAAAAACAACACTGACGCGAAGACAAACAACATTGGCACAAAAACAACACTGACGCGAAGACAAACAACATTGGCACAAAAACAACACTGACGCGAAGACAAACAACATTGGCACAAAAACAACACTGAGAAGACAAACAACATTGGCACAAAAACAACACTCACGCGAAGACAAACAACATTGGCACAGAAACAACACTGACGCGAAGACAAACAACATTGGCACAAAAACAACACTCAAGCAAAGACAAACAACATTGGCACAAAAACAACACTCACGCGAAGACAAACAACATTGGCACAAAAACAACACTGACGCAAAGACTTGATCGTGGACGTAACAAAGACAAAGGAGTCCTACATTGGATTTGTTTTCATGAGCGGCAGGGGCGCCTGCCACCCCGTCCAACCCCATCTGAGAAGCTCAGGTGGTAGGAGAGTGAGGGGGCGGCGCACAACCCGTAAACGATGCACTCCATGCAAAGACTAATATTAAATATGAAGACACACACGGTTGGTGCGTGCACACTAAATTGGTGTCACCAGCAAAAAACGTCTCATGACCACAAGGCCTGGGACGATGGTGTACAATTGCATTGCCTTCAGCACCTTGGCACGTTTGTTCCATAGAACAACGGCATGAACGAAGTGAGCCCTTTTGTCGGTCATACAGTCTGTTTGAATTGGTGAGTGGAGGCGGGGCCGCTAGCATACACACAGAAGTGCGGAAGTGTGTAATGTATATCAATACTGTATGTACTGTAAGGCCGTGTTTATCACTAATAATTGGTTCCAAACCCGATCATGATAAGTGAATTTAGTGGGGTTCCTTATTTGCAAATGGAATGTTTTGGTAGTTAGGGCATAGAAAAGCTGTTTACCAGCTTCTAAATACTGTTTTTAACACAATTAGAGCCCTCTAGACATGAAATAACACCCCTATGTTACTCAATATAGACATCATATGAGGAAATAAGACATACCACAGACTCACATACTGTATGTTAGCGTTGGAAGAGTTGCTACTTCCCGTTTTGTACAGTATTTCCTGCTATTGTCTCATCAACGCATCCCACCTCCATGTGCCATAAACGTCATCGGGTCCAACTTGGCCGTCGGTAGTTGAAGCAATGGAAGCTACCGTCCCATGTGGGTAACAACGACAAAGCTCTATCGGCAAACTCACAACTCGGACAGTGATCCACATAGTGCCCGCAAGGCATGCTGGGCCCTGTAGCTGCAGCTTCCCTCAGCACTACATGCACTACGAGATACTTATGTACAATGACGTGTACCTAAACTTTCATATCAGTTCACACTTACAGGAAACATCGTGAATGTTTTTGGGATGGTTTTTCACCCCTGCGTCTCATATGGTGCACCCACGGGCATGCCCATAAGTCAATAACTTCACTTCACAAGATAATGCTCCTTCAACCAAAACAATGCAGCTGCGTCACGGCCAATACTGCAAACTAAACGCTGGCGTCGCCCAGCAGCACCACATATGCCGTATGAACTACTGTTATTAGTATATTTGTATTGCTACATGGCAAACAAGTTATCAGCAGGTGCAGTAGATTCTCAGAAAACAATCAAGGCCCAGCATTCATGATAAGCACGTTCTTAAGGCTGTGTAATCGGCCAATTAGGTGAAAGGGGCGTGTTCAAAAAATAGCAGCGTCTGCCGTTGACTTTACAAACACAGAAATATTTTTATTTGTAGGATTTATCAATCCTGTGAATGACAAAACTAATATTTATTTTTTTCTAAGTGCTTCACATCCGTGTGGCATGGACTCTACCAACTTGTGGCACCTTCCATCTGTTCTTCCCCTCCAACATTCTTTAACAACATTCCACAATTCATCAACATTTCTTGCTTTTGCTTCACAAACAGCATTTCTGATGTCAGCCCACAAGTTCTCCATGGGATGAAGGTGCTGGGATTGGGCTGGCCCCTCCATAACATAAGAACATAAGAAGATGGTGCTGGTTTCCTAGTGTGTTTGGGGTGATGGTCTTGTTGATTTCAAGGGCATGTCCTCTTCAGCATAAGGCAACATGACCTCTTCAAGTATTTGGACATATGCAACCTCATCCATGATCCCTGCTATGGGATAAATAGTAGGAGGAACATCCCATATCATGATGCTTCACTGTCTTCACTGTGTGCTGTTGTCAGAGTTTGTCTGCGGCCCTTGGACCCAAAAAGAACAATTTGACTCTCATCAGCCCACAAAATGTTCCTCCATTTCTCTTTAGGCCAGTTGATGTGCTCTTTGGAAAATTGTAACCTCTTCTGCACATGCCTTTTTAAAACAGAGGGACTTTGCGGGGGATTCTTGTAAATAGATTAGCTTTACACAGACGTCTTCTAACTGTCACAGTACTTACAGGTAACTCCAGACTGTCTTCCTGGAGCCGATCATTGGCTGATTCTGGTTATTCTTCCATCCATTTTGATAGTTGTCTTCGCTTTTCTGCCACGTGTCTCTGGTTTTGCTCAGGCTTCCAAAGAGAAATGATGTTCAAGTGCTGCTTTCATCCTTAAATGGGGTCCCCTGATTCACACCTCTTTTTTACTACACTGATCACTGATTGAATGCCAGCTGCTGTTTTTTGAACACACCCTTTCAGCTAATTGGCCGATTGAACAGCCTTAGTCATGAATGCTGGCTCTTGTCTGTTTTCTGAGAATCTACTGCACCTGCTGGTGTGGGAAAGGCTGGCACAAGAAAAACACAAGTGTAAAAACTAAAAAGTGTCCGCACAAACGGATGGACGACAAAAACAACAACACGGTGAAGCGTCCTGCACTTTTATCTTCATCACCGTGCGAGCCGAGGTGTGACCTGACTCCAAGCACATCCTGCTCGGAGGTCTTTAGCCCCTCATTGTCCCACTTTAAAGTTCTTCAACAGCTGGTAATGCCCCCCCCCACACACACACACACAACAGGCAAGAGGGTGAGAGGTCGTTTAAGTTGTGTTGGGGTGGGGGGAGCACTTGACTTCCCAGTATTAACCAGTTCGGCTTAGCACTCTTTGCACTCATCGGTAATTTGGGTCGACTCCATCCTTATTAGAGTGTCCAAAGGTTCATCGATCCGGGCTCGGAGTAGAACCTTTTGCACGACTTCTTTCCCGGTGAGCGGCAAAAGTACGCTTTGGTTTCCCCCGGCGACGCGGGAGCATCGTCCTGTCCTCACATGCTTCACATTCCTCCCTCTCCTCCGCCGTCGACACGCGCGACGTTTTTACGATGACAGATTGCTGACTGAAGGTACCGCAGCGGCGACCCAGCGGTTAGCCAAGCCCCATCTGCTGGGTCTGTTCAGGGAAGGGGGGGCTGGGGGGGACTGAACTGAAACATTAGCGGCGAGAAATTAGCGCTACGTGGGCAAAAGTATTGGGACACGCAGGGGAGGCAAAACTGGGGATTAGCGCCCACTGCTGAGGTCAGAGGTCGTCCCAGTGGGCTTCTTCCACACCACACCCCAAAAATGTTCCCCGAAAACATTCCAATTGTGCAGGCTAACATGCTAGCACCGGCAGAGCAAAATCGCTGTTGCCGCCTTTGCGCTACATTTAGCGAGTTGCTCGTGTCGCTCTTCTCAACAAGCAGCGGGGTCCGCCCCGCCCCCATCTAAAAAGCACCTACGGGAAGTCTTGTGTGTGACATTAAAAAAAGTTTTGGTGCTTTTACTGACTATTTTGTTACTTTTAGCATGGCTAATTATACAAGGTGACAATTGCATGAGCCCCCCACCACACATAGATTGCAGTCCTGTGAGAACATACACAGGAAGCATCCTGCAACCTTGTGCTTCTAGATTTGCCAACCATTCCAGACTCCATTGAGATTTTGGTGCATTTAAGAGTCAAGTTGTCATTCGTTGGTATTTTAGCACTTCCTGCTGGCAAACAATCACTGCAAGTTTCTCCCCTCATCTGCCACAGCGAGGACTTGACTGCACCCCGGGGGGTCAAAGTCCCGCCTCGTTCCCGTCACTTCCTGCAATATTGATGAGGAACGATGTCGTGCAAATGCTTCTCTCGGATGCTTTGGAGAACCCCCCAACACAGGGAGACGCCGCCATCGTGACTACTCGCCTTTCTTCTTAGTGGATGTGCTTTAGAGTAGTCCGTGTACAGCTTGTGTAGCAGAGTAGATGTACTCTCCAGACTTTATTGTCTAAACTTTTGAATCGGGAGGAAATTGGGTAAAAAAAAAAAAATAAGGAGAGTCTGATAGAAAACATTAAAGTTTACTGTTAATACAGATGGTGGTTAACTTCTTTTTACGCCTGCATATGGTCCAAATGTTCAAATGTTACTTTCCAAAAATTCCCATCAAGGTTTTAGGAAGGCCACAGTTTGACTCTGGAACAGATCATGCCTATTCCTTTGTATTTTATTTGGTATTGTTGTTTTTGTTGTAGTTGAAGGAATAAACACTTTTTTAAAAATCAAATAAATATATACGTATTTATTAACAGTAATTAAAAAAAATACATTAAAAAAGACATTTTTATTTTTCAAAAATAAAGTTCAAATCTTCCTTTTCTACAAAATAAGAAAGGAATAAGCACAAATATCTTTGGAAGAAATAAGGAAATATTTTCTCTGTTTCATTTAAAAAAAAAATGTTAAAGAAAGAAACACTCCCTGTTTTATAAATAAATAATAAAGAAAAAATACACCCTAAATTTATATTATTACTAGAAAAAAAAACGTTTTTAAAATAAAAATGAATTAATAAAAAATAAATGAAGAAATACACCCTATTTTTAAATATAAGATATAAGTAATAAATATTTTATATATAAGTAATAAAGAAAAAAAGAAACCCTATTTTACAATAAGAAAAAAAATGCTTTTTTGAACAAAGATATAATAAATAAAGAAAAAAATATTTTTCATAAAAATAAAGGTATAAGAAAGAAAGAAACCCTATTTGCATTAATGATAAAAAAGAAGAAGAATTCTTATTATTTTTTATTACAAGGGGAGAAAGAAAACCTTTTCTTAACCAAAATGAATCAAAAAGAAAGAAAGAACGCCCGTTTTTTAGAAAAGTAAATCATTCAATAATAAATAAATATTTTTAATAGGAAAGAAATACAGCCTATTTAAAAAAGTAAATCATTCAATAATAAATAAATTATTGTAATAAGAAAGAAAGAACGCCCGTTTTTTAAAAAAGTAAATCATTCAATAATAAAGAAAGAAGTTTTGTTTAGTAAGAATGAAATACAGTCTATTTAAAAAAAAAAGTAAATCATTCAATGATAAAGAACGAGAAAGAGAAGTTTTCTCATCCAAATGGAGCGGCGGGTGGTTTGTCCTCGTGGAGGCTTCAACTGACACAACAAAAACAACAACAACAACAACAACAACAACAACAACAACAACAGCGAGGTGCTAACAAGCTAACGGCGTCATAAACCACGTGAGCTTTGTTTCCCTGCAGAATGCCAGGAGATTATTTCCCGACTTCTTATGCAGCAAGAAGAAAAAGAGGAGGTCAGCCAACGTGACTTCAGGCTTGCGTGGTTTGAAAGCCAACGGGAGAAGAGCAGACCTCGGAGGTCAACGCATTTCCATAACCTTCACAGCAGATGAGCCTTTCTCACCGCGACGGGGGGGTTGGCGGCTAGGTGGGGGCGTGGGGGGGGGGGGGGGGGGGGCACAAAGGCTGCATACACATCATAAAAGACCTCCTCCAGGATTCCTCCTTGACTTTGACCATCTCACATTTGCAAGTCATCATCTGGCCGTATCAGCATCACAAACACACACCCACCCCCCAGGGGGGCTTCTACAGGCAGGGACATGACGTGGGCGCCCCACCCTGAATGGGAACACAAGTGGGAATGCAGGAAGAAGCCAAGAAAAAAGTCTGAAAAGGAAATAGTAGCAGGCCATGTGCTCCCTCGGTGGGCGTGCATGCGGTTGGGCTTGGGGGGGGGGTCCCATTTGTCACCACACACACACACACACACGCACGCACACGCACACACACACATATGAAATATAAGAACTTACTGTGTTTACAAAGTCCTGCATTAGAAGAGTCCTTTCTGCTGGGGGGCAAGTTGAAGAAGTGAGAGAGGGGTGGACGCAGCCCGTTTGTAAATGCCCCCCCCCACTCGCCCCTCCCACTCTCCCGTAATCCCACCCCCCCTCCAGTCAAAGCGCCCCCTCCCTCGTGTGGGCTCTAACTTCACGGAAGGCGTGGAGGCGGCGCGCCGAGCGTAAGAAGCCTTGCAGCAAACACCAAGTGTGACTGACCCGGGCGGCGGGATGGCCGTCGTCATGGCAGCGCCGCCGATGTCATGTGATCGTGGCGTCGCCGCGGAGGGACAGGAAGCGGCGCCGGCGTCAGAAGCACGGACACACGCCGGGGAGTCACAACCTGCCGGCACGGAACAAAAAAGCCGTCACATAATCTCCATTTTTAATGTCATTTCTCATTTTGATCTCATTATTTGGAATTTTTAATCTCATAGTTATGACTTTCATAACTAATCATTTCAACTTTTTATCCCCGAATGATACCTTCCCTATTTCATTATGGTGAATTTTGTATAATTCAAAAAATCAAATTTTAATTTTTGTATCTGATCATTTTGAATTTTTAACTTATGTATCTGATAATTTTTATCTCATAGTTTGTAACCTTTTTCATCACGTAACACTGACTTTTTATCGCTTCTTTTTATCCCAAATTAACTTTTAATTTGATGACTTTTTAGCTCGTAATTAAGACAAGCTCAACTCCAGAATTTGTTGTTTTTTAATTTCATAATATTTATAAATGAATAGAGAGGAAATAAATAAAGCCTATTTTCTTCAGTGAACGAATAAAGAATGATTGTTATTATTATTATTATTAGGAACCATTATTAAATTAAAAATGAATGAATCAAAAAGAATATTTTACAATTATTATTATTATTACTATATTAATTAATATTACTATTATTAGAGAGAGAGAAAGAACATAAAAATGAAATAAATAAAAATAAATAGATAAATGCACCCTATTTTATAATAACAAAAAATAATAAAGAAATAAACTCTTTTTTTAAAGCAATGAAGAAAGAAATAAATAAGCAAATAATAAAAAATGATATCAGCATCCGTCACACAGGAAGTAGCCGCTATCTTAAAAAACAACAACAGACAAGCTAATCAACAAAAAGCAACACTTGCACTTTTCAGGTGAATAAAGTCCATCTGCTGTAAATTCCGTGAAAATCTGAAAGAGTTTTTGTCTTTATCGCTTTCATTTTTAAATCACAACTGCTGGTTGCTACCAACACGTAGCCGAGTTTGGAAGCAGCAAAATCCAAGGAAGGATCAACAAATGGATGTCAGTGTGTGAGCCCGCACATCATAATCATCATCATAATCATAATCATCATCATAATCATCATAATCATCATAATCATCATCATAATCATAATCATCATCATCATGATCATCATAATCATAATAATCATCATAATCATCATGATCATCATAATAATCATAATAATAATCATCATGATCATCATAATTCTCATCATAATCATAATAATCATCATAATCATCATAATAATAATCATAATAATAATAATAATCATAATAATCATCATGATCATCATAATTATCACCATAATCATCATAATCATAATCATCATGATCATCATAATAATCATAATCATAATCAAAATCATGATCATCATAATCATAATAATCATCATAATCATCATAATCATCATCATCATAATCATCATCATCATGATCATCATAATCATAATAATCATCATAATCATCATAATCATAATCATAATAATAATCATCATCATGATCATCATAATAATCATAATAATCATCATAATCATCATGATCATCATAATAATCATAATAATAATCATAATAAGCATCATGATCATCATAATTCTCATCATAATCATAATAATCATCATAATCATCATAATAATAATCATAATAATCATAATAATCATTATGATCATCATAATTATCACCATAATCATCATAATCATAATCATCATGATCATCATAATAATCATAATCAAAATCATAATATTAATCATCATCATGATCATCATAATCATCATAATCATCATAATCATCATAATCATCATCATAATCATAATAATAATAATCATCATGATCATCATAATTATAATCATAATCATAATAATCATCATAATCATCACCATAATCATAATAATCATAATCATCATGATCATCATAATTATCATCATAATCATAATAATCATCATAATAATCATAATAATCATCATAATAATCATCATAATCATCATGATCATCATAATTATCACCATAATCATAATAATCATAATCATCATGATCATCATAATAATCATAATAATCATCATAATAATCATCATGATCATCATAATTATCATCATAATCATAATAATCATCATAATCATCGTAATCATAATAATAATCATCATCATGATCATCATAATCATCATAATAATCATCATAATAATCATCATAATCATCATAATTATCATCATAATAATCATAATAATCATCATAATCATCGTAATCATAATAATAATCATCATCATGATCATCATAATCATCATAATAATCAAAATAATCATCATAATAATCATCATAATCATCATAATTATCATCATAATAATCATAATAATCATAATGATCATCATAACAATCATCATAATCATAGTAATCATAATGATCATCATAACAATCATCATAATTATCATAATAATAATCATAATAATCATAATCATAATAATCATCATAATCATAATAATCATCATGATCATCATAACAATCATCATAATCATCATTCCATTCCATTTTCCTCCGCTTATCCGGGTCGCGGGGGCAGCAGCTTCAGTAGGGAAGTCCAGACTTCCCGGTCCCCGGCGACCTCTTCCAGCTCCACCGGGAGGACACCAAGGCGTTCCCAGGCCAGCTGTGAGACATAGTCCCTCCAGCGTGTCCTAGGTCTTCCCGGGGGCCTTCTCCCGACCGGGCATGCCCGAAACACCTCACCAGGGAGGCGCCCGGGAGGCATCCGGACTAGATGCCCGAGCCACCTCAACTGGCTCCTCTCCATGTGAAGGAGCAGCGGCTCTACTCTGAGCTCCTCCCGGATGGCCGAGCTCCTCACCCTATCTCTTAGGGTGAGTCCAGCCACCCTACGAAGGAAACTCATTTCCGCCGCTTGTATCCGCGATCTCATTCTTTCGGTCATGACCCATAACTCATGACCATAGGTGAGGGTGGGAACGTAGATCGATCGGTAAACAGAGAGCTTTGCCTTCCGGCTCAGCTCTCTCTTCACCACGACGGTCCGGTACAGCGACCGCATTACTGCAGATGCTTTTGGTTGGATGGTTTTGTAATAAAAACCACAGCTACTAAAAACGTAACAAGCATCATTTTGCTCCTTCCCAGCGCCGCCGCCGCCGCCCGGCTGTCAGCTTGTGCTGGCGTGGCTGTCAATCAATCTTGGCCCAGACCACGGGTTCTGATCCGTCTGGTGTGGCGGCTCGCTGCCAGAACCGGAAGGGGCGCGATCTGACGGAATGCAAACGTTTGATTGACGTGACTCCCTGGAGAGACGCGGCGCCGTTCCGCGCCCTCTACGCACGTTAGCGTCCCACGCGTTCCATCAGGACCGGCGAGACGTAACGCCACAAAAAGCCTTAAAAGTTCGCCTTTTTCCTTGTCGCTCACGTCAGCCGGCGCTAGCTTGAGGTCAAAGGTTAAAATTCCCGCCTTTTGGAGGCTTTTTGTCCGGTTTTGGCAAACCTTCAAGACAATTTGGGTCTTCAAACCAGGCCGGTTTTGGGAATATTGTACGTTTTTTTTATCGCAAAAGACGAGGACAAGGCTTTCTTATCAAGTGAGCCTGACATTGTTGGTAATTCCGTCACGCCCACGGGAATCAACAAACATGGCGGCCTGGATGCTCACACGCCAAGATTTCCGCCACGCGTTTTGGAGGAGGGAGAAACATTTGGAGATGGAGTCGGGAACAAGAACGTGAAGATCGGTGGCCTTCGAAACCCAGAACGGTAAGCGTGAATGACTCTGGGCTTGCTTATCCTTCTACTGTTCTTCTCTTAACGAGTGTAACGGCGTCTCTATGGCCTGATTTCTTTGGCATTTCCTTAACATTGCCCTGAAAAGATGTTTACTTAACAATTATAGTGCTTTGCAGCCTTGTCGCTATGATGGAATAGTGTTTAAAAGACATTATGTAAACAACCCACGACTTACTCTGTTCCTTTTTCAAAGTGCATCTACAGCAAACTTTGGTGTTCCTTCACAGCAGTCATCGGTGAAAGGATCGGCGCAAAGGACGGAACGCGAGGCGGGCGTCCACCTGCCTCTCGTTCTCTGCACTCGCTTGGTCCATTTTTTCTTGGAGCTTCGCCTTTTGGAAAGGACAACAAACTTACAGCACCACTCGCATACCGTTAACATCCAGCGGCAACGCAACGTTTCAGCAGGACGACTACTTTGGACCGGAAGTGACATCATCGGGGTAAGCGCTTGCGTACCCCGATGATGTCACTTCCGGAAAGGAGTCACGGGCGGCGCCATCAACTGTAAAAGTCATTTTTGCTAACACGCTGACGCCATCTTTTTATACAACTCCTATTTTTGTGAAAAAGGAAAGCCAGTTCCGTGCGGTCAGTCTTCAGGTATCCTAACGTTCACCACTCAAGGCGCTAAGTCCGATTGTTGGGCGGACCCAACATGCAAATGAAGTCTTTAGATCCCTCAACAAACGTGAAAGAACATTTTGCGTCGTGGACGTCCCCGGAAAAACTACCATCCTTAATCCGACTCTCCTTCCCGTCGGGATTTCCTTTCCAACGCTGGCAGCTGACAAAAGCAAACGTCGGGTTTTCCTAAAAACCAAAGACAGGTCGGCGGAGCCGATCGAGCGCTAAGAACCAGTGTGGGTCTCGACGGCGCCGAGTGACGATAAACGACACGGACATGAAAGCCGCGTTCCCGCCAGGAACAGCGAGGGCTGGAGCTGAGGAGCGGGAGGAATCTCTCGAGAGTCCGCATCAAAGACGCTAAAATCCGCCGGCATGCGAGAGGACCACGCGGCCGCCGAGTCCATTTTGCTTCTGCTGCTCGTCCTTCACGTCCGCCCCTACTCGGCTCCGCGTGGTACCGGCTACTGACGCGGGCACCGGGTTCTCCCAGGAATGCAGTAGTCATTAATTCATTCCAAAACATCGGACAAAAACTAAAATGCACGAAAACCGGGGCAGAGTTTCCCGTAGGAAATCCAATCACTCCGTTCTGGACAGCCGAAAAAACGGACTAGTTTGGTACGTGCGACATCGTAGCCCAATTTTGTCCCAAAATTCTACAAACATAATAAGAAAAGTACAATGTAGGAAAACTTCCCTGGTTGTCTATTGGTGGAGTGTTAGCTGATCTTGTTGGCCTCGGATGCACCCTTCTCCACTCTGCCCTCAGTCTCCTTCAGGATAAAACACGTCTAAATGGTTCTGAGCGTCCTGTTCCCCATGATGCATTCAATGGGGGGCGGTCTTTGTAGCACCGTTTTGAAGCGGAAGCCTGAACACCCCTCGGTGAGGAGAAATGGCAGACTTTACAGCAAAGCGAGAATCATACACAAGGTTAGGTCAGGGGTTCTGGTTAGGATTGGGATTAGGGGGTGGGGTTTATAGTTAAGGTTTAGGGTTTAAGAGTTGGGAGTTAGGGTTTGCTTTAATGCTTGGGGATTAGGATTAAGGCTTCAGGTTAAGAATTAGGGTCAAGGTTTAGGGGTTAGGGTTTAAGCATGAGGATTTAGGGTTAAGGGTTAGGATTAAGGGTGAAGGGTTAAGGGTTGGGGATAAAAGGTAGGGGTTAGGGTTTAAGAGTTAAAGTGAAGGGTTAGGATTAAGGGTTAGTGTAAGGGTTAGGATTTTGGATTAAGGGTTAGGGTTTAAGAGTTAAGGTGAAGGGTTAAAAGTTTAGTATTAGGGGTTAGGGTTAATGGTTAAAGGTTTTTCATTAAGGGTTAAGGTTAAGGGTTGGGGTTAAGGGATAAGATTAATGGTTAAGGGTTACGGTTTAAGAGTTAGGAGCTAGGGTTAGGATTATGGGTTAGTGTTAAATCCTACCCCTTAACACTAACCTCTAATCCTAACCCTTAACCCTAACATCTATCTCTCAAACCCTAACCTGTTAAGGTTTTAGGGGTAGGATTTAGGGTTGGGGTTAAAGTTTAAGAGTTAGAAGTTAGGGTTGAGGGGTAAGATTTAGGATTAAGGGTTAGGATTATGGGGTTAGTGTTAAGGGGTAGGATTTAGGATTAAGGGTTAGGATTCGGGATTAGTGTTAAGAGGTAGGATTTAGGATTAAGGGTTAGGATTCGGGATTAGTGTTAAGGGGTAGGATTTAGGATTAAGGGTTAGGATTCGGGATTAGTGTTAAGAGGTAGGATTTAGGATTAAGGGTTAGGATTCGGGATTAGTGTTAAGAGGTAGGATTTAGGATTAAGGGTTAGGATTCGGGATTAGTGTTAAGGGGTAGGATTTAGGATTAAGGGTTAGGATTCGGGATTAGTGTTAAGAGGTAGGATTTAGGATTAAGGGTTAGGATTCGGGATTAGTGTTAAGAGGTAGGATTTAGGATTAAGGGTTAGGATTCGGGATTAGTGTTAAAGGGTAGGATTTAGGATTAAGGTTTGGGGGTACACTATGTACAAGACCGTATCAGTCGGTGTAGATATTTTAATAATGAATATTTTCCACACGTTTGGGGGTTTTGGGGGTTTGGTGGCTCGTGGGTTTTCAGCGCACATCCAACCGGCGATTCATCCGGAGCGAGGCGGACGTCCATCTCCTTCGCCACCTCGCTCCGACGGAACGCCAGCCAAGCATCTTGCAAGAATATTGTTATGTGTGTGTACTTTGATGCCTGTTTATGTGGGGATATGATTTACATGAATAACACGATATGAAGGAAATATTGTATCACGTGTGTGTAACAATGAACGTCTGCCCCTGAATAATGGAAGGCCTGGTACTCTCTGCAGGTGAGCAAATCCCCGTTTGTCCCCGTTGTAATAAGTAACAATTTTTAATACTACAAATAATATGATTCACAATATTCAATCACAATTTATTTCAATGATAATAAATATTAACATTGCAGGTTTTTTTACATACCTAACATTAACATATCAGCTACATATTTTTATACCTGCTTACATTGTTATATACTTCTATAAATATATCAATTATGTCGTTTTTAATATGCACTTCTAAAAGTAAAACCCTGCCTGTTACTCTCTGCAGATGAGCAAATGTTTTTATTGGAGGGAATAGCGGGAGCATAACGTGTCGATTGTTACTACAGCAGTAGCGCCACCACATTTCATATATTACCGTATAATAACAGCCGTTATTCTATTATGATTATTATAAACGCTTCTTGTTAAGAGGATGATGAAGAACAGCTCCCGTCAGGTCCAGCACGATTCTGGATGTGTTGTTTACGTTTCCGTAGCAGGCGAACGCACATTCACGCGCGAGTGGGATGAGCATGGCGGCGTCGGCCCGAAGCCCACAAAGCCCCGCCGTGTTGGACGGCGCCGCTACGCATCGCCACCGCACATTCCTGAGAGGACAAAGAAAACCCAACAACACAATGAATCTCTCTTTTTGCTCTCGTGGCAAGACCCACCACCTGCAGGGGCAAGCATAAGGGTCCGGTGCTGTGTGATTTGGGCAGTGGTCGAGGGCGGGTGTCCGGGCGACCTGGTCTTCGGCGGCCAAATCTGGTTCTTGGGACATGGAATGTCACTTCTCTGGTGGGGAAGGAGCCCGAGCTTGTGGAAGAGGCGGAGAGATTCCGACTAGATATAGTCGGACTCACCTCAACCCACAGTTTGGGCTCTGGAACCAAATTCCTTGAGAGGGGCTGGACCTTGTTCTTCTCTGGAGTTGCCGCAGGGGAGAGGCGGCGAGCTGGTGTGGGCTTATTGTTAGCCCCCCGGCTTGGTGCCTCTGTGTTGGAGTCATCCCCAGTAAACGAGAGGGTTATTTCCCTACGCCTTAGGGCTGGGGAAAGGGTCCTGACTGTGGTTTGTGCCTATGCGCCGAACGGCAGTTCAGAGTACCCAGCCTTCTTGGAGTCTATCAGAGGGGTGCTGGAGAGCACCCCAGCTGGTGACTCCATAGTTCTACTGGGAGACTTCAACGCCCATGTGGGCAATGACAGTGTGACTTGGAGGGGCGTGGTTGGGAGGAACGGCCTCCCTGACCTGAACCCGTGCGGTGTGTTGTTGCTGGACTTCTGTGCGAATTACAGTTTGTCCATAACGAACACCATGTTCGAACATAAGGATGCCCATAAGTGCACTTGGCACCAGGACACCCTAGGTCGCAGGTCTATGATCGACTTTGTGGTCGTATCATCAGACCTGCGTCCGTATGTTCTGGACACGCGGGTGAAGAGAGGGGCTGAGCTGTCAACTGACCACCACCTGGTGATGAGTTGGATTAGATGGCGGGGAAGGATGCCGGACAGACCTGGCAGACCCAAACGCGTAGTGAGGGTGTGCTGGGAACGTCTGGCAGAATCTCCCGTTCGTCGAGTCTTCAACTCTCATCTCCGGCAGAGCTTCGCCTGCATTTCGAGGGAGGACCGGGATATTGAGTCCGAATGGGCCGTATTCCGTGCCTCTATTGCTGAGGCAGCCAGTTGTGGTTGCGGCCGCAAGGTGGTCGGTGCCAGTCGTGGTGGCAAGCCCCGAACCCGATGGTGGACACCGGGGGTTAGGGCTGCCGTCAAGCTGAAAAAGGAGTCCTATCGAGCATGGATGGCTTGCGGGACTCCCGAAGCAGCTGACAGGTACCGGCAGGCCAAGCGGCACGCGGCTTCGGCGGTGGTCGAGGCAAAAACTCGGGTGTGGGAGGAGTTCGGTGAGGCTATGGAGCACGACTTTCGGTCGGCCTCGAAGAGGTTCTGGCAAACCGTCCGACACCTCAGAAAGGGGAAGCAGCCCCCAGTTCACACTGTTTACAGTGCGGACGGGGGCTTGCTGACCACGACTGTGGATATAGTTGGTCGGTGGAAGGAATACTTCGAGGCCCTTCTCAATCCCACTGACATGCCTTCCATAGAGGAAGCAGAGTCTGAGGATACGTACGTGGACAGTTCTATCACCGTGGCTGAGGTAATTGGGGTAGTCAAATCACTCCCCAGTGGCAAGGCTCCGGGGGTAGACGAGTTCCGCTCAGAATTTCTCAAGGCTCTGGATGTTGGAGGACTGTGTTGGTTGACACGCCTCTACAACATTGCATGGAAGTCAGGAACAGTACCTCTGGACTGGCAGACCGGGGTGGTGGTCCCCATTTTTAAAAAGGGTGACCGGAGGGTGTGTTCCAACTATAGGGGGATCACACTCCTCAGCCTTCCTGGGAAAGTCTACTCCAGGGTGCTGGAGAGAAGGGTACGACCGTTAGTCGAACCTCGGTTAGAGGAGCTGCAATGTGGTTTTCGTCCCGGTCGCGGAACACTGGACCAGCTCTACACCCTTGCAAGGGTACTCGAGGGTATGTGGGAGTTTGCCCAACCAGTCTACATGTGCTTTGTAGACCTGGAAAAGGCATTCGACCGTGTCCCTCGTGGTGTCCTGTGGGGGGTGCTCCGGGAGTACGGGATTGATGGTCCGCTTCTACGTGCCATTCGGTCCTTGTACAATCGAAGCAGGAGCCTGGTTCGCATTGCCAGCAGTAAGTCGAGCTTGTTTCCGGTGAACGTTGGCCTCCGCCAAGGCTGCCCTTTGTCACCGATTCTGTTCATAATCTTCATGGACAGAATTTCTAGGCGCAGTCAAGGTGTTGAGGGAGTCCAGCTTGGTGACCTTAGGATCTCACCCTAAGAGATCCGGGAGGAGCTCAGAGTAGAGCCGCTGCTCCTTCACAGCCAGTTGAGGTGGCTCGGGCATCTAGTCCGGATGCCTCCCGGGCGCCTCCCTGGTGAGGTGGTTCGGTCATGCCCGGTCGGGAGAAGGCCCCCGGGAAGACCTAGGACACGCTGGAGGGACTATGTCTCACAGCTGGCCTGGGAACGCCTCGGTGTCCTCCCGGAGGAGCTGGAAGAGGTCGCCGGAGACCGGGAAGTCTGGACTTCCCTACAAAGCTGCTGCCCCCGCGACCCGGACCCGGATAAGCAGAGGAAAATGGAAGGATGGCAAGAACGCCACCAATGTTGCGCGTCAGGCCGGAACCAGAACCTACACCAACATTTGTAGCGGCCTGCCGGCGATACATTTGGACCGCCACAAATACATTGGGTGCCAAAAATAGAGAGAGTACATTTCTATTTGCGCTTATCTTCTTCTTACGCTTGCAAGGGCGGCTAACACACATGCTAGTGAAGCTTTGGTGACGGCCGCAGTTTGACCCCGGAACAGATCGTTGCTATTTGGATGATGTGCTGGGTGGAATGAATGCGGTTCTGTTGGGCTCGTCTGCGTCGGGGGTTCCGTGCAGGAGCCCATCGCGCACACGCACATGACTCTGCAAAACGCAACAATTTCACGCAGGGCTTGCGCGCGCGCGCGCAAGCCTCCTGGCGCTGACGTCACAGATGTCCGCGCGCGTCGTGACGTCCCGCGCACGCGATGCAATGATGCCGTTGCGATCAATCAGGTAATCAATCAGTGCGCTCCACCTTGTCCGCGCGCGCACGTTTCGCGTTTCGCGTTTCCCGCGACCCGTTGCTTATTTGGCGCGCGCACAGGCACGGCGGCGTTTATCCGCGCGGCGCACTTCCGGGTCGGGGGGCACCGAGGCCACGTACCTCTCACCGTCCACGTCCGCCGGCGTCCGCCGCCGTGACATTGAAGCTGCCGGGCGTCGCTGCGTTTCCAGCAGCAGCAGCAGCAGCAAGCAGGAACCGGCGGAGGAGGCGGACACCCCATTGGCTCCCCGCATTGGACGCCGTGGCTGTCATTCGCCACAAGCAGCCAATCAGCGTCGATCCAGGGCAGCCCGAGTCTCGTGTGTGACTTTGTTGCTGGAGAAGGAAAGACACGCCTATTATTTGTGGGCGGGACCTGGCATCCCATAATGCCAGCATGCAGACCGGCAGCAAATTAGATACATAAAGAATATTAATAAAACATTCAAGGTTATTTAAAGACGTTTTCAGTTTGACACGCCCCCCCCAAAAAAAAAAATAAATATGAAAAAACCCACAAAAAATAAAAATAATGATGCAAATTAAAGATTCAAAGTTACAAAAAAGAAAACAGTTTTGAGTTTTACTTTTCCAAAAAACAAACATAAATAATTCCAAATGAATAGAAAATAAGTTTTTTTTAAAACTGTAAACCAAATAATTAAAATACCAAACAAGTATAAAATAATTATAAAAATAATAAATAGATTAATAGGAAAAGAATGAAAGGATGAATTGTTGTCAGGTATGAATTCATCTGTTTTGATGAATAAAACAGAAATAATATTGAATCCAAAAATAGTTTCGATTTTGTATTAAAATATAATAATATATAAATAATAATGAAGTGTTGTCGTGTCAGCTATGAATTCATCTAACAACTCGTTTTATGAATCAATAAAACATAATCCACGGGTCATTTCTTTTTCTAAAATCAACATTTTTGCAAAATAGAAAACGTTTATTTGTTTGATTTCGTTTTCTTGGTGTACTTTATCCTACTTGGGGACAAAAGCAAGTTTGGGGAGGAAAATATGTCCGCTAATTTTTATTCCAGCAAGCAACATTCAAACAATAATTAGCCCCTAGATGGAGCTGGAAGAAATTACCAGCATATTGCATCCATTTGTTTACATGATGACCTTGCCTTTTGAAAAAAACATAACAATCCAAACGCACGTGGTGCTCCACGGTCGGCCAACAGAGGAGTTGCTGCCCTCCAGCGGCAGGACAGGGAAAGGCAAGTGCGGGGGTTGCGTCATCGAACGGACTTTGTCAACTCCAAAAGCTCCATGGGATTTGCAAACCTCACCTACTGATGTCAAACACCTGAAGTCGATTCCACGGAAATTTACAAAAAGATAGCAAAGATTGGCGAGCATTTACAATATTTACAGCTGGGGGGTGTTGGAGGTCCTCTTTGACAGGAACAAAAACAGTTTGTGTGGAAATCTTTATCCCCCCAGTGTTTCAACATTTAGGACCCACTCCTTCTACCAGCCACCCCTAGGGATGCGAGGCGGGCCCCCGAAGGGTGGCCTCCCTCTGAAAGGCGGCCCCGCACGGGCGCCCATCGCGGGCTCCAGCGGTGCCGCAAAAGGCGGCCGGGCGAGCATGGGTCCACGAGGAGGGTAGGGCAGGTGCATTCTGAAGCGACTGGGGGGAAACGCAACACCTCCGGGCATCATTTGGGGGGGCATGTTGGGAGGTGGGAGGAAGGGGGACATATGATGAGGAGGAGGATGCAAAGGCGGCAATCCCGGCTGGGGGGCCGGCAGGTTCATCACGTGGGGTTTCGGTGAGCCCAGCGTGTGGTCTGAAGCACGGTCCGCGTCGGGGTCAGGGGTGGTGTCTCCTGAGGGGTTGGCGCCTGCGTGCCAGACAAAGCATTAACAACAACATCATTCACAGCGTCTTGGGATCCATGCTCCCCCTAGGGTGCCTCACCTGCTGCCGAGCTGGAGAGTTTCAAGTCTGGCATAACCGGGACAGGAACAGGGCCCCCGAGTGGGGGCATGGACACGGGGGACAGCATGACAGGGGATGGAAACGCCGGTGGGCTTGTGATGGGGACCATCGACTGGACTGCTGGCACCTGGAAGACAAAGACGTGCCCTTTAGAGCCTCCTGAAGAAGCAAACTAACGACGGAAACGCAGGAAGAACCTCTGAGCTCCAACACAGTTGGCTCCAGAACGCTCGGTTCTAGGATTGGTTCCCCTTGTGGTAGGTCGGGTGGTTCCATTTGCTCAGATTTTCAAACCCATCCTTCATGTAAATGTGACAAACTGTGTGCCTGGGAGGCGAGTCTCTTCACAGGAAGTCTCAACGTAAGTCAAGTCCAATCGTGTTCTTCTGCCAAATTGTACTGAGCAGCCAGAACGTGTGCACAGATTCCCCATGGTTCCATTCACCGCTCTATGGTTATCATCACCATGTCCACCCAAACTGTGTTACGGTGCAACAACTCAAACCCTTTGACGCAATGAGCTTGTTTGCCAGTTCTATGGTTATCATCACGTGTCCTGCTTACACCATCTCGGATACCGTTCTGTGGTTTCTTCTTTTAAAATGTAATTTTTTTCATTCGCAGCTTTTGTCTTCTTGTGATTATGACTTTTTATCCCCATAATGTTATGACTTTATTCTTGTAATGTTTTTTCCGCAATCAAATTTTCCCAAACGGCACATAATTTCCAACTTTTGGAAATTCCTTTTTCTTTTAACATTCCAACCTGCTTTTTCTTCTCAGACCCTTCCGTTCTCGTACAGGAATATTAAGATGAATATTTTCACTTGCTTTTTTTCTATTTTCTTTTGGTTTTCATGTTAAATATTGTTTGAACGTGATGTGGATATTCATCGTCTGTATGGTCTGTTGGATGTCTTCACGTAACGCGTATTATCGTGCTTGTCTGGCGTACTATGGCGTACTAGGGTGTTCTATGGCATACAGTGGTGCAATATGGCCTATTATGGTGTAATATGGTGTATAGTGGTGTAAAATGACCTACTATGGTGTACAATGGCGTACTGTGATGTAATATGGCGTACTATGGTGTAATATCGCCTATTATGGTGTACTATGGTGTACAATGGCGTACTATGATGTAATATGGCCTACTATGGCCTATTATGGTGTACTATGGTGTATAGTGGTGTAAAATGACCTACTATGGTGTACAATGGCGTACTGTGATGTAATATGGCCTACTATGGTGTATTATGGTGTATAGTGGTGTAAAATGGCGTACTATGGTGTAAAATGGCGTACTATGGTGTAAAATGGCGTACTGTGATGTAATATGGCGTACTATGGTGCAATATGGCCTATTATGGTGTACTATGGTGTATAGTGGTGTAAAATGACCTACTATGGTGTAAAATGGCGTACTGTGATGTAATATGGCGTACTATGGTGTAATATGGCCTATTATGGTGTACTATGGTGTATAGTGGCGTAAAATGGCCTACTATGGTGTACTATGGTGTAATATGGCGTACTAGAGTGCAATATGGCCTACTATGGTGTACTATGGTGTATAGTTGTGCAATATGGCGTATAGTGGTGTAATATGGCGTACTATGGCGTACAGTGGTGCAATATGGCGTACAGTGGTGTAATATGGCGTACTATGGTGTAATATGGCGTATAGTGGTGTAATATGGCGTACTATGGCGTACAGTGGTGCAATATGGCGTACAGTGGTGTAATATGGCGTACTATGGTGTAATATGGCGTATAGTGGTGTAATATGGCGTACTATGGCGTACAGTGGTGCAATATGGCGTACAGTGGTGTAATATGGCGTACTATGGTGTAATATGGCGTATAGTGGTGTAATATGGCGTACTATGGCGTACAGTGGTGCAATATGGCGTACAGTGGTGTAATATGGCGTACTATGGTGTAATATGGCGTATAGTGGTGTAATATGGCGTACTATGGCGTACAGTGGTGCAATATGGCGTACAGTGGTGTAAAATGGCGTACTATGGTGTAAAATGGCGTACTATGGTGTAATATGGCGTATAGTGGTGTAATATGGCGTACTATGGCGTACAGTGGTGCAATATGGCGTACAGTGGTGTAAAATGGCGTACTATGGTGTAAAATGGCGTACTATGGTGTAATATGGCGTATAGTGGTGTAATATGGCGTACTATGGTGCAATATGGCGTACAGTGGTGTAAAATGGCGTACTATGGTGTAAAATGGCGTACTATGGTGTAAAATGGTGTAAAGTGGTGCAATATGGTGTACTATGGTGTAAAATGGCGTACTATGGTGTAATATGGCGTACTATGGTGTAATATGGCGTACTATGGTGTAAAATGGCGTACTATGGTGTAATATGGCGTACTATGGTGTAATATGGCGTACTATGGTGTAAAATGGCCTACTATGGTGTAATATGGCGTACTATGGCGAACAATGTGTACTGCATTAGGCTGGGAGTTGTTTGCAATACTTTTAAAAACACACCGCCAGACTTTTTATACTTGAATGGAGTTGAGAAGACAGAAAAACACAGAAAAGCTACAAACCCCATGAAGATATTTTATACCATCACAATAACACAACAGTGATGGTTCATGTTTTGAAAAAAGGCTCTTGAATTGGACCTTTGATTGCCCGCCACCGATACATTTGAGCCGCCACAAACGGGAGGCGGGAATGCTTCGGTGGAACTTTGCTTTCCCGGTGAATCTGCCATTTTTGCCATTTGGGAATAAAGTCAAAATATTATTGGGGGAAAAAAAAAAAAAAAGCTGGATTCTGAGAATAAAAGTCTAAACATTGTGACAATTTTTCCCCATTATTTTAAGATTTGTCAACATTGTGAGGGGAAAGTATGTCATTTTTATTTTTAGCATACAGCTGAAACATGAAAGTAAAAAATGTTACTTTTTAAAAGTTTTGGAAAATCAGGTTTGGGAAATTTGGGAAAAGTTATAATATTGGGAGAATAAAGTCAAAATACTACGGGAATTAAACCATCATTACCAAAAGAAATTTTACAAGAAGAAAATTGCCCCCCCCATACAAAAATAAAAAAACAAGTTCTAATTTTGCAAGAATTAAGTCAAAATATTAAAAATCGTATCCTAATGAGAAAAGTCACAGAATCAACTTGTAATATTATGAGAAAAAAATTCAATTTAATATTTTAATATTACGGTAAAAATGTGAACCAAAACCAAATAAAGCTAATTTGTGGGCAATTGGGCTGTGGAAAAAGTCCAAATATTACGGCAATAAAGTCAAAATTAATAGAAAACTTTTATGGGGGGTGGGGGTTGTTCTCCTCTCATTCCGTGCGGAAGTGGTACATTTCACTGTTGCGGAATGTGATCGAACCAAATTCATAAATAGGAGTGTGAAAGGGGTGGTATTTCACGCCTACAGGGCTCCAATAAATGTTCTAAGCTGCATTTGCAAAGTCCTGAAGAGGTTTTCTATGCTTTGACTTGAAATATATTTCATTCGTTAACACTGAAATTCGCGACACAATGGTCGAGTGGGTAGCACATTGGCCTCACAGTCAGGAGGTTGAGGGTTCGAATCTCCGTTGGGCGTCTCTGTGTGGAGTTTGCATGTTCTCCCCGTGTGTGTGTGTGTGGGTTTTCTCCGGGTACTCCGCTTTCCTCCCACATTCCAAAAACATGCATGTTAGCTTCATTGGCCGCTCTAAATTGTCCATTAGAGTGTGAATGCTTGTCTATATGTGCCCTGTGATAAACCCCGCCTCCCGCCCAAAGCCAGCTGGGATAGGCTCCAGCATACCCCGCCATCCTAGTGAAGATAAGCAGCATGGGAAATAAATGAATGGTCGGGTCTAGAACCGCGACAAACAAGGGATGGCTGTGTGCCAACGTCCAGTGCGCATGCTGAAAAACGGGCACGCCGGGCAGCTTGCGGATCGTTGCAAGATGGTGCCGTGCATTACCACGCGGCAATATGAAGGCATTGCTGCGGATGAATGATTTTGAACTCCATAGTCCCCCATCCTGTTCTTGTGAAGGGGCCTTTTATTGTAGCCAGCCCGAGGCAATAATCATCATGCTGTGAGGCGGATGAAATATGACAGCTCTGCAACAGATTTAGAACAATGTTCATGAGCGGGTATCTAAGGACCATCCGCATTGTTTAAGTTCTCTTTAAGTACACTTTAGCTTCTAAAAACACCTGACCCGGAAGTCGGCTACGGTTACTACGGCTCTAAAACGAGTTTTGATATTTTGGATTGTAAAAGCAAGACAAAAAGTGACGTGATTCTTGATGTGGGTGTTCCCAGAGTGGCAGCCAGACCCCACCTTCCTGTTTTGCCATGGGATATTTCTTGAACCCGACTCGATTCAATTGGTGTTTTTACAGTCTTTAGCTAAATGCTGCCACTCGAAACCATCTTTGGATCCATTTGGGGTTATGGAGGTGAGAAACACCATTGAAGTAAAAAACTCACGGCAAAACAGGAAGGTGGTGTCCGTGTGGTGTCTGACTGCCTCAACATGTGGAGGAGATTAAGGATGAATTGGATTTTTTAAGACGGGAAAGCTCCTGAAACGGGTTCATGACACTAAGGAAGGTTCTAGAGGGGTCGGGGAGCTTTTTGGCTAAGAGAGACACTGCTATAATTTTTTAAGGTTGAATGACAGAACGTGAGCATTTTTAAGCAAGTCCAAGACTTTTACAAAAGGACTCTTTTGGATATCTCTGCCATACGGAAGCTAACCAATCATAAATCAATGCGACTCGGCTTCTTCTTCAGCAGGGTCTGCTTCGCACAATTGGCGACCGGACTCTCTCGGTGACCCCGACAGGCGTCCGCGTGAGTCGCGTTTTGGCGTCTGACCCGGGAAATATGGCAAGACCGTCGGGGTAGACAAGGATGGTTCTGTTTAGCACCTTCTCTCATGTTTGACTTGAAAGTGGGAAAACTATATTGCCTGAGAGGACATATGCAGTCACCAGAAGAGCCACGACGGGGCCCCCGAGCCACAGGTTCCCCGGCCCTGGTTTATGCCAAGCACCAGCGCTACAGCAGGGGTCGGCAGCCCTACGAAACGAACGCGAGCACATCCAATCGCTCAGCCAGGATGCATTCACGGTCTCCCAAAAAAAGCATATT
Organism: Oostethus manadensis; assembly: GCA_024372805.1. Taxonomy (NCBI): domain Eukaryota; kingdom Metazoa; phylum Chordata; class Actinopteri; order Syngnathiformes; family Syngnathidae; genus Oostethus; species Oostethus manadensis. The sequence goes on from QODF01000208.1 coordinate 140,357, forward strand.
TGCAACATTTTCCCCGCCACGTTTGTTTTTGCAAAGGAAGCCGCGGCTTGCTGACCCTAACCCCGCAAGTTTTGGGGACATTTCTGGACTTCATGGATGGTCTTGTGTCTCGGGGACGTGTGAAGAGGGAGAGAAGGATCTGTGCTGACAAAAAGCGTGATCATCGTACGCCGAAAAGAAAGAATGTAATTACAAAGCAGCCAACGCCACGCGTGCGTGCCCATGCACCATCTCCTCGTCATTATTTATCACGTTATGGGCATCAAGGGAGAGCAACCCCTGGTCTGGCCCCTTCAGCCCAACTGAGAGGCGATGGAGAATTCGTCAAACAAAAGAATCGACGAGAAATTCAAGCAGAACGACTCCAAAAACAGCCCAGTTCAATGCAAGGACTGCGAAGGGAGGGACGTTATCCTGCAAATGTCGCCGCCTCCTGCTGCCAATTATCACTGGGAGGTTTGCTCAGTAACATTCAAATTTCACTCCAAAGGTCATTCATAAACATCATTTGCGTAATCCCTCGGAACGCAACATGCAGGTGATGGCGCCCGCCACGAAGAGCGAGCTCTCAGACCCAGTTCCGGACGTGATGTCATCAGGGTGCCACCTCTCAGCTAGAGGTGTAAGAATCTTTGTAGGGAAACGTGTCATCACACCAGAATGTGTTGCTGCTGGATGTTAACGTCACCAAGTTGTTTTTTTTTTCTTCATTTCCAAAGGAGGAAGGTTTAAGGCTACAATAAACATATCTGGTACAGACAGATGGACGCCAGCCCAAGTTCTGTTCTTTGCGGTGATCATTTCACGCATGACTGCTATGGAAGGAGCAGCTTTACAAGAAGCACTGGCTCAATGCTATCCCCGATGCGCTACACAGCAAAATAAACGACAAGAAGGACGACGTCAAAGGTGCCACACAACAGAGTTAAGTCTTGACTTGTTGACATATTGCATTCTTAAAACTCCGACACGATAGCGACAAGACTGCAAAGCATTATACACGTTACGTAAACATCTTGTCATAGCAACATGCTCGCATCATTATTAGGGCTACAAAGACTCCTCTATGCTCTTTAGGAAGCACGTTTAAAGGAAAAACTGACGCATGAGCAACTCCAGCAGAGGTTGCACTTACCATTCTTTTAAAGGCCACCCATCTTCATCTCTGTGTCTTAAGCCTCACAGGAGTGTCCAAAATACCAGCAGCCCAACATGACTACCCAGATCAAGTACTGTTATTAGTATACTTTTATTGCTACATGGCAAACAAGTTACCAGCAGGTGCAGTAGATTCTCAGAAAACAAACAAGACATTCATGATATGCATTGGCCAATTAGTTGAAAGGGGCGTGTTTTTCTAAATGCTTCACATCCGTGTGGCATGGACTCTACCAACTTGTGGCACCTTTCATCTGTTCTTCCCCTCCAACATTCTTTAACAACATTCCACAATTCATCAACAGCATTTTTGATGTCTGGGGATTGGGCTGGCCCCTCCAGAACATAAGAACATAAGAAGATGGTGCTGGGTTCCTAGTGTGTTTGGGGTGATGGTCTTGTTGATTCCAAGGGCATGTCCTCTTCAGCATAAGGCAACATGACCTCTTCAAGTATTTGGACATATGCAACCTCATCCATGATCCCTGCTATGGGATAAATAGTAGGAGGAACATCCCATATCATGATGCTTCACTGTCTTCACTGTGTGCTGTGGCTTCAATTCAGAGTTTGTCTGCGGCCCTTGGACCCAAAAAGAACAATTTGACTCTCATCAGCCCACAAAATGTTCCTCCATTTCTCTTTAGGCCAGTTGATGTGCTCTTTGGCAAATTGTAACCTCTTCTGCACATGCCTTTTTTTAACAGAGGGACTTTGCGGGGGATTCTTGCAAATAGATTAGCTTCACACAGACGTCTTCTAACTGTCACAGTACTTACAGGTAACTCCAGACTGTCTTCCTGGAGCTGATCATTGGTTGAGCCTTTGCCATTCTGGTTATTCGTCCAGGCGCGTGTCTCTGGTTTTGCTCTCCATTTTAAGACATTGGAGATCATTTTAGCTGAACCACCAAGCATTTTTGGCACCATATTTTCTGACCCGTTTTCCTCAGGCTTTCAACGAGAGATGATGTCCACCAAGTGCTGCTTTCCTCCTTAAAAAGGGGACGCCTGATTCACACCTCTTTTCTCACGACATTGATCACTGATTGAACGCCACATTGCTGCGCCCCTTTCTTCTTTTCTGAGAATCTACTTGTCATGTACAGTAACCCCTCATCTATCGCAGGCGTTGGGTTCCAGACCCCACCGCCACAGGTGAAAAACTGTGGGATAGTTTTATAATTATTCTTCCCATTCTTTTTTTAAAGCTTTATAAGTTTACGCTTTTGTAAACATACTTACATATAAAAATGTATATGTAAATTAAATATAATTCAGGTTGAGGTGGGTCGGGCATCTAGTCCAGATGCCTCCCGGGCGCCTCCCCGGTGAGGTGTTTCGGGCATGCCCAGTCAGGAGAAGGCCCCCGGGAAGACCTAGGACACGCTGGAGGGACTATGTCTCACAGCTGGCCTGGGAACGCCTCGGTGTCCTCCCGATGGAGCTGGAAGAGGTCGCCGGGGACCGGGAAGTCTGGACTTCCCTACTGAAGCTGCTGCCCCCGCGACCCGGACCCGGATAAGCGGAGGAAAATGGATGGATGGATGGAAAATGACCCTAATTAAAACTGGAAAAATAGAAGACGTATGTCCTCGGAAACCAGCGATATAATGTAGCTTTGCCATGTACTGAGGGCAGGATAGGCGATATGGCGAGGGATTACTGTAGCAATAAAAATATACTAACAGTACTGCTTAGTCACATTGCACCGCTAGTATTTTCAACACTACTGCACGTCCGTATTTTACTAGCTCTCGATTTCATCTCACACACGGCCGAAAGCAGCAAACGTCTACGGTCTCGCAAGCCGCCATGTTTGCTCACCTGCGGGATAGTACTTAGGAGACCTCGAGAGTGAGCTCGTCATGGTTGGCGCCATCAACTATAAATGCCGTTTTGGAGCATTGAGCACAAAAACGGAACAATGGAGGCCATGATTACAAACGACATCAAACATGTTGATCGTGGTCAGGGAGCCTTGGATGCCCACTTCTGATCTGCGCTGTCGGCCATTCCTTCAACAACGTTCATGGTTGTGCTCGGAGCTTGCAACGGTGTACAAAGGAGCGGCGGGATTTCATGTTTGGCACCACGTGAGCAAATCGGACATCAGTGCAGGAGAGAAGGCCCAGATGGCATGCAGGGAAATATGCACAGGACTTGGCTTGAGCTTTTTCTTTTGTTTGTTCTTGCCAAAGGGGACTTAACATGCATACAAGTAAATATTTTAGCCTTTAGACAAAATTCTTTTTAAAACAACGGCAAAGGTTACCCTGATTGAATTCAGACAAGGGTATCATCTCTCTGGGGGCTTCAAAGAAGGGACGACATCGGCGCCTCTGATCTAACGGCCAACACGTGCATAAATAACCACCACGGTAAAGGCAAACTCCATTTCCTGCTGCAAATGACCTTTACTGTGAGTGCACATGGGACCTACGGCACATTTACACGCTAATTAGCATCCGTTTTAGATATTAAGTCAGCACGGCGTGAGGAATGGTGCAGGTGCATCGCAATAATTTACAATATTTTCAAGCTATTTAATTCCGAAAGAAACAAATATAAAATAAAAATAAAAAAGTGTCAAATATTTCTAACACTCATTTCATCATTTCCATATACTTTATAGCCTAGGAAAAAATGGAGCGTCTGCTAAAAATGATAAATTGTCCAAAAGTTGAATACTGTCAACTACTTGTTCACACGCTATTCCCGGGGTGTCCCCGCCCAAAAAAAAAAATCTGAAAAAAGGAAAAATCAGATGAACCACAAAAAAAAAAAAAACATTGAGTAAAGGCTTTAATCTAACAAGAAACTGAATTTTACGAGAATATCAGAATATTTCAAGGAAAAATAAGGTTTTAGTATAGTAGCGTTTTTCAATTCATAATATGAGAAAAATGAACGTAATTTTTGAAAAATTCAAGTCAAAATACTACAAAGAACATTTACAAGATGAATAATAAAATAGAACAAAGACTTTTTAAATTGCACAGATGTGCTATGAGAAGCAAAACAGTGGGTAACAGGTTATATTCGGGAAATAATATATTAAAATATTTGGATAAAAAAAGCAAAAATGAGGGAAAGGGCAAAAAGGCTTTTCCATCCGTACCACCACGCTGATGGGTTTTTTCTTGAGCTATATACCTTCTTAGCAGTATCGAGGTGGCAAAGTTGCATTTTATTTTATTCCACTACATGGCCCTCGCTGGAAAAACGGACACCAAAACCCGTGGGGAGCCACTACCTGGTCTGTTTTGCAGCATACTTGATGCACCCGCATGTTGAATGACAGCACAAACCTAAATGGCCATTTTGTCCTCGCAATTATCAACAACCCATCCATTAAATGTAAAAGCTCCAGACAACGAGGGCAAGGAAAGCTGCCTGCTTTTTTTAACCAGCTCTTCAACGTTGAAAGGAAAGGGCTACGTGAATGTTGCTCTTTGCCGTCATAACAACGAGTGGTCGGCTCTTACCAGAGTGTCTCATCTCATCCCATCAGCGGCTCCGGCTTAATCCCACGAGCCGGCTGGGCGTCCGGTCTTTGATCGACAGCGCTGATGGTTCAACTCGCACACGAATTCGCCGTACGCGACTTTGAGTTGTCGCTGGCGCAGGCAAACCCTCCTCCACTTCTTACATCAAAGACATTTTCCTTTCAACTTCTTTCCACTTGCAGGATTCCCACTCACCTTGGTTAGCACGGTGCGCCTCGGATGTTCTTCACCTGAGACGTTCATCGCAATCAGATTTCTACCAGGGGTTCCTTTAAATGTCACTTGATTGGGCAACATAAGGCCAGCATGTTTTTCTCTGCTACGAATGAAGACTTAAGGTTAAGACAGGACTCGTGAGTGGAGTCGTGCAGAAATAAAAGTGCCGAAAAGAAGACAAACATGACAAGCATCTAACCTTGGGGGTTGAGGACTTCCTGAAAGGCAATCGAGGTGTTAGAAATTATTTTCAACTTTCATTTTAGTTGTCCAGGTTAATCTCTGCTACCTCCGCTAAGTTTTGGATATGCTTCCAGAGAAATACGTGTCTTGATCATCCAAGTTTTGACTGTGGAGAGCAGACAGCTGGCCTTGTTTAGTTTAAGACATTACTGGTGGACAACACGCGTGACCAGTGTGCCTCTGAACCACTTTGTATGGCTCGTTTCCTGCACATGCCGATTCACCACGACCTATTCACCCAACTCACTAACACATTATAATGGGACTGCATGCGTGTGTGAGTGTGTGCAAAACATCAATACGCAGTCACTACACCCACATGCTTTCCCGTCATGACAGTCTTCTGACCATGCCCACAATCCACCATGGATGGCTTCCAACACAACCGCCATATCGTGGAAAAAGACTTTTTCGTTTTCAGCAAAGATGGCATACAAAACTGAAAAGAACTTTCCGGAAAAATTGCTAAATGGAAGTAATGGTGGAACAAAATAACAAAAAAAAAAAGTTATTTGGAAGTTTGGGCACAGGGATGACCAAACAGAGCTAACGTGTCCGCCATTAAATAAAAGATTATAATAAAGTGCATGATAAGCACACGGTTACCATTCTAAGCCAAGGCGCCATCAGTGGCATCATGTCACATGACGCGGGGGAAAGCCATTAATTTGACATTTAATTATGAAGACGATGGGACACCAAGTTATTTAAATGACGGCTGTCAACCGATTAACATAGTTAATCACAATTAATCACATTTTGTCCATAGTTAATTCAACCGCGGATAGAAATGTTTTTATCAATCACTGTGGTAAGCAGTTCCATTCAACGACAACTACATCAATTTTGTAAATATGGGCCATTATTATTATTATTTTTAATCAGGTAAAAAAAATCCCCCAGTTTTTTCCTGTTTAATGCGAGTGGCGATTTGTCCTATTTTGACGATCCTTGAACGCGTCCAAGGTCTCCCGTGCACATTCCCTTTTTTCTTTGCTCCCAAATGCTGCCACGGTGGGAATGCATAAAGGCAAAAAGCAGCTTAGCTTGCAGTTTAAAGCAAAAATCAGTGAAGAGAGCGTGTAAAAAAAACGGGTTTGTTGGGACACTCGCATGCCAAGGCACCACTGCATATATTGCACTGCTGCAGTCTCCAGGGCTTTGAAGAGGAATTTACAGCTTTACTACCTTTTCTGCTCCATATTAGTTCCGCTGGTGTCCATACAGTCACTGGTGCTTCAGGAGCAAACAGGAAGTCATCATTACCGCATTAACTTGGACAGCCCTCATTGAAATACATGCCAAAAGACAAAAAGTCTAAATGAAATGTTTCCAACACACGTTTGCTTTTGTCCTTCCTAATTTCAAATCAAAGGATGCGCATCATATTCTACACTTTAGTCATCTTCAAGAGAAAAACTAAATGTGGTGGTTTACACATTTGGCCCCTGGTCTCCCCGAGAAGATGTAGCGGGAGGGATCAGTGTTAGCAATTTAACTTTTGCCACGGTATTTGGCCGGTGACCAGACTCTTTCAAAATAAAGTGACTGGGATTGGAGTGGGTACAACTAAGTGTTTTTTGTCGTGTTATTGTTATTAGTCGTAGTATTACACACAACCGCGTTTCACATGACTGTGATGCATTTTAAGGACCGCCAAAATCTTCATCTTGACAAAAACCAAATGAGACCAAGACGAACATTCAAAAACCGGTGGGCCTTTAAACAGATTCTGACAGGAAAGCGTGTATCACAGGCGTCACTACGAAGAGAAAGCAGTGACTTGTGTTTTTTAGACATTTTATGGCTACCAGGTTATTCCTCTATCTTTACCTACATGCAGGCAAGGCAAACAGGGCACAGCCAATTATGCAAATGAGACAATGGCATTACGTCATCGCAACCCACCAACGGCACAGCTTGCAGTCCTGTAGGGAACGTTGAAATCCCAACTTTTCAAGTCCGCCTTTCAAACATCAACGTCAAGCCGTCATTCGCCACTTTCACAAGAACACCCCAAAAGACTCCTTGTTATGTTATGGTCACATTTTAATGTCAGTGGGGTTGCTGCTGATCTAAATTAGGTTTTTTTCTGGTCTTGACAGAGGTGGGTGCATTCCCGAGTACATTCCCCAGTCCGGTCCAGTGCTCCGCCTTTGCATAACCACCCTGCTGGTTTTGTTTTTTTGTTGATTGGCTATATTTGCTACTTTTCCAAGAAGAAAACCATGACATTTTGGAATAAATCCAGTTTTTAAAAACATTTTTACATGTGATTTTGTCAATCCACAGAACAGAGCAGGACCCAACACAGCTGTTTGGCCTTGATGGCGGTTGTCTGGGAAACGCAAAAGCCATCACCACCTTCCCAGTGCAGTGGCAAAATGTACAATAGTAATTTATAAACAAATACTACTTTTAATACATTCTGCCAATATGAGTCACATGTCAGGACAATGATGGTTGCAGTGGCACCGAAAGGCCGATCTAAAGCCAGCTCAGTACATATTGTCCAATTAACGCGGCAAATAAAAGGTTTAGGCACATTCTATGTTGTGTTTTCACTGGCATGAGGTGTGTTTGGTGGCCAAGAGAAGAAGTGGATCGGAAACCCAAGCTAGCCAGTTACAGCCAATAAAAATAAAAAGCTATAGGTTAACCAAAGGCACAGATGGTTTTCAAGTACCACAAGAACGTCCACTTCTTTCGGGTGGTTTTTAAAGGCACGTCGCCCTCCCACAAACAATGACGCTGATCTTGTTTTATTTCTTTCAGTCCTGCATCAGCACATGTAGCAAAAAGATGCTAACAAGGTGTCCTTTGAGCTTACCTTTTGTCCAATTTTGCTTCCGTTCCTCCAAAGCAGAGCCTTTATGTGCCAATGGCAGGCTTTGAAGACGCATTTATTCCACGAGACCCGAAATGCGGTCATGGGCCTGAGCGTGGTTCCTTGGCTGCCACGGTGAACACATTCATTCTGCTCGCGCACGAAAAAGGAGCACGTGGCAGTTGCCAGCATGAAGACGTGATCAAATAGTCATGTTGCCCTGCTTCCTGCTGCAGAAAACACATGTTCTGACAATGCCGCCGGAAGACACAGCACCAACTGTGTTAGCTTTGTGCAGGTCAGATATGGTATTGCGGTCACAATGTTTCCCCATTCATTTATTTGTGGCGGCCCGACACGAAACCATTTGGACCGCCGCAAATAGATTTGCCGCTACCCGTTTGCCCTCATCCTTAGACATTTTCCTTTCCATGCCGTACAGTAGATGGCATCCCGCCTCATACAAACTCAGTCCGCCAGGGAATAAGAAAACGCAGTGTTGCCAAATTGGCTCTATTCGGTGAGTATTCCAACCCTTCTAGTTTTCTGTTTTCAAAAAAGCACTAAGCGACACATCTAGAGACTTTTTCTGGTCTTACTGGACACTTTGAGACAATGAAAGGAATATCGCTCTTAACGAGCATCTGGTGGACGGTTCATCAAAATAAACTAAAGTCATATGCTCTACGAGACAACCACAAGTCATGAATCGGCAGTGTTCATAGTAGCAGTAGCATTATCAGTGGTAAGTTTGCATAAAAGGTTGCATCCCGCTCCCAGCCCAATGTGACGCCAGCAATGAGCCGGTGATATGCCCACTGTGTTTGTGGGCTAATTCCAAAAGGAACAAACCGCACCGTTCTTAAATGAATCATGGACATGTCAGAGTTTCAGTTCCTGCTTGATTATACGCATGATGTCAGAACTTAAAATGTAGGACTTTTTTTTGTTTTTTACTGAAACACTACATTTTCACCAGGCACAAAAAAAACACCATTTAAAATAACATTTAAGAAATATATCTAAATAATGTTTGAGGATTTTTCTAAGAGAACTCCATTTAAATACCACATGAAGCAGATGAACAGATACTTCAAAATATTAAAGTTTTATATGATTGTACAACCGGACAATCAAGGTTCAAAACACAAAAAAGCCTTACCCTTCTCTAAACGAGTTCCCAACCACTGTTCCGTGGCACATTAGTGTGCTGTGGGAAATTACGCCATTTGGCTTAATTTGCATGGAAAGTATTTATTGACATATTATCATCTAAAGTAATCTTTCTTCATCTACCTGTGCCAGTGCGGCATATCCACTTCCACTGGATCCAGGGCAGGAGGAACGCAATTGTCCTTCACACAACATGTTTGTTAGGTGGTGATAAAAATGTGCACTGGCTCAAAGATATTGGGAAACTCTGCTCCAAATAACAAACCTGGTGTTTAGGAGACATATTTGGCACAATGGAATTCCAGATACATCAGCCAAACCACAAAATAAAACAAACTATCTTTGTCCTTCTGCACATACCACAGCCTTTTATTGTAAACGCCACTTTTATTTGGTTTCTTTTACGGCACAGAAATAGGATGCTTACTGAAGAAAGTTTGGAACGGACAAAGAGAAAGTGATGGATTCCAATGCCAACATTTTGCCTAAAACAAAAGCCAGCCCGTATTAAAAACAGTGAACGTGGGTAACCGTAGTATCGGGAAAAACTCGGCATTCGAGTATGTTGATATTAGGCATCAATAAGTATGCGGATACTAACCACACAATTGACATGTTCTAGTTGAAAACATAAAAGCAAAATGCAAATAAATGCAAACAAGTGACTTTAAGGTCGCTACCCCCCTTCCCTTTTTGTTTTATAAGTCATAATATTACGTTATTTCATAACGGCAGGTCACACATGTGTTTCCAGGTCATGTGATTGTTGTTAAGTGGTTGCTGCTTGTTGTTCGGGGGAGAATAAACGCCTCACAGCACTTATACTTCACTCTGGTCTCTTTCTCAATCACAGCACCACATTTGGTGAGCCTGGACCTGACTAATATGTCTGGCAACAACGGCGCGGACGTACACGCGCCGCTCAATGCTAACGAAGCAGCTAACACCTGAGCTGTTCATGTCTGCGGTATCATCAAAGCCTGGTGTTGACTGCAAGGAATAACACAAGACATGGCAAAGTATTCCATGTAGTGGCTCCGCTGGACCTCCACTTTCTCTCATATCACAGAAACGGTATGATGCTATATTTTAGTGGTTTGGAAACTGTGTGACTTTTTCCATTCCAAAACCGATAACCGCCCCATGACTAGTTGATACTGTCACAATGATATTTACTGATTGTTATCACGGTTGGAAAGATGTTTCATCCAGCTTAACAAAATGATATGTCTTAAAAGTCCAACACAAGCATTGTAAATGCAAGGTTCGTTGTCTACTGTGCTATTTGACAGTTGGACTGAACATCACACTATACTTTTCTCCTGTATTACTTGGCAGCATATCATTTGAAAGAGTATGACTGCTGGATGCTTTTCCGTGAAGTAATGAGAAGGTGATTCAGATAAGCTCCACTACTCATGAGAAACAATTTTATTTTCCCCAACAAATCTCCACGAGGTTACGAAATGATCCTCCAACAAAGAGGCTATTCAGCAGAATGAAAACAGCACTGAGAGAAAGGACAACGTTTAAAGACTGCATTAGCGTTACCTGAATCTGGGCTTCCACCGTCCCAGCTGCTGGTTCTCTGTCCGACACGCCGTTCACAGCCATCTGCTTATTGAGGTCCACAGCACTTTTCCACTCTGAGTAAACAACAAATGAGCGCCGGCGTGAGAAAGGCGCACGTCGTGCAAAGCAAAATCACACCACCATGGAGGAATCACCTTCACTTAGTGTGTCGGGATCCAGCATCCCGCCTTCTCGATAGCCCTCCAGCTCCTCAGCTTTCACTTTGGCCCAGGGGATGTAGGTGACCCCGCGCTCCACGTCCCAGAACTTCTTGTGCGCTGCTTTGATACCTTTGTTCAACGCCCACGCAATCTAGGCAGGAGCACACAGCTGTGGGTAAACAGACTCAAGATAAAAATGAAGGCAGGACGGTTACAGCTTTGGTACCTTCACAGGCTTCTGGTTGACTTTGTATGAACCACGACTGAGCTTGTTCAAGGCGGTGTAGGCATCCTGTCTGTGGACCATCACGATGTAGGCGCAGCCTCTCGGAGGTATCATCTGCAAAAAAAGAATAGAACAACAGAAAATGTAAGTCCAAATGTTTAAAAGGGTCTAAGCGGTGGGGACTTACATTGATGGACTCAATCTGGCCAAACTCCTCCAGAAGAGACATGACGTCAGACTGCTGTGTTTTCTTGTCCAGCTGACCAACCCACAGTGTTGTGCTGCAAACTTATCAACAAAACCAATGATTACTCAACGCAAACACCCGTGGAATCTACTGGGCTGGAACGCGTACCACTGAGCGTCTGGCTCTTCATGCTAGGAAGACCTTTCTGTCTCCGCTCTCTGTCACGCTCTCGATCGGGTCTGTCCCGAGAACGAGACCGCCAGCGGCGCTCTCTAGAGCGACTTCTGGAGCGTCTGTGCCTGGCTCTTCTAGAGCGTGATGAAGAACGCGACCGCCTTCTCCTGGGAGAGCTAAATGAAAGTTGAAGAAGGGTAGTTTAAGAGCTAGAAGACTTACTCTAATGAATGACACTTGTTATGCGCTTTATCAAAGCGCTTACAACACTGAGGTCTTCATTATTCATTCACACCCCAGTTGCTGATGGTAAGCCCCTATGTAGCCACAGCTGACTAAAGGAAAGTGAGGCTGCCAGTGTGCGCCATCCAACCCTCCGACCACCGCCCACACAAACCACTTTCATACTGGGCAATGTGGGTAAAGTGCCTTAATTTCCTCCCACTGTGGCACCTGGTGTTCCTCTAAGGTCTCCCATCCGAGTACGGATCAGGCCCTGCCCTGCTTAGCTTCTGAGATCTGACAGGACCAGGCTTTGACAGGCAGGCTTGGCCACTAATGAACTATTTTGATATTCAATTACTGTAGTATCCGGACCATAAGGCCCTACTTTTTTCACATGCTTTGAACCCTGCAGGCTTTAACAATGATGCGGCTAATTTATCACCAGAATATACGCAGCATATATACCCATGATGCTTAATAGTGGCTAAACCTTTCCACAATAGAAGCGACTATCACGTTTTCAAGTCTTATGCATCCATCTGACAAATCTTAAGTAAGTTTCATCATGTGCAAACTTGCTACAGCTTCTGCTAGGACCGAGGCAGTTGTTGGAGGGAAAACGAGTCACACCGAAGCTGACCTCCCACACTAACAGCTGGGAACACTTAGTGTAGGCAGGATTGCAAGGTTTACAGCGTCTTTGTGTAAATATCCCACATTACAACGTGGATGCTGCCGACTTGTAGACAAGTGTGGCCTGCATGTACGTATATACATACATAATGCGTATACGTACATTTGGTGCTGAATTTGGATCGTTTATGGCGGTTAATTGGTTCCAGACCAGATAACTGAATTTCAGCAAAGTAAGATTCAATATTAATAAAGGCGATATTTTTGTAGTTAGGAGCCCAAAAACCTTTTTGACTTTCTAAATACAGTACAGTTTGTACCATTATTGGAGCCCGGTAGGTATGAAACAACACCCCTATAGTCACCTTTACACTAGAACCCTTCCGATTTATCTGCGAGCCAATTAATTGGGCCGATTATGACCTATTACCAAGGAACCGATATATAGCCAATATGTATTTTTTTTGTTGCTGCGCTGAGAGTCTGTCGCTCCCTTTCTGTCTCTGCTGCTCTCCACCCTGTAATTTTATATAGTCCATGCTTTGAAAACAGCTACAGTCAGGCTGTATGTAATTAATCGTGGCGGTACCCCACTAAAAAAAATTTAAGCGACCACACCTTAAAATGTGTTTTAACTTGAAAAATGTAATATATTCACTTTGTTCCTTATCGGGGGGAATAAACAAAAGCCTGTAAAACGTGTAGTACACCAAAGATTACTTGCGATACCGCTTAGCATACATTTCTTATTGAGCAATTAATTTCCCATGTATTCATATTATTCTAAAACTTTTTATTTTATTTTATAGGTTTGTGTCAAATAGTACAAACTGTTGTACTTTGTGCTAGTACATTAGTACATAGTACTACTGGACTACATAGGCCTGGTAACAAAAGGGGGCTATACATTTTAGACTCTCAGTTTAAGTGCTTTTAACCTACTTATCAATTAAATTACAGCAGTTTTGCAAAGATGTCAGTTCATGTTTTGCTGGCTGTGGAAAAAAGTTAAATATTCACAAATAAGTCATAAAATTGCTGATATCAAGATGTTTTTGTGAATAAGCCTTTCATAAACACATGTATTTAGTTTAAAAACACCTCACATTAGCCAATGTATTATCAATTTTAGACCAATGCAGCCATTTTTCCTTCAAATGCTCGACTATACAGTAGTATCAAATTCTCAGCTAATTACCACTAAATGTACATATTTTCCTTTTACAGGCAGGGGGGAGGAGTAAGGTGTGGAGCCATTTGACAAACAGGCATTACGTGAGATGCTAAGTGTGTAAGCTAGCCAGGGCAAAGCATAGCACACCATTCGTGGCAACACCTACAAGTAAATCAGAGAGGTGTGTCTTTATGTTGACAGTGTGACTACTTAAACGTCCTTATTTTTATTTAGGAGCCATCTACTTCTTTGTGTTGAGTCGTATTTTGGTGATTAGAAGTAATTAAGGTTCATGTACAGTATACTCTATATTCAGCCCCCAATATCGGTACCGGCCCCAAAAATCCCATTTCAGTCGGCCTCTACTGTACACTCATTATTCTTTGATTACGCTATACACGATACTGCGTAGGCAACAGTATGCCTGCAGGGACATAAAAGATGGATGCTGCTCGCAGCATATAGCAAGCTATCAAGCTAACTAGTTTGCCTCCAATTTATTCCGTATAAAGTTAAGAAAAGGGTTTCAAACAAAGTGAGGAAGAACAACAAGTAAGAAGCCAAAAAATGTACCACTTCCACAAGTAATGGGAGAAAAACTTTGTCACTATTGTGTCAGACATGCCATGGATGACGACACGCACTGTAGAGGTGATGGTGGAATCGAAGGCCATTGTTCGTTTAATTTAACATTAATGCACACAGGGAGAAAATTCTGCTAATGCTTAAAATGACCAAAATACAACATATGAATGTTGAAATGTCCTTCAACTCTAGTGTATATGTCTGATTAAAACAACATGAATAGGCTCTTCTTACCGGGACCCAGACCTTGTTCTCCTGCCTCTTACTTCCCTGCGTGTAGATGGGTCCTCCCTTGAATCCACCTATTCACAAAACAAAAAAATACTCCAATATATAAACCAACAGAAAATTGGATCTGAGTCTATGCAGATTGGTTTATTGTAGTGGTTTTCAAATAGTGGGGTGCCCCCCCTCCCCGGGAGAAGCGGGGTGAACTGTCAGAGGGGCGAGAAGCGGGGGGTACTTTCAATGTTTAGGCTAAACCTGCCAATATGTATAGATGTGACTCTTGAATAGGGGCACGTGACAGAATATGAGAGCATGGTTTACCTGTGAATTTGAGTTTTGCATGTTGTTTCTGGAGTGGTGTCCATCTATCAGCATCTGATGCTCAGTGTGACTTCCTCCTCCACCAAACTGACAAAGAAAAAAGCAACACAGAGGAAATGAATTAGTACAATTGGGAAGACTGTGTCAAAAGTGTCATACAAATAGCAGCCATAAAAAGTGGAACGAGAGGATTTAATACCTCGCTGGGTAGAGGCTGTACTATTAGAGGTGCATGAACAGTCTCCATGATGGGCATCTGTCCAGGGAAACCCCTGTCTCTGCAAAAATGAAACATGGTCAACATTTGCTCTTACATAGTCAGCCAACAAGTCCATCCATACAGAAAGTGACTTACATTGTGTCTTTTGGTGCTGCGTCCTCAGGTTCGTCATCGTAGTCAAACCTGTCAAGGAGTTTCTGAAGAAACAATTCAACAGTTAGGACTGTAAATCTCTGTGTGCATCCAGACACAACGGTAATGATACCATTCAAAAATGATATATTTCAAAAAGATTCAATACAAGTTCACAGAGTGAACAAACGATGTGATACGATTTGTTGATGTAGACATTAATCTTACATTATATATAAAGAATTCTATGAACGGGGCATTCTCACAGCATTTTCAAATGTGAAAAAGAGCACATCATAAGGCAAATGTCCCAAGCCACGGGGCTGTGAGAAACTTTCAGGCACAAAGATAAAAAAAAAAAAATCAAATTTTATGGTAAAATAACTACCTGACATTTTATGGAAATTGATAATTTAGGAAATATGGGGCATTATTTTATTCTAATATTTATACAGTGCTACCCAGAAAATTAGAACATCCTGAAAAGGTTGATGTATTTCTGCAATTCAACTTAAAAGATTAATTTGACATATTGTATAATCAAATCATATGCAAAGCAATATATTTCAAGTTTTTTTCTCTTTGGATTTTGCTGATCAGGTCTTGCAGCTTAAAATTTTTTATTGCGGGTTTGTGGTTTTTATAAGCTGAAAATCTTAATCAAGTTAAAGCAAAGTCACAACAAGGAACTGCTTGAGATGTCTATTTGCTTGTAACGGCTCAATAAAATTTGTTGGTTTCATCTTTTATGTTAAATTGCAACAATAAAACAACTTTTACTTGATATTCAAATGTTTCTGATACTACTGTATGTGTGTATATAGTTAGAAATTCCACAGGTTTTGCATGTTTGTGTTTATTGCGAGTGGGGACTCCCACTTTCTTTGACGGTCCTTAAACACACCATCTGATTTTCTCACATGCTGCACATACGTACAAAACTTTATTATCCCCCTTTTCACCGCATATTTGGTCCCAAATGCTGACATTGTGTGGAATGCATAAAGTAAAATTTGATGATGCTTATTTGTGGTGCATTACCTTACTAAAAAACATACTCTAGGCTTGTACTGCTGGATGGCTGGTCTGTATTGGTCCTAACAAATAAGATGAAACTGTATTGCTATTACGTACAGATGTTTTGCTGCACGTGGTGAATATCTTTCGCGGTGACTAGCTAGCTAACTAGTTCCTGTTATATACATCAATTCTTGTCCAGCATGAGCAACAATCGCTTCCCAAGCAGCCCACGCTCTCGCGTTGAGACTGTCAGCCGATTGCTAGTCTTGCGATACTTTGTGCACGTCTTTGTCATTGATAATTGATTCTCATCCATTCCACAGGCTGCTTGCAGCCTCATCGGTCGCTTGTCAAACCATATATCTGGTGGAATTAGCTCAAGGTCAGTTCAGGTTGCTGTTATGATGTGCTGCTATATGCAGTTCACCTCAGCTAGGGAGCTTCTATCTTCTGCAGGGGCGCCAAGCATTTGGGGCTGAGCCCCTGGCATCTGGGATGGGTGGGGCCCATTGGCATTATTGGCCAGGCGGGTCTTCTCTGCCTGCTGCAAGTTCTGAAGCATCATCTGGAGCTACAGGAAAGATCGGGGCTTTCGTCAGGGGTGGCATCCAAAGTCACACTGCAAATGTCACATTTGAAATGGGTTCCCACTCACCTCCTGACCATGTGAGGACTGGAAGAGTTGAGCCACAGCAGCTAAAGCGTCAGAAGTGGGCATCTGTGATAAAGGAGGCTCGACTGGGGCCGCCGTTTGAGGGGGCTGCGGATCTGCGGGAACTATCAACACAAGGAAAAATGATTCACGGTTATAATTGTTTCATCCTTTATGTACGGGTTATAAAATGCAAGTGTTTGACCTGAAATAGATACTACTATTTCCTATGGAAGATTTCATTTAAAAAAACATGATTTCCCCCTTTACCGTCAAGTGCGGGTGCAGGTACGACGACGCCACTTGCCATGTCCACCAGAGGCTGAAGGACGTCCATGTCAAACACACCGTTCTTCTGCCACAGGTTCAGCACTCGAACTATTTTGTTCTAGCAAAGAAAAAAAGAGAAGAACGCGCCAAGATGAATAACTTCCAATAATTCATGGAGTTCACGAGTGTGCATAGAAAAGAGACATACCTTATCATCCTCTGAGCAGTGGTAAAGATTCTGGAAGGTGTCTGTGAAGTTTTTCAAAAAACGGGGCCCAAAAACATCCTTGTCGACGCCAAATTGATGACGCGACTGGCGAACAATGGAGTCAACCACATACAAGCCAGGCACCTTCAACTCTGGTTTGCACTGAAGATAACAAACCACATAGATTAGGGGCGTCAC
>QODF01000208.1:158581-184540 GCA_024372805.1 Oostethus manadensis
ATGAGAGGCTGAACTGAAAACATTTGTGTGGCTAGCCCCTTAATTTGAAGACTGGGCTTTGCTGCTGTATTTTTCCAAGGATGCATTTGATTCCGAGGACCACTGTATGCTCATGCGCATGACGACATACATACCCTCTTGATGAACTTTTCAACAATCTGCACAACATGTTTGTAGAGCTAAGGAAAAAAGCAAACATGGAATTCGGTCACTGTCTGTGAAAACCCACAAGCACACACTTCCAAACAGCTTTAACAGAACACATGACTGGTGTATGGTCATCACTATACCTTGATGGCTTTGATGGCAGACTTTGTAACAGACATCATCTTGGCGCGAGAGATTGGCGGCTTCATGTCAATCATGGAGAACAACTGAGGGGTTTGGGGAGGACATAAGACAGCGGATCTTTGTGAAAGGTATCAAATCGGGAGCCACAATTACGCTGCAAAAGTGCAGTGACTCTGCGCACCAGCTTGGCATGTCACAATATGATAAATTATTATAGTGTACAAATTACAATGCCCGAATGTAGGCGACAGTCAAATCCACTGCGTGCGCACTCCGTTGTATATCAGGTGTATTTGAATTTGTACGCGTGTTTCTTAGCTACTTCTTTCATATCCAATTTAAATCAAGTCCTCAAACAACATCCATCATACGACTGCTTCAAAAGTGATGTCCACGTTATACCCTTTCAAACTTATGGATCGGAGGAGCTACAGGAACAGATAGGATGTATGCAGGATATATTCACTTCCAGATTAAATTTCATTCAAATCTTCATTTTGCCCAAGAATGATTGTGTGTGGAAACAAATACAGCCTGACATTTGCTGACACCCAATTTTCCTCCCTGGACTTTATGATTTCCATCCATCCATTTTCTTCCGCTTATCCGAGGTCGGGTCGCGGGGGCGGCAACCTAAGCAGGGAAGCCCAGACGTCCCTCTCCCCGGCCACTTCCTCTAGCTCCTCCCAGCGGATGCCGAGGCGTTCCCAGGCCAGCTGAGACAGTCTTTCCAGCGTGTCCTGGGTCTTCTCCGAGGCCTTTTACCGGTTGGACGTGCCCCGAACACCTCCCCAGGAAGGCGTTCGGGAGGCATCCTAACCAGATGCCCGAGCCACCTCATCTGGTTCCTCTCAACGCGGAGGAGCGGCGGTTCTACTCCGAGTCTCTCCCAGATGACAGGGCTTCTCACCCTATCTCTAAGGGAGAGCCCAGCCACCCTGCGGAGAAAACTCATTTCGGCCGCTTGTACCCGCCATCTTGTCCTTTCGGTCACCACCCAAAACTCATGACCATAGGTGAGGGTAAGAACGTAGATCCACCGGTAAATCGAGAGCTTTGCCTTTTGGCTCAGCTCTCTCTTCACCACGACAGACGGGTTACCCTGTTAACTTCTAAAACTAATGTCACAGCACACGTTATTTAGCATTTTCTAATATGCCTGTACTTGCCAAGGTCCGTGAGTCAAAATTACCAAGACTTAAAGGCACTATTTGCCAGTGTGAACTTTGCTCTAACTGCTTAGGTCATGTTTTCTCAAATTGGACATATTTCAAATGTTTCTAAGATGCATTCACCAGCAAAAACTGCTTGGTAGAATATGAAAGCTTCTGTCAATAACTGCCAGATCGTACACTACTCGGGTCAGGATTAATAATAATGATCATAGGCGCATTGTAAAGAATTGTAACACCACCACAAACAACACACACAGGCGTCTAGTTAACAAAACGGAACAACGTGGCAAAATGTCGTTCCTGGCGTGGCGGCAACACAACCGTTGACGTGGAACGGCGGCCTCCGACGACAAACACTACCTGCGATGCCGAGGACGCGATTAAAAACAGGGGCACGCGTATTTAGCAAGACACCGGCGAGGCCCGTCGTAACAACGACAAACAAAAACTCCAACGGTCTTCGGCCCGCTAACCGGGCGACCTCGGCTAGCAGTTAGCTTAGCTGCGCGATCGGAGGCCTTGCGGCCCGACACGGCATGGGCCGTCAACGCCAGCACGGTGGCAAACAGATCAAATCGATGGTTTAAAAACTGCAAGGCACAATAAACAAACGCCAGTTCGAAAACGTAAACGCGCCGTATTTTAGTCGGGTTAGCATTAGCACTCCTCGATGTACGAGTGTGGGAGCGGGTTAGCATTAGCACGCACGAAGTGTGGTAGCAGGCTAGCATTAGCACGCACGAAGTGTGGTAGCAGGCTAGCATTAGCACGCACGAAGTGTGGTAGCAGGCTAGCATTAGCGTGTACGAAGTGTGGTAGCAGGCTAGCATTAGCACTCCTCAAAAGACGTGCGCGGCAGCGGGTTAGCATTAACAGTCCCACGTACAAAGTGTAGTAGCAGGTTAGCATTCCAATGTACGAGTGTGCCGGCGGGTTAGCATTAGCTTTCCCGTGTCGCCCCTCGGACTAGTGTGTTGCACGAGCAAACTTTACCTCCAGGTTGAACGCGTTTACCGCTTCCATTCTTCTTTACTCGACTGAGCGCTGTGGCCGTTTAAAGTCGTTTCTCCTTCTACTACCGGTAACCATGTAGCGCCACACTTACAACAACAAAACAAATAACAGTCGAGTTATTCGAGGATCACGTAGCTCGCTAGCGTCATGCTAGCCTTTAGCCGTGGTACCGCCCCGACACGACACGAGCTGCCAGCGTCTGACGTCACACCCTCGTGCTGGCGTCTCCCCCTTGGAGTGTTGTGGCGAAAAGGCGTCACTACCGCCACCGTGCGGATGGGAAGATGAGGACAGAGGTATAGTCTGTACAACTTGTACAGTATAGTTGGGGTTGTACAAATATTTTAAAAATTAATAAGATTAATCCCAAATCACGATTAATCGCCATTTGCAACTATATGTGAAATATGTCAGTTTTGGCAATGGAGGTGTGGCGGTGTGTTAATTGCATACTAACAAGGACATTAATAAACTTAGTTGACAGCCCTAATTTTAAGTGATGTAAGTTTAAATAAACATCAACAGTTGATAAAGCAAACTAGGGGAAAAGAGCAAAGCCCCCCCCATTTTTCACCCTGAACGGCAAGGCCAGTTTTCCACACCCCTGCTTCATTTCCAAGTAGCCTTTGGCGGGACAGCACCGCTCTTCCTTTTTACAAAGCCTATAATGGAGAATTCTAGCAGAACTGTTCTGGACGGGTGGGAGTACTATTACGGCTACGTGGATCCAGTGATTGTGGATGAGAGCAAGTTAAAATACAATAAATGTAAGTTGTTTGTTTGTTTTTTAAACGTTCTTCTAATTCATCCCCTCTTTCAGATTCTATTGTTATTGTATTTTGGATTGTTCTGGCTGCTTTTGTGGGGGTTCTCTTTCTCTGTCTGAATCTCATATCTGGAACCGGGCCCCTGCCTTGGTGAGTGTTGATTTTCCTTTTTCTTCCAAAAAAAAAAAAAGGAGACACGTATGGTCCTTTCGTTGCAGGAGCCACAGACGCAGAAGTCAAAGGAGGCACAGATCGTCCAATTTAATCTAAGCGTGCGTGAACAAAACGCTCGCCCCGTGCAGTGTGGGGACTTTGCTTTGGCCCGAAAAGATCATCGTGTCTTAGTTTTTACAAAGATACGTCAAGTCCTTGCAGACGGCTCTCACGGCCGTTTCACTCCGAGGCCATTTGTCGCTTTTTCGCCGCTTAGGCCGCTCCCCGGTCACCATGGCGACGTGGGACAGGAAGCGCCGCGCCGCGCCAGCTCCGCTCCACAACTCGTGGACGTACAAGGACAGGAGGGACAGGCCCGCCTCTAGTTGGGGGGGCAGAAGAAGACAAGAGGTCATCGAAGGTGTGCTTCCCGTGCCCTTGCTCTTAAACACATTATAACGGGACTATGTGCGAACGCACCAGGGAGGGCCACGAAGTAACGAATGCAAGGATGCAACTTTGCCACAATGCAATCTTTTCTGTTCATTTTTTTAGATTACTGTAAAATGACAGCGTCCAACCATTTCAACTTTCTCCTTGTCCCTTTTCTTCTCGTAACTATAACCGTACTACCCACCATTTCATGGTTTTATTCCCACTACACGGTTACAACTAATAACCACTTTATTTTGTACGCTTTGTTTCTCGTAATATGACTTTTCAGATTACAACTATGTGCTACTAAAATGGCATTATTTTTCCTCAAATCACAAGTTTATTCTCGGAATAAAAAAAGCTTTTCCCGTTAGAATTAGAAGACTTTTTCTCGTAATATTTTGACTTTATTTTTGTAAAATTACAATTTCTGATTTTTTTTCTTTTATTCAATTTTCTTCTTGTATTTATGACTTTATTCTCAGTATATATATATATATATATATATATATAGATAAAACTTTTTTCCACAACCTAATTTTCCAAAAATATACAACTTTATCAACTTGATGTAATATTAAGCTACTGACATGTACTGTTATTTTTATTGATGTTTTCACAAACTTATTTACTGCTTATTTCTCGCTAAATTGCTGTTGTTTTTGTGTTTTCTTGCTAGATTCTATTTTTTAAATGTGCTGCGAGCCAATTAAATACCGCTGCGGGCCCCCCCTTTTGTACAGTAAACCCGTCTTACCGCATTTCCACTCATCTCCGGCGTCTTCGGGCCGGCAAGCAGACACGACGGCTCGATGCATCTCGGGAAGATGTCCTCGCCTTTCCAGCAAGCGTATCATGACGTCCGTAAACAAGCGGACGCTTTCCCTCCTCCCTGCAACGGCCGTCTGGCAGACTTGATGGTAGAGGCGGAGCAGGTCTGCTTTGAGGTCGGCGTCGGGCAGCACGGCATCCACGATCTCCCCGTGCGTCATCACGCTCTCTCCCAGCCAACGCAGGAAAATGTGGGTGCGTTCTTGGTCGTAGGCGTCCTCCGCCAAGCACCGGAGGCTCCATCTGGTGAGCAGGTGGGCCGTTTCCACAGACAGCGGACTGGGATGTTCTGTGTGCCTTGGTGGGAGCTCACTGGGGGCCATCACAGGACGCCAGTGCGTGAGAACGCTGCCGAGGAACATGCGACAATCGCTCAGGGGACTCTCCTCTGGTGCTTCCGTCTCAGCGTCCTCTTTTTGTGTCCGGGCGCGGCTTTCACCCCGCCGGGTCTTGTCCCTCCCGGACGCTGAAACAAAGCGAATGAGGATAAAGTCAAAATGTAAACAAAATGGGGACTGCGAGTCCCCAAAAGACCCCTTAGGTTTGTCAAAACTTACTGAAAAGTTCCTTCACTTGGTGCTTGTCACGCAAAACCTGGATCTGGCTCAGTAGCGCCGTGTGGCCTGTCAGGCTGGCCCAGCACAGCAGCAGACCCAGAGCGTCGGCGCAGGAGAGGGGCTGCGCCGGGAGCGTCAGTCGCCGGGCTGCGTTGAGTACGGCAACCTGATGCTTCAGAATGGAGGAGAGAGTCTGCAGGAACCAGCTGAGCTGAGCAACCTTCACGCCCGACCTGACGGGGGAAGAAGCGGCACACGTCAGCATCTTTTAAGACGGACAAGCTTCTCGTCCTTCGAGCTGCCAAGGTTTACCTCAAGCGTCTGCTGACGCTTAAAGCCACGCACAGGAATTCATTGACGAGCGGGAGCGGGAGACGCCTGACTTTCTCCTCCGCCGGTGCGGAAGCTTCCCCTTGCTCCTCCGCCTTCTCCTTCCACCCGAGGACGGTGAACCACAGCGTGTGCAGCATGTGCACCACGGAACCCAGCAAATGCTGCCCCAAGTTCCTGAGGACGACGGCAAACATCACGATGACGCACGGGTTCAGCGGCGAAGCCAAACCTACCGTTTTTCCACCGTCTGTATCATCCAGGTCAGAAGGCCGTGGTTCTTGCAGAGATCGTAGGCCGCCTTGTCCACACGTGCGGCCCGACACAACACTCGGACGATCTGCACCTGCGAGTTGAAAAACACCCCGACATTTAACCGCAAGGACACTCTGACCTTCAGAAACTTCTGCAGACAGCAAAAGTGCTTGCTTTTCGGAGTGATTGACATGTAGAGTGACCAATGACATTACCCACTAACCACTGGTGCTGCATATCAGGGTTGACGCTGACCAGTAAGCCACGTAACCGCCCAGCCGCTAAAGCTGCGTGTAATGACTGACACGTAGACTGACCAATGAAGACTAAGCGATCTAGCCCACCAATCCCAGTTGCTAGGCGTAACTACTGACATGACATGGGTGACCAGTCACATAACCGACCAATCACTGGGCCATTGAGTACGACTTGACATAGAGACTGAGCAAAGACATAACCCACTAACCACCGGAGCTGGAAACTGATTGACATACGGTCTGACCAATGAAGCCTAAGTGACATAACCGACCGACTATTCATGATTGACATCTAGACTGGCTAATGAAGACTAGGTGACATAACCGACCGACTATTCATGATTGACATCTAGACTGGCCAATGAAGACTAGGTGACATAACCGACCAACTATTCATGATTGACATCTAGACTGGCCAATGAAGACTAGGTCACATAACCGACCGACTATTCATGATTGACATCTAGACTGGCCAATGAAGACTAGGTGACATAACCGACCGACTATTCATGATTGACATCTAGACTGGCCAATGAAGACTAGGTGACAGAACCGACCAACTATTCATGATTGACATCTAGACTGACCAACGAAGACTAGGTCACATAACTGACCAACTATTCATGATTGACATCTAGATTGGCCAATGAAGACTAGTTGACATAACCAACTCTTTGTGTTTGACCTGCAGACTGACCAATGACTACTAGGTGACACATCCAACCGACTGTCCTTGTTTGTGGGTGTAATGATTGACATCTAGTCTGGCCAATGAAGACTACACAACTTTACAGACCGTGTCTGGGTGTATTGATTGACATGTAGTGTGACCAGTGATGTAAGTGGCTAATCGGGTGCTGCGGATAACGATAGCTAGTGATCCATAATGAGCAGACCAATGACTAATGAGATGTAGACCGGCCCGTGACTGTTAAGGGTCCCTGTAGCCAGAACCACACAAGAAGAAACAGGACAATGTCGGCAAGCGTGTCGGCTGATGTAATACAGACCGTTTGAAAAATCCCGGACGTCTCGTTCGGGTCCTTCAGAAGGCATTTGGACACCTTGACTAAACTACCATCTTGTTAGCATTAGCATGCGTTTACGTGTACCTGAGTGTGATCGTCACAAAAGGGGCTGCTGCAAAAGGCAAGCAGGCTCAGGAAGATGCCTTGCTGGCTGCATAGCTGGAAGCAGAACCCGTCACTGATCCCTTCCTCCAGCACGCTCAGGATCCACTCTCGCTCCTTTTTGTGCTGAGGAACAACAACAAAAACCACTGAAACCTGCCAGAGGGAGGAGTAATATCCGCCGGGGCTGCTCAGAAAGTAAACACGTGGAGGTTGGACTCCGCAGACGTCAGCTGAGTTTGGGACGGACTCGGTGTCAACAAACGTCCCGGTCAAGGTGAGCGGGCTGTGGAAAATCAATCAGCACTTTACCTCCAGGTCAAAGCCGTAGAAGAGCTTGAAGAACTCGGGCACCCTCCTCATGTCCAAACTCTGGTGGGACAGCAGGAAGCGGTTCAGAACCACGTACATGTGGTCCTCTGGGGAAGACGTAGGGAAAGTGTTATAAAGTATTATAAACAACAAATATGTTTGTTATTTTTGGAAAAGAAATGTTCAAGAAAATGTTGTGTTGTGTTAGTTAGCAGAATAAAATCTACAAGTTTTCTGTCTTTCTTATATTGTCTTATGATATCTGCTATACTGGGTAATAGGCAAGTAAAAGCATTATTTCATGTCTAGAGGGCTCTAATAATGTTAAAATCCATATTTAAAAGGCCGTAAACAGGTTTTCTGTGTCTAATATGTCCTGTTTTCTCTTATTATGTACAGTATACTATATTGGGTTATAGGCGTGCAAAGGTGACTACAGGGGTGTTATTTCATGTCTAGAGGGCTCTAAATATGTTAAAAACATATTTTAGTAGGCCGTAAACAGGTTTTCTGTGTCTAATATGTTTTGTTTTCTCTTATTATGTATACTATATTGGGTTAAAGGCGTGTAAAGGTGACTACAGGGGTGTTATTTCATGTCTGGAGGGCTCTAATAATGTTAAAAACATATTTTAGAAGGCCATAAACAGGTTTTCTGTTTCTAATATGTATTGTTTTCTCTTATTATGTATACTATATTGGGTTATAGGCGTGTAAAGGTGACTACAGGCGTGTTATTTCATGTCTAGAGGACTCTAAATATTTTAAAAAACATTTTAGAAGGCTGTAAACAGGTTTTCGGTGTCTAATATGTCTTGTTTTCTCTTATTATGCATACTATATTGGGTTACAGGAGTGTAAAGGTGACTCTAGGGGTGTTATTTCATGTCTAGAGGCCTCCAATGATGTTAAAAAAAACATTTAGAAGGTTGTAAACAGGTTTCTTATGCTCTAATGTCTTATTTTCTTTTATTATGTCTACTATACCGAGTAATGGGAGTATAAAGAGAACTATAGGGGTGTTATTCCATGTCTAGAGGTCTCTGGTAATGTTAAACAACAAGGATGCTAACATGTGAGTCTATGTCTTTATTTTTTATTTTAATAATTTTCTTTTCTTATTTAACTTTTGTCTACTATATTGGGCAGTAACAGTGTAAAGGTGAGTGTATGGGTGTTATTTCATGTCTAGAGGTCTCTATGTTAAAAACCATATTTAGAAGGCTGTGAACAGGTTTTCTATGTCTAATATACATATGTGTGAGTCTATACTATGTCTTATTTTCTTCTATCATGTCTACTATATTGGGCAATGGGGGGTAAGGGGAGACTATAGGGGTGTTATTTCATGTCTAGGGGCCTCTGATAATGCTAACAACCGTAATTAGAATTTTGTAAACAGGTATCGGCCACCTACCAGGTTTGAGCATCTGCTGAGCCACTTTGCTGATGTACGTGGTCAAGACGAAGGGAAGTCTTAGGTTCTGCTTTCCAATCCCGTTCTTCACCATGTCCAGCAGATAGAGCAGCTGAATGTAAAATCAAATCAAACGAGCTCATTGTAGGCCGCTCTTTCTCTGAACAAAAAGACGTAGCGCTGCTTTCCAAACGATATCACCTGCTTCTTCTCTCGGAAGCGGGCGCCCTCCAGGTGCTGGTAGAAGCGGGTGAGCACGTGGTAGGCCGCCGCCCGCACCTTGGCGTCGTAGCTGCTCAGGGCCACGACGGTTACCCCCAGGGCGTGGACGGAGACGAACTTGTGGCAGTCCACCACAGACTCTGCGAGCGAGAGGAAAGGAATGAGGGCGGGAGGGAGTACCGGCGCCGACGGGCAGCGACGAGGACTCACCTGGTCCCAGGATGAGGCTGAAAAGCGGTAGAAGGAAACACGGGTCGTACAAAGAATCATCATTTTGCTGGAACAGCATCTCGTCGGCCTGCGAACGTTCAGAGATTGGTTTTCCATAGAGTGACTTGGAATTGTCACCGATGTCCCAGATTGGTCTGATGACGGCATTTTGCAAGAAGCGGACCTGTGCGATGATGCCGCGCCGCCGGGGAAAGCAAGCAACGGTTTGGAGCATCCTGTCGGTGTTCAGCAAGGCCAGGATGTCGTCCGAGTGGGTCTGCTTCCACAGAGAAGAGCCGAGGCTCTTCCTGGTTTTGTGGTGCTCCACAGCAGCCGGACCCCACAAGACGGACCTGTGTGCGGAAATCCACAGTAGGAGTGTGTGTGTGTGTGTGTGTGCGTGTGTGTGTGCGTGTGCGTCTCACACAAAGAAGAAATCAAGTTACTCACTGAAATGTGAGGAGACTGATATCGTTTTTTTCATATTCCTGAAGGAGCAGCAAAAGGGTTTGATCTGGTCCAAGACAACAGCGTATGAAATATATAACAATTTGAACATTTCATTTACATAATACAGTCAAACTTTTAAAGACGTGTACGAGCATTAATAGTTATAAATTACATCTACATATTTTCCCAACACTTTCATTTGATCAAAGTTACTTTTAAATATGCATTTTAAAATCTTTTCAGTTTATTATGTCTTGCATTGTTAATTACATCAGTAAAACATTCATACAATAACAAATCCTGAAATTGTATTATTCATCATTATTATTTCAAACAATTATACAAAAATAATTTGTTTGTATTGTCTGTGTCTCAGGAAACTTTCATTGTACTGAATTTACTTTTAAATATTTGTATTATATTAAATATTATATTATATACATATTATAAAATCATTAGTCTTTAGTGCTTCCTTTTATTTAATTGTACCTTGAATTATTAATTAAAAAACAAATTAATACAATAAAACATATAGTAACATGTTATTACTAATTATTTTATATGGACAATAAATATATGAAAACATTTCATTAAATATAATTTGTGTAATGTATAATTATTGTGCAATTTCATTTTTCTATTCATTTCTTTGAAATATCTTTTATAATAAACTCTTTAGGTCTTCCTTTTATTTAATGATTTCTTGCATTATTACCTAAAATACAAAATAAATTAATAATATATATAGTAAAACGTTATTATTCACTATTCATTATTGTATACAAAAATACAAAAGCATTTAATGAGTAAGGATTTTTTTAAACTACTTTAGTTTTTGAACACCAAAGTATCACCTGTAGTGCTGAGTGTGGCCCCATAAGCTCCCAAAAGGACCAGGAAGTGGTTGATGTTGCAGGCTGTGGGACATTTCCTCACCAGGCAGAGCAGGAGGGACACTAGAGCCTCTGAAAGCCCAACAAGAGTCACACATCCAGTGAAGCAGCAAGGACTGAGACTCTCCTTCCTCTTTTTTACGTGCCTTTAGCCGGACTCCTGCTGGGGTTGTCGGCGTCCAGCATGGTGGGCAGGAACAAGGAGTGGCTGCTGGCCATCATGTGGAGGGCGGATAACGGCAGCAGGTCACTGCTGATGCTGCCGGGGTGGTACATCACCTCCAGAAGGCTCCTCAGGGTGTTCAGGAAATGCTGATCGCCGTAGCGGAACCTGAAGAAGAGAGCAACGACGTGAAAAGAGAATACGTGCAAGCGGAAGTGGCGTAGGCTAAAAATGTCTTACTTCAGCCCAGTCCGGACAAAAGAGTTCCAGTTGGCTGCGCCGTCATGAGGGGACGCCTACGCAGCACGCCGCACGTGATTCAAGGCAAAGTCAAGCAAAGCGTGTCGCCGGAGGGGCAAACTTACGAGGAGCTTCGGCAGCCTTTCCAAGACGTTGCGTTCCCGGCCTGACGTGTCCGCTGGCGTCCGATCTTTGCTGCCACTGTAAGACGCCAGCAGACACTTGAGGGCGGCCGTGGCGATTCTCTTCCTCCAGGCTTCTCCTTCCTCCTGCGGAGAGTCCGCCAGCTTCTCTGTGATGGCGTCCACCAGCGTCCACCTGGGAGGTAAAACACTTTCAACGCAAAAGCTCGGACCCCGTCCCCCTTTTTTTCGTCCGGATTCTGAGGACAAGCGACCTTTCAAAACAGTCGGCTCGCTGCAGGGCGCCCGGCAGCTTGTCGATCAAGTCCCTGATGTCGGCGACGTCTGCCGAGAGCTTGATCAGACCCGCCAGCGCTTCAACCACGCCGCCAGCTTCCGCCGCATCTCCCAGGGCAGACTGGGTCAACTTGGGCAGAAGACGCAGCTTTAGTGCGTTTAAAACCTCCTTTTGCACTGCACAGTCAGACAAATCTCAGATTAGATGTACGTATTTGGAACATACTTAATGTTTCAGATCAGCAAACAAATTTAAATATTAATAACAACACAACTGAACACAAAATGACTCCAGCAAACCACAGCGAGAGCCATCATCCATAGTGGCAAAACTTCCCCGCAGTGGCCGGCCAAGCGAGACGACCCCACGAGCGCAGCCACAACTCATCCGAGAGGTCGCAAAAGACCCCACAACAACATCCAAACAAATGCAGGCCTCACATGCCGCAGTTAAGGTCAGTGTTCATGACTCCACCATAAGAAAGACGCCGGGCAAAAAACGAATTCCAAGACCGAAACCACGTTAAGCCTGGTCTCACTTTTGATGCCCGAGACCTTTGGGGAAAACACGAGAGCTGAACTTTGTGGAAGGTGTGTGTCCCATTACATCTGGCGTTGCAGAAGACCAACATCATAGCAACAGTAAAATATGGTGGTGGTAGTGTGATGGTCCCGGGCTGTTGTCCAGGTCCAGGACTTGCTGTGATAAATGGAAGCATGAATTCTGCTGTCCTGAAGGAGAAACACACGCAAGTCCACCTCTGGATGGCTGAAGACTTTTGGAGTCTGACCTGAAAAAGTGCATTTTGTGTTGAGTTGGGTTGTCACTGACTAATATTCACATTTCTTTGATGGACTCAAACAGGGGTGTCCTAAGTGCGGCCCGGGGGCCATTTGCAGCCCGTGACTTGTTTATGATTGGCCCGCCGCATGTTGAAAAAGTAAAACTAAACACTAGAAACCGGCAAGAATTGTAAAAAGGCACAATGTAAAGAAAAAGGCTGTGTTTAGGATATTAATTATTAATAGTACAAAGCTTTTGCCATAAAATGTATGTAAATAGTTTTTTAGGCTTTCCATAAAATAAAAATATGTACATTTTCCATATGCGGGCCTTGGTGGAAAAAGTTTGGACACCCCCTGACTGACACCTAGTGCAGAGTACTACATATGACGGGTTTTGAAGCGGTTTGTGATTAATAGGCCACAGTCAGCCACAAAGCAGCCCCCGTTTATGAACGGATGAATATTTGAGTGAACGTTTGAAGGCGCGGCGGAACATCAAGGCTCAAAATGTGTTGGAAAAATGTTTCCTGGTTTCTGCACAAACCGTCTGGAGGTCTGCTTGCGTCCTCTTCCCCAGCCACCTGCAGGTAGGTTCTGAGCAGCGGGAGGAAGTCTCCCGCCGCGTCAGACAGCGTCTGGGCGTTGTCGGCCTGCAGACACCACGTCTCGAAGAAGAGGCGCTGTGTGGAGCAGTGCTTCAGCAGCAGGCGTGCGACGTCCACGGCGCCAGGGCGAGGACGGCGCAGGCAGTGCAGCAGCACGTCGGTGTGGATGAGCCGCGCGCTTCCGGGCTCGCGGGACAGCACCTGGAGCAGGAATGCCTCCAGTGCCGGACTGCAGCAGGACAGCAGCAGCGTGCCCAGACCGTGGAGGTGGGCTTGCGACAGGAAGATGCTGTGATCCTGGTCCCGCCTAGCTGTAGACTCGGTGAGGACCTGCAGCGCAGCTTCACCGTAAGCGCTGAGTTGGGTTTGCGGTCCTGAGGTGACCAGCCTGTCCTGCGGGAGGAGGAGCAACTCGGCCACCACATCACAGACCTTGGCGGGCTCCATGTAGCTGTGCAGCGACAGGAGCGCCCGGAAAGGTCTGGAATGTTTCACGGGGGTCTGGGGGCCTATCTCCATAAGCTCCTTGCGCACGGCTTCCTCCACGGCGCCTTCGTACGCCACCAGAACCTCCGGGTGGCCCAGCTCGCACAGGGCGGGGGCGCTCATCTGCAGCAGAGCGGTGATGCCGTCGCTCAGCTGGGTGCACATCTGCTTCAGACGGACCGGGTTTAGCGAGTGTGGCGGCACCACGGAGCGTTCCAAAGCCAGATACCACTGCTCCAAACATGGATGCCTGAAGATGGAGGTGAATGCTGAGAGAAGCATCTGAAACACAAATTGCCGCCACAAAAATGAAAGACCAGTATTTGGGAGAAACATCTGGAGATGAAACAGAGAGCTAGTCGAACACGGGCGTACGAGATGAAGATTGGTGGCCTTGGTGTAAGTGGAGTTGCTTATGGGGATTGTGTAAACATACATACATACAACTGTGAAAAATGTTTATATAACACCTGTAATGCTTTGCAGCCTTGTCGCTATGGTGGAATAGTGTTTAGAAGACATGTCAACCAGACATGACTTACTCTGCCCTGTGGCGACTTTGACGTAGCGGCCAGTGCCACTCCGCTGGTGGAACAGTACTTTATAGTTTCTACTCTACTTCTTGTTAAAGTGTTCCTTCATAGAAGTCATCAGTGAAATGCTCACTGCAACGAACACAACTCTCTGCTTTTGCGTCATCCATATTTGTCTGCAACCTTCCTCTTCCGGGAAAAAAAAAACTCATCACTCGGGTACTGTCAACATCCACACAGACCATGCGGCTATCAAAACAAACGCTTACACGCTCCTATACATACAAAGCGACGCTATTTTATACTGGCTTAGAACCCACAAGGCATGCCGGGTAACTTCCTGTTGCTTTGTGGGTTATAAATGAGGGTAAAAAGGATTGCTTTGCATGTCTGTTAGTGTGTAAGTGTCTGTTTCGATATAGTAGTTATAATATATTTCTGATAGTCTTATAAATAACTTTCCGCTCACTCCTTGGCCACTTCTCCTGGTCCTGCCACTGCTACCAAAAAATCCCACTGCTCTCTTTTTTTTTTTTTTAGAGTACATTTTGTTGGCATGGCTTGATTCTTTCAGTATACAGAACGTGTGTCAATCAATATACTTTATACGTGATATATTAAAATCGTTGTTTTGCCCTGACCTGCTCCTTGTTGGCCTCGCCAGCGGTGGACTGGGTGACTTCCAGGAAAAGGTCCGATCCCTCTTGGTAGTTCGGTTCTGCTGGCTCCGGATCCGAGGACGCCTGCCGGCCTTGCAGCTCGGATATGAGATCCTGCAGTATTCCCATTAAGGTCTTCAAAATAGCCGATCCGGTGGTTTTGGTAAACTGTTTGGGAGGGAGGGGAGGATATGAATTTCATAACGGACACTACCAGTCAAAAGTTTGGGGACACTTTATCATGGCATGGCACGGGAAAGTCCATCCGTACTTTTGACCAGAGTAGGGGTGTAACGGTACGCCACAATCAGGGTACGTACTTTGGTTTTAAGGCCACGGTTGAGATCATTTTAGATACAGTAAGAGGGCAAAATGCAACACAAAAATCTGCTTAGCTTTTAAAACCAAACACGCAAAACTGCTGCAAGGAGAAATTGTCCAAAGTAACAGCGTAGTTTTCAAATTTGCATAACTGGCCATGACGCATCTGCGCAACAAAAGGACTTTTTTCAGTCTCTACTTTTCACGTCACAAACAAGACGCTTTCAGCACCCGCTGCTCGTTGAGAAGAGGCACGTACGATACGTAGGCATGCCACGATAATCAATAAATCAATCAACCGTACGATAAATAAGAACAAACTCGAAACATGACACGTGCGGGTGTGTTTGTTTTCCTCCTCTCAGGATGGATGACAAGAGGGTTCACTCTGTGCATCTGTCGCAACACCTGGGCACGTGGCTTCTATAGCGGAATGAACGAAGCGAGTGAACCCTCCTGTCAGTCATTCCGTCTCTTTCTCCCAGCGGGGAGAGGCGGGGCGCTAGCGAGTGTGTGAGCGTGTTACACCATGGAGTACTTTCCTGGAGCCTGTTGGGAATAAACCACCATCTGATGTCATTTTGCGACCTGAAAAGGTTTGCGGTTAATAAGAAATACAAAACGTTTTGCACCTCATTTAAGGTAAACGGCATATTCCCCACCCAGTGTTGCTAAAAGGCAATGGAGGAAGTGTGTTTTTGTCAATATTCAGACAGTAACGGAAGAGGCACCGATTCAAAAGCGCAAATATTGCTTTGTGTCCATGACACGCTTTACGTTTCGGGTTTCTACTGATCTATTTTTTTCGAATATATTAACATTACGTTCTGTGGTGGGACCAGTTAGAGACAGTGCCTCTGAGGAAAAGAGAGATGAAGATGCTAAGGTTCTCTTTGGGTGTGACCAGGATGGACAGGATCAGGAATGAGCACATCAGAGGGACAGCACATGTTAGAAGTTTTGGAGATAAAGTCAGAGAGGCCAGACTGAGATGGTTGGGACATGTCCAGAGGAGAGATAGTGAATATATTGGTAGAAGGATGCTGAGTTTTGAATTGCCAGGCAGGAGGCCTAGAGGAAGAGCAAAGAGGAGGTTTATGGATGTAGTGAAAGAGGACATGAAGGTAGTTGGCGCAAGAGAAGACAGGGTTAGATGGAGGCGATTGATTCGCTGTGATGGGATAAGCCCAAAGGAAAAGAAGTCATTCATGAAAAAAACGGCCTCATAATAGAGTTGACAACAATATGGTTTATGGAAAATATGTAGGACAATTATCATCCAGCAAGATTTATATTGTGACAGGCCTAGTGACACGTCTTTTCATGCCAGACAATCTTATTTAAACAACAGTACTGAGTGAGGTCTGGTTAATCGCAAACCAGTAGCACCAGACGTATTGGTGGCGGGCCGCCGCAAAGCAACAATGGGAATCTGTGACTCTTACCGTGCCAAAGTCTTCCACGGCTGATTTGACGTACAGCAAAGTCTGTTCAATGGCCAGCGGGAAGTCAGCGACTGACATGGAAGCAACGGCTCCTTCCACGTCTTTCCCGAAGGTGTCCTCCAACAAGCCGCCAAGGTAGGCAGCTTTCATCAGGGCGGTGAAGGAAGTCCTCGTCTCCTCTGGCTGACATTCTGACGACCTGAACTGTAAAAAGAAGACGAAAAAGGGTTTGACACCCGCGCTCGGCGTACTCGGTGCTCCGTCCCACACCGACCAGGTCCTCCCGGCACTGCCGCGGGAGCCACTTGGAGTAGTAGCGGTGAAGGAGCACGACGGAGCCGTGAGGAGAAACGGGCGGCGCGGAGGAGGCCAGGTCTTTGTCGTACTGCAGCAGGCCCAAGCAGAGCGGGAGCGGGTCCCTCTGGCCGTGGAGGACGTGACACAGCACCGCGGACAAGTACTCAAACACCGGCCCTACAGGAGGTAACACACACAATGTTGATGATCTTCTCCTCTTGGGAAGCATCATTTGCTTACTGATTATGTCCATTATCATGATGATATTCAAATGTAACAACCTAAATCCTGATTTCAGGATCATTGCCCAGATTGATCTTAAACGGAGGTTCAAGTGATGATGGTAGGAATTTAATACACGGAAAGATATGCTCACTGACATAACTGATTATTGTCCTTCCCGCAGCAGACCTCCAAAATCTTGTCTCTTTTAATGCACAGCATAGGACACACAAAATAAAATCAACAGATTAGGGCAGACAAGTGGAGGCTCGGCTGCAGGCGATCATCCATCTTCTCGCAGCGGGCCCCCAAAATCTTGTCTCTTTTAATGCACAGCATAGGACACACAAAATAAAATCAACAGATTAGGGCAGACAAGTGGAGGCTCGGCTGCAGGAGATCATCCATCTTCTCGCAGCGGGCCCCCAAAATCTTGTCTCTTTTAATGCACAGCATAGGACACACAAAATAAAATCAACAGATTAGGGCAGACAAGTGGAGGCTCGGCTGCAGGAGATCATCCATCTTCTCGCAGCGGGCCCCCAAAATCTTGTCTCTTTTAATGCACAGCATAGGACACTTGGTCAAGAGTGGCGGTGTTGCTAGAGCGCAGCCCCTCTCTGGCAACAGGTCCACAAAGCTCTTGGCCTCTCCTAACGCGCGACACGTTCTATCCAAACTAATTATTACTACCATCAACATTAATTAATCAACGTGATCTTGTATGCATTAACAAAATGGTATATACTGTACAGTAAATCCTAGAATGAGTTTTAATACACTTCAGTAACACTGACAGCCTTTCCCTAACATGACAAAAACCTTAAAGTCACCTTTGTCTGCCGGGAGTTGGTTTCGGGCCTCCAAAGCGGCAAGGACGGCCACGCTGAAGGGGAAGGTTTGAGCAATCAAGTCCTGGCTCAGAGGCAGCCCGAACTCCTCCGTGTCTCCGTCGTTACCCTCCGTGATGACATCCAGCATGTCCAGGACGTCTGGCGGAAGGAGACGCTGGTTAGGAAATAAGGCCGGACGCGTGGACGGGTGGGGACGGGCACACGGAGGGGCTCACCGTCTATGTGGGACACGGGGACGCTGGCGACGTCTCCCTCCGTGCCGCTCAGCTTGGACTGCAGGTTGGCCGCCTCCTGCACCAGGCTGGAGACTTTGTCCGCGTACGTGTGGGAATGGCCTACCAGCTTGACGAACACCTGCGTCAAGGAAACACATCATGTCTCCCAAAAAACCCAGCGGCGTGGGACGAACGCGAAGGCGAGGCGCCCACTCACTCGCTCCAAGAACTGAATGACCGCCTCCTGTTGGCCGGACACGACTCGGTCCAGTTGGTCCAGCCAGATTTCCAGTTCAGTCCAAGTGTACTCAAACACGCCGCTGTCCTTTAACACCTGAAGAGCACACCACCACAGATAGATCAGAGTCCTGGGGTGAACACCGTCACCCAAAGCATTAGGATTGTGGAGCGGATTTCCGGTTTGACAGGTGAAGGATTCGGCTACGCAGGCAGCAGCATCCTGTTTTGATAACAATCCACAAATCTTTCATCGCTCGGTCCCCAAATTTTTACAGACATTTTATGAAAAGTCATGTACCCCCTACAATTGGCCAATGAGGTGAAAGGGGCGTGTTCAAAAAATAGCAGCGTCTGCCGTTGACTTTACAAACTCCAAACAATTTTTTGTTTGTAGGATTTGTCAATCTTGTGAATGACGAAACTAATATTTAGTTTTTTCTAAGTGCTTCACGTCCGCAGGGCATGGACTCTACCAACTTTTGATGTCAGGCCACAAGTTCTCCATGGGATGAAGGTCCGGGGATGGGGCTGGCCCCTCCAGAACATAAGAAGATGGTGCTGGTTTCCTAGTGTGTTTGGGGTGATGGTCTTGTTGATTCCAAGGGCATGTCCTCTTCAGCATAAGGCAACATGACCTCTTCAAGTATTTGGACATATGCAACCTCATCCATGATCCCTGCTATGGGATAAATAGCAGGAGGAACATGCCCATATCATGATGCTTCACTGTCTTCACTGTGTGCTGTGGCTTCAATTCAGAGTTTGTCTGCGGCCCTTGGACCCAAAAAGAACAATTTGACTCTCATCAGCCCACAAAATGTTCCTCCATTTCTCTTTAGGCCAGTTGATGTGCTCTTTGGCAAATTGTAACCTCTTCTGCACATGCCTTTTTTAAACGGAGGGGCTTTGAAGATTCTTGTAAATAGATTAGCTTCACACAGACGTCTTCTAACTGTCACAGTACTTACAGGTAACTCCAGACTGTCTTCCTGGAGCTGAGCCTTTGCCATTCTGGTTATTCTTCCGTCTATTTTGATAGTTGTCTTCCCTAAAGCCAAAAAGGGCTTTTGCGTCTTCATAAGTTTCCCCTCTCCAATCAACTTTTTAGTCAAAGTAGGTTGTTCTTCTGAACAATGTCTTGAAGGAGCCATTTTCCTCAGGCTTCCAAAGAGAAATGATGTTCAGCAAGTGCTGCTCTCATCCTTGAATGGGGTCCCCTGATTCACCTGACTGACTGCTATGTTTTTGAACACGCCCCTTTCAACTAATTGGCCAATTACACAGCCTTAGGAGCGTGCATATCATGAATGCTGGGTCCTGTTTGTTTTCTGAGAATCTACTGCACCTCCTGGTAAGTTGTTTGCCATGTAGCAATAAAAATATACTAATAACAGAACTTCATCTGGCTAGTCACGTTGGACTGCTGGTATTTTCTACACTAGGTCCTATCGGGTCTTTTTGGCCCATGGGAGGAGTTGGAAGAGGCCATGGAAACTTCCAAGAGAAGGTTGGCAGGAAGCTAAAAACTTTTTATAATTTATTTGCATTATTGTCACCAAGAGAAATTGATATTTCTTATTCACATTATTTTGTAACGTTGAGATAAACCAACAACACAACACGGTGAGGTGAGAGCGGTTCCTCACTTTCAGAACCAGCATCCGCGTGGAGGTCTTGAGTTGGCTGCAGCGGCTGCTGACAAACATCTTGAGGAGCAGATACAGCACCGACTTTTCCGGGTCCGGGGCTTCCTGCACAAAGAGGAGCAAAGTGAGGGGAGTCTGGTGTGGATGTTGATAAAAACGCGGGTCCGGTATTACGGTACACGGTACATAAAAAAGTTCTTCCACCTGAATGCGGAACCATGAGAACTTGCTGGAGGGAAGGTCTAAGGCCAGCTGTAGTATCTGATGCTGCAGGACGGGGGCCACTTCGTCACCCCCTCCTCCTTCTGACACCACCCCTGCGGACGCCACACAACGTCCGTTTTTAAGCGTGCCCACGGGGACTTTGTTTTGTACGAGAAAAAAAAAATTACAAACAACAAAACACCACCTTTGAGAAACTTGCTGAAGTCAAACTTGCACTGGCTGACCAGGTGGGGCGCCACTTTCTGGTAAAGACCAATCACCTGCAGAATCAGAGCTTTGAGCAGGATCACCTCGGGTGCCTCCGGAGCTGTCGTGCGCACACACAACGGCAGCCGTTACGTCAGCAAAGGGAAGCAATACTCCTAATTGGCTCCCGCCCCACACAGACGCCATGAAGCACTTATCAGACCCGTGATCACGTGACCACCAAATGAAACCTCGCTAAAATCCCGCTTGCGCACAAGAAAGGGGCGTTGCAACGGAGGGAGAGACACTAAATGTCGAAATTGGGCATATTATGGGAAACAAAACCAAATAAATTTGTATTTTTTTGGAAACTAGATTAGGAAAAAAATTTGAGTAAGCCAAAATATTATGGGAGTACAGTCATATTTTTATCTCACATCATTTTTTACTTTCTTCGACGCCGCACCATCAGAAAATGTAGCCTACTTTTTTCATTATTATTTTTTACGTTTTGATTACAGTTTCAAAAATGTTATTATTATATTTAAAAAAAAAGTCTGCCTTTGGCCTGGAAGACTCAATGAAGTGAAACCTAAAATGTCCTTCCTCTAGGCCGGGGGGGTGTGGCCCGCAGCTGTTCCTAAAAATATAATTTAGCAAGAAAATTAATAAAAACAAAACAAAAAAATTTAAAGAAAAAGGAAAAAAAACAAAAGTTATAACATTACCAGAATAAGGTCCAATACAATGGCAATAAAGTCATAATTAAATATGTGGGATGTATACAATTCACAAGAATAAATTAGAAGAAAGAAATGGACAGAACTGCTGTAATTGTGTAAGAATAAAGTCAGAATATTAAGAGAAAAAAAAGTTGCATTACAATGAAAAAACACCTGCCATTTCACAAGAATTAATTTCTGATATTAGGAGCAAAAATCATAGCATCCATCCATCCATCCATTTTCTATGCCGCTTATCCTCATTAGGGTCACGGGGATGCTGGAGCCTATCCCAGCAGACTTTGGGCGAGAGGCGGGGTACACCCTGGACTGGTCGCCAGCCAATCGCAGGGCACATATAGACAAACAAACATTCACACTCACATTCAAACTCAAATGGACAATTTAGAGAAGCCAATAAAACTAACATGCATGTTTTTGGAATGTGGGAGGAAAGCGGAGTACCCGGAGAAAACCCACACACGCACGGGGAGAACATGCAAACTCCGCACAGACCATGCCCAACGGAGATTTGAACCCAGGTCTTCCAGATCTCCTGACTGTGTGGCCAATGTGCTAACCACTCAGCCACCGTGCGGCCAATCATAGCATTTAAATAGAAAAGAAAAAAATATATATGTTTTTGTAAATTGCCATGTATGAAACAGAGAACAAAATAAAGTCAAAGAGAAAAGTGAAAAGATAGAATATTATGGGAAAAAGTCATAATATTTTAAAAAAAGCTCATTTACAAAAATTATTTAAAGAGAATGTTGGAATATTAGCACAAAAAAAAACAACAGGATTTTTGCTTTTTTGTTTTTTTTTTTTACCAAATATCAACGTGCTCTTTCAGTTTTCAGTATGTGGCTCTTGGTGGTGGAAAAAGTTTGGACGGGCAGTCGGAGCACGCGCATGCAGCAAGTACTACTTCTTTCTCTACACTAATGGATCCTTGATGGAAACGCCGTATCTCCAAATGGAGCGATCTTCTATTGGATCGCATCAGGTGTGCCTAACAAAGCGACCAACTTCTCACCAGACACTTGGCCGTCCCGTTGATCCTTCTCCTCCCCGCTGCTCCTTCTCGTCTTGTCCTTCTTGGTCAGCGACTGCCACCTGGCGATGACGTTGGTCATATCGGGCAAAACCTGTCGCCAAAGGGACGGCGTTCAGAGCGTGAAGCGCTTTCTTAAACAGCGGCCTGTTTGTGGTTCACCTTGCTCAGCGTCTCCCGGTACTGCTGCAGCAGGTCGGCCATAACTTCAGGCCCGTACACGTCTGAGCGGTGGGCCAGGAGGAACGCCGCGTTCTTCTCGGCCTTCTTCAGGATGAAGCCCACGGTGGAGAAGGCGGTGAGCTGCGCCGCGGTGCTGGCTAACTGTGGAGAGAACATTACGGGTTTGTGGGTTCTGCAGCATCGGTCCATCTACTCTACTCTACTGCGTACACTGAGGCCCTGCGTGAAGAAGGCCTTGGTGCAGACCGGAGGAAGCGACACCACCATGATCATGGACAGCAGACGAGGAAGAGGAAGGAGCTCTCCAGTTTGGAACACGGCGCTGATCTCTGGCTGGGCCTCGTAAATCTGCCGTGAAATGAAACGATATTAAAATGATTTTAGTCAGCAGCTGCTGGACACTCCGTATAGTAACCATTCACTCATTCATTTTCTATGCCGCTTATCCTCATTAGGGTGGCGGGTATGCTGGAGCCTATCCCAGCAGACTTTGGGCGAGAGGCGGGGTACACCCTGGACTGGTCGCCAGTCATCACAGTATATATATACATGTATATATTATATATAGCAAACATAATAAGAGAAAATAAGACACATAAGATACAGAAAACCTATTTTCTAAATACACTTTAACATTACTAGAGCCCTCTATGCATGAAAAAACACCCCTATAGTCATCTTTACACCCCTGTTGATCAATATAGTAAACAAAAGAGAAAAAAAGACAAATAAGACATAGAAAACCCCTTTATGACCTTTTAAATATGCTTTTTAACATTACTAGAGCCCTCTAGACATGCAATAACACCCCTATAGTCATCTTTACACCCCTGTTGATCAATATAGTAAACAAAAGAGAAAATAAGACACATAAGACATAGAAAACCTGTTGACAACCTTTTATCATTTTAGCAATATTGCGTATTTTCTAAACTTTGCTGTCGTTCAGTATACTGGAAAAATATTTCTTACAAAACTTAC
Source organism: Oostethus manadensis (assembly GCA_024372805.1). NCBI lineage: Eukaryota > Metazoa > Chordata > Actinopteri > Syngnathiformes > Syngnathidae > Oostethus > Oostethus manadensis. Next base: position 181,766 of record QODF01000208.1, read on the forward strand.
CAATTCATGTTTTTCTGCATAAAAGAGAACTTAAAATCTAATATAATAGACATTTTAAAAAATGAACATGCTATGTTAAATAATTGTAGGTGTATATATTTTTGTATTAATTTATCTTTGGAAAATATTCCATATTTCATGAACTGTTCATTATAGTTTTAAAAAAATCAATCTTGTGGTATATTTACTGTCAATTCCTAAAAATGTACCCCCCCCCAATAAAACCCGCAAACACAGTATACGTAATAGTTTTTCTTTCCATTTTTAGTCACGCCTTTATGTGTTTTTATTTCATCCGCATGGACCCCCCCCGGGGGGGGCACGTACCTTCTTGAGAAGCCGGACGTTGTCCTGCCAAGCGCTCTTGAGGCGGGGGGCGTACGAATGCTGCGTCTCTTTGAAGTACCGCGTCACCACGTCGGGACTCGCCTTGAGCGTGTTGACCACCAGCTCGCCCACCAGCTCGTCCTCGGCCGCCTGCCTCAGGCCGACCAGGAACCGCAGCAGGACGATGTTTCCAGCTCTGTGGGGAGCAAGTGCAGCACTTTGAAGAAGAAGAAGAAGAAGAAGAAGAAGAAGAAGGGAGATTCGTGTAGAAAATGAACATGCACGATACTTGCCTGCCAGCCGTGCCAAAGCTGGCGTCGTGAAAGCTGATCCCGTGCTTCCGGGAGCAGCACAGGTCCAGGAGGAAGCTGTGAGTCAGCTCCCTCACCAGCGATATCCCAGCATGCTCGCAGCCCTCCTCCATCTTGTCACGGAAACATCATTTAGAAGGACGGCGGCCGGGACAAAGCGGAGGGCGAGATGAACTCACCGCGGCGTCGGCGATCCCGTTCCATTTGTACAGCGAAGCGATGCTGGCTAGCGTGGCGGGTGTGAAGAAACGCACTTTCTGCGTTTTGCTGATGGCCTTGTTGAGGACCACCTGCATCGGGCACACGTGACGTCAGCCGTGAGAGAAGAAGCCGTCGGAACGTGGGCGTCATCGCCAACAATCACTCACTCTGCTCTTCAGCGTGGACAGAATGAGGCTGACCACCGACATCCTGTCCTCCTTCAGACCCGTGCACAGGATCGCGGGCAGAAACTCTGGAGCCACAAATCAACGTGAAAACAATTGTGGACTAAAAATGCCAGTTTACCAGTACACGAGTCCAATACACATCAACCAGTATGATAGCAAATATCTGAGAGGGAGTATCGTCCTCATTTCAGTGGCTTCAAAACGATATTGGACCCCAGTAGGCGCTCAGTGGGGCGCTATTGCTGTTTTTTTATTATAAAATACTTCATTAAGCTCAGGGTTGTGTCTCGCTCTTCTCAACAAGCAGCAGGTCCCATCCAGGTGAAATACAATTAGTTCATTAATTGGTTCCAGACCCGATTGTGATAAGTGAATTTCCGCAAAGTAGGATTCCTTGTGCATAAATAGTATATTTTTGCAGTTAAAGCATAGAAAACCTGTTTACCGCCTTCCAAATATAATTAACATTAATAGAGCCCTCCAGACATGAAATAACACCCCTATGGTCACCTTTACACTCCTATTACATTATATAGTAGACATTTCATTGGAAAATAAGACACATAAGACATGGAAAACTTGTTTACGACCTTTTAAATACGGCTTTTTACCTTGTTAGAGCCCTCTGGAGATTAAATAAGTCCCCTATGGTCACCTTTACACTCTTATTACCCAATATAGTAATCGTAATAAGAGAAAAAAAGACACACATGACATAGAAAACCTGTTTACGACCTTGTAAATATGCTTTTTAACATTATTAGAGCCCTCTGGACATGAAATAACACCCCTATAGTCACCTTTACACTCCTATTACAATATATAGTAGACATAATAATAGAAAATAAGACACAAGACATGGAAAACCTGTTTACGACCTTGTAAATATGCTTTTTAACATTATTAGAGCCCTCTGGACATGAAATAACACCCCTATAGTCACCTTTACACTCTTATTACCCAATATAGTAATTCGTAATAAGAGAAAATAAGACACATATGATATAGAAAACCTGTTTGTGACCTTCTAATTACACTTTTTAACATAATGTAACTAGAGCTCTCTAGACATGAAGTAACACCCCTATAGTCACCTTTACGCTCCCATTAACCAATAAAGAAGACATGAGAGAAAATATGCCTGAACGGTTGCAAATGTAGGATTGGGCCAATTTAAAAGTTTAAAAATGTAAAAGATTAAAAAATGTTTACCTTTGACCTCTAATATCTGTCCAATGGTTGCATTGTCTCCCGACACCAAAAAGGAGAGCACAAACTGGATGAAGGCCATGCGGACATCAGGTTTTCCCTGCAAAAGTGTGTTTGTAGTGAAAAAAGAAGTGGCGCTGGTCCTTAGAGACGGACTTTTTCCGTCTTTACCTTGCTGTCCTTCCACTTTGCGAGCCCAGCGAGCGCCTTATTGACGTGAATGTGACTGAGCACCTCCCTGGCAGCTTCGGGCCCCTGAGATACGGACGCCGAGAGGAGGCTGAGGGACTGACGCACCAGTCTGGAGGGGGGGAGAACAATGCTTTCAGGTGGTCAGCACCCAGGAACGCCGAGGTTCCGCAAAATCCAACTGACCGGTGATTCCGTGACAGAAAGCATCCTTGGACCCGCTTCATGTGGCTGGACAGCGTTTTTTTCACGACGGCGTTGCCGACCGTGCTGAAGTGGGACAGGTCGCTGGCTGTCCTCAGGAGAATCACCTCCAAGCTCTCCAGGATCAGCAACATCTGCGCACATCC
>QODF01000208.1:207888-252210 GCA_024372805.1 Oostethus manadensis
GATAGTTGGTTAGTTAGTTGCCTGGTAGAGATTAAGTTTGGATCACTGATAGTTGGTTAGTTAGTTGCCTGGTAAAGATTAAGTTTGGATCACGGATAGTTGGTTAGTTAGTTGCCTGGTAGAGATTAAGTTTACATCACGGATAGTTGGTTAGTTAATAATAATAATAATAATGGGTTACGCTTGTGTTAACATTGTTGTCTTTCTGGAATGGACCAATGGGATCTAAATGGTTTCTTATAGTCCAGGGTGTACCCCGCTTCTCACCCACAGTCAACTGGGGTAGGCTCAAGCCTACCCGTGACCCCAATAAGGATAAATGGCATAGAAAATGGGCCGATGTTTTCTCATGGGAAAAATTGACTTGGTTAGAGTACGATTTGGTTAAAGTCGTCTGTAAAGGATTCCTGATGCTAACCAAGGCTCCTCTGTGGAAAGACGCCAACAAATCAAATGGGAAATCAATTTATTGCCCTTGCATGGTTACAATCAGACCCATTAGTTTCAGCAAAACAGTATTATCACCACCTAAAGGACTGGTGTGGAACTGGAACATGAGATTTTTTTCAACCAAGGTGCTGATGTGGAGTATCACTTACAGTGCAGTACTTTAGGACTAAATCCTACTAAATCAAGAAAAGTGACATGAAAACGTAAGAGAAATGGTGTAGCTTTGTGCTAACATTGCGCGTGTGTGTGTGTGTGTGTGTGTGTGTGTGTGTGTGCCGTCACAGTGGTAACGACTCGCTGCAAGGACCGGAACTTATTGGTGACTTCACAGAGCGAGTCCTGAAAAAGGGAACTGGGTCAGATAAGAAAAAAAGGTTTAGTTGAGTTTAAAGAAAAACTTTGAAGCAAAAAAAGCCCCAAAACTCATTTCCAGTAAAGTTTGAAATTCAGAAAAGCAGCAATTCTGTGAGTGATTTGGATGCAGAGTGAGGCCTCTGCCCTGATAAAACCTTTGTGAAGGTGACGACGGAGCGCGGCAGTCACGCTTCTGGGAGCGGACTCTGGTGGAGGAAAACCTTTGTGGAGGCTGATACCACCTCCGCCCGTGTGTGTGTGTGTGTGTGTGTGTGTGTGTGTGTGTGTGTGTGTGTAAGGTGAGGCTCGCGTCGTGTGTTGCGTTGCAAGAAGGTGACTGCAAGGTTGAGCATCACAGCCAATGTCTAAAAACATCATTTCCTGCATCGGGGAACACATTAGCATGTTCTTTTTTATTAGGAAATAAGAAGGTCAGGAAAGTTGTAAGCCGTTAATTTAAAACCCGATACCTTGTTTCAGGCAAAGAGATGTACTGAACTTTCACTCCTCTTTAGAAGAAACTACAGCCATGAGGTATTTATTTGTTTTTAATAAACATGAACAGGAACGCAGAGCAATATGATCCAAAATCAGCATGTTGTCACGGTCGTGTGTACGTAGAATGAGAGGAGAGTTTACAAGTAGAACGGAAAATGGAAAAAAGCTGTCCTTTTACAAGAATAAAGTCCAAATATAAAGAATATAAAGATGCAGTATAGAGAGGAAAAAAACACAATTTTCAGAGAATTGAGGAAAAATGATAACGTTGAAATATTGCAGAAAAAAAGTGTGATATTTTAAAAAAGTCATAATATTATGAGAAACAAACCAAATCAAGTTGTCGTTTTTGGCAAATTGTGGGAAAAGTAAAATATTTTGGGAATTGAGTCATAGTATCATGAAAAGAAAATGTACAAAGAGTTTTGGCTTTTTTTGCGGATATATGCCGAAATTGTCCAACTCTCAATTCCCGATTCCGATATCAAGCGATATAAATCTCCTGTGGTGGAATGAACACATACAGTATGAGCTGTGAAGCTAAAGGATGTAGCATCAGCAGTTAGCTTGCTAATGTGGCTGTAAACAACATTGTACAACTCGAGTATAAGCAAACATGTGAGAAATACTTGGGACTGGGATTCGGAGTGGCAAAGCGTGGCTCCAGGGACCCCACCGGGAAGCCCACCAGTTTGGTGAATCCGGTGTCCTGCACGATAGAAAAGGGCTGCTTATCCAGTGCGATCCATAAACTCCATGATTCTCCCAAAGATGGCCTTTTTCGTTTTTTCCCCAGTTCGCTCTGTAAGCGTCAATCGAGTGTTTTTGTTTCAGGGCCGCCTGACCCTCTTGCTTCTTCGCAACACTTTGCTGCACAAATGCCACTTATCTCTTTGAATGATTCATCCAGAGGTGGGAGTATAAGGTGGAAATATTGAAGGAAGAAGTTGTAACCGCGCTTTGCAGTCGATGCAAAGTTTCATATCCCAAGGAGACACCACAGCTAGCCAAGGTACTAGCCAAGCGCGCTCGTTTACATTCCTCAGATGCGTTTTGATGAGGTCATCATTTGCCTGCTGGAAAATATGAGAGCCTTTACACAGCATTTTTAAAATTGTTTTTTATTGTAGGCAAATAACCCAATACCGATATTTACCGATTGTACATTTTTATGACAATATTTAGCCGATAACTGTGGGCCGATAATATTAGATAATAATACTAATAAAGATAATAAAGATAATAATAATTATAATAATAATTTTTGTTTTGTTTTTTTGCCAAAGATTATAATAATAATTTTTGTTTTTTCTCGGTTTACTCCTTATGCGTTCGTCAAGTGTTTTGCGTCAGTTGAGTGTTTTTTTTTCAGTACCACCTGTCCGTGTTGCTTCTTCTCTTTACTTTGCTGCACAAATTATTATCAGACATCTCTGAAGATGATAACAATAATATTTCTTGTTTTTTTTCGATTCTCTCCTTAAGTGTCAGTCAAGTGTTTTGCGTCAATTGAGTGTTTTTTTTTTCCAGTACCGTCTGTCATGGTTGCTTCTTCTCATTGCTTTGCTGCACAAATTATTAACAGACATCACTGAAGATGATGGCAATAATATTTCTTGTTTTTTTTCCGATTCTCTCCTTATGTGTCAGTCGAGTGTTTTGCGTCAATTGAGTGTTTTTGTTTCAGTGCCGCCTGTCCGTGTTGCTTCTTCTCTTTACTTATCTGCACAAAATATTATCGGACATCCCTGAATATGAAAATAATAGTAATTTTTGTTTTGTTTGTTCCCTGAACATTATAATAATGATAATTTTTTATTTCTTTAAAACATTTTTTTAAATGTTTTTCTCGGTTCACTCCTAACTCGAGTGTTTTGCGTCAATTGAGTGTTTTTTTTTCCAGTACCGTCTGTCATGGTTGCTTCTTCTCATTACTTTGCCACACAAATTATTATCAGACATCACTGAAGATGATGGCAATAATATTTTTTGTTTTTTTCTCGGTTCTTTCCTTAAGCGTCAGTCGAGTGTTTTGCGTCAAGTGAGTGTTTTTTTTTCAGTGCCGCCTGTCCGTGTTGCTGCTTCTCATTGCTTTGCTGCACAAATGCTTATCTGACATGGCTCAGGAGGATAATAGTAACACAAACAACAGCAGGAACAATACCTCTCATGTTTGACTAAGGAAAAAGTTTGTAGTATCAACACTTCCCTTTTGCACAGCATGGTGGCAGCAGAGTGCAGGCCTCCAAGGAGGAGGAGGAGGAGGAGGAGGAGGCTGCACTCCGTCACATGTTGAATATATTAGATTTTTGGGGCGGGGGGGGGGCAGGTCCTCGGCTCGGGTCGGACTCGCTCGGCTTGCCTTCATCCGGGCAGCAGCGGCGGCAGCGGCGGACCCATCGCGCTGTGGATTCCCATCTTCTCGGAAGAACGAGGAGCTTCTCCCGAGTTTGCAAGCCCGAGGAGAGGAGAAAGTTGGCAGCCTGGCGGTTGGCGGAGATGGACGCAACTTGCACTTCGCTCGTCGCCGCGAAGCACTGAGGGGGACGCGGGAGACGCACGTGCACGTAAGTCACGTTCTGGTCCAGGTCGGGGGGTGTTCCTAACGCTGCGTCCATGTGGTGGACCTTCCTCCGGAGGAGACCTCGTAGGTGCAAGAAGGCATCCTCCTTTGTCCCTTGTTTTGTGTAGGACACAACTCCACACATCGGCGCACTCCCATGATGCTTCACTGTCCTTACTGTAAATCCGTCATGGCACACTTTGTCCCGAACCAAAGACGCTCTTTCGGCACCCAGGACGCTTGCTGTGTTGAAAAAAGCCTTTTTATACCCCCCCCCCAAAAAAAAAAAACCCCCAGCAGGCCAATGTGGAGGGGCGAGCTGCCGTCTTTGCGACTCGATGGATTCTTTTCAGTCTTAGAGAAACACTCGATTCCGCCCGAGCTTCTGGCGCCCCCGGCGGGTGCTGCTCGGTAAGACAGGCTAGCACGCACGCAGCGTCTCATCCTCCGATGCTCGGCGACCAGCAGACGTATCGGCGGACATGTTTTTCACCAACGTGTACGCGACTGTCGGGCCCCCCGGGGGCGTGCACCGGGTTCCGCAGACTTTCCGCCGATGGGACGGTAAGAACGGCGCCGCCACGTGGTGGCAGAACCGGCCCGAGCCTGCAACCCCGCAACTTGTGCGGCCAAAACACAAACTTTTATCTCGGTGACGGGCGCCGTGTTCCCATCGTCGTCGGTACCGCACCAGTAGCGCCGATACCAGTCAGAACTTTATCGCGCCGTACTTCCTGCGGTGGCTTTCGTCCCATCAATCAACCGATCGATCAAAAATACAAAACATTTGGTCTATATTTGTACCTCATAATAGGCCGCATTCAACCATGAAAAAATTCCTCAAAATTTGCTTAAATATGCGTTTTTTTTCACATAGTAGGTTGCATTCAACTATAAAAAATATGGAACATTCGCCTAAATATGCTGTTTTTTGGAAAAATAATAGCCCATATACAAACATGAAAGAAACATTCAAATTTTAAATGCGAAGGTTTTTGACTAATAACAGGCCAAATTCAACCATGAAAAAAAATGTGCAAAATTTGCTTAAATATGCATGTTTTTTTGTTAAATAATAGGTTGTATTCAACCGTGGAAAAATAAGCAAAATTTGCTTAAATATGCATGTTTTTTTGTTAAATAATAGGTTGTATTCAACCGTGGAAAAATAAGCAAAATTTGCTTAAATATGCATGTTTTTTTGTTAAATAATAGGTTGTATTCAACCGTGGAAAAATAAGCAAAATTTGCTTAAATATGCATGTTTTTTTGTTAAATAATAGGTTGTATTCAACCGTGGAAAAATAAGCAAAATTTGCTTAAATATGCATGTTTTTTTGTTAAATAATAGGTTGTATTCAACCGTGGAAAAATAAGCAAAATTTGCTTAAATATGCATGTTTTTTTGTTAAATAATAGGTTGTATTTAACCGTGGAAAAGTAAGCAAAATTTGCTTAAAACTGCATATTTCTTGAAAAATAATAGCCCATATTCAAACATGAAAAAAACATTCAAAATGTGTTTAAATATGAATGTTTTTGACTAGTTCAACCATGGAAATTTTTTTTCAAAATTTGCTTAAATTTCTTGCCGCAAATAGGCCATATTCGACCATCAAAAAAATACGCAAAATTTGATCAAATACGCATATTTTGTGAAAATGTTTGGCTGCATTCGGCTATTAAAAAATATGTAAAATGCTTAACTGCTTTATTTGGGCAAAGAATTTACACAAAAAATAAAACAAAAACAAAAAAAAAGAAAAATTATGCAAAATATTTGTATTTTTTAGAAAATTAATAGGCCATAATCAACCATGGAAAATCACACAAAATTTGCTTAAGTATGCATATTTTTTGACTAATAGGCTGTTTTCAACGGTGTGAAAAATTGTGTAAATTTGCTTAAATATGAATATTTTTTGGAAATAATAGACTGTATTCGACTATAAAAAAATAAGGACAATTTTCTTAAATATGCATATTTTTGGAAAAATAATAGTCCATTTTCAAACATAAATTAACATTCAAAATTTGCCTAAATATGAATGTTTTTGACTAATGTCAGGCCAAATTAAACCATGAAAAATTCCACAAAATTTGCTTAAATATGCATTTTTTTGGTTAAATAATAGGCTGTATTCAATCGAGAAAAAATGAACAAAATTTGCTTAAATATGCATATTTCTTGAAAAATAATAGCCCATATTCAAACATGAAAAAAATATTCAAAATTTGTTTGAATATTAATGTTTTTCACTAATTCAACCATGGAAAAAATTTGCATAATTTGTTTGAATATTCACATAAAAAAGTTATAGCTATAGTATACATTTGCATAAATATACATATTTTTGCCTCAGTAAAAGGCTGTTTTCAACGGTGTGAAAAATTGTGCAAATTTGCCTAAATGTGATTTAAATGGGATTCAATGGGCGGCATCGAATCCCAAAACAGCAAATATTTCGTTGTAATTCCAGTAGAGAAAAGTGGCGAGGGTTCGGTGGAATAAAACATCAACAGCATTTGATTGACGTCTCGGGGGAGCGTACGTGCCCCCCCCCTCCAAAAAAGCCGCTCTTGTGTTTCTGCCGCGAGTCCAAAACAACTCATCTGATCAAAAGCAGAGCAAAATAAGCGGGCGCATGTTCTTCCGAAGGTCTCATTATCCGGCGGCCTCGGGGGCCTTCAGGAGGAACAATGCGAGAGGAAGAAGAACCTTCTGGGCGATGCGTAGAAGAATCAATCAAACCATCCAAGCAGGACGCTCCATCAGGATCAACCAAGCATCTTCTTTGGACGCCGCCCACTTTTCAACGGTGGTGAGCTAGGCCCGCGCGGGTCCGGGGGGTCCATTTATCGGTTCTGCAAACGACTCGGCTGTCGTTTGCTCGTCTTCTTCATACTTCATGCATTAGTCATGAGCCAAACATCTCAGGAAGATAGCGCCAATTACAGCAGAAAAAAGGGCGCCCCGCCGGGCCGGACGCCAGCTGCTGCGTTAGGCGGAATGTGTCCGCTTTCAAATCAGAGCGCACGCTGTGGCGGGACGGCAAGGAACGCGGGGAGATTTGTGCAAAACAGGAGGAAACATTTAGAAAACACCGAAAAACATAAACACACGTAACTCCTTGTATTAATAAAACAGTAAGGACAAAAGACATGGGTGCAAAATGAATAAGTAAATGATATCACGTTGGAACCTTGGTTAGCATCCGCCCCGGTTAGCATGTTTTTCAAAAATTGGCAATAACATTGCCAATTTTTTAAAAACCAAAACAAGACTTTTTTTAACCTAAAGAAAGGTCCTTTGCGTCTAACAGAGAAGCTAGCTCGCTAACAAAATGCTAGCCCGTCTAAAATGTTAGCACTCAGCGTGTTTTTATAGTTTTATGTACAGAAAACAATTTCAAATGCATCAAAATGATAAAGGAAAGCGCATGATAAAGGAAAACATTAAGCTTACTTTTACCTTAAGTGAACCCTGAATTCCTTCCACAAGGTCCGACTCTAACCGAAGCGTACTCTAACTGAAACAATGACAGTTTGACAGGCAGCAAACAATTCCAAATGCATACAAATCATGAAATAAAAAGCTAAATGAACACTTAAGCTTACGTTTATCGTCAGTGAACCCTGAATTCCTTCCTGAAGGTCCGACTCTAACCGAAGCATACTCTAACTGAAACAGTTTTTCCCATAAGAAGTCATGTGAATCCGGTGTGTTGGTTCCAGAAAGTTAACACAAAAGACGCTTTCATGGTTTTCCAATGATAGTTTGACACGCAGTAAGCAATTTCAAATACATATAAATGGTAAAGAAGGTCTGACTCAAACTGAAGCGTACTCTAACTGAAACAATGAAAGTTTGACATGCAGCAAAGAATACCAAATACTTGCAAATGATGAAATAAAAAGCTAAATGAAGATTTAAGCTTACTTTTATCGTCAGTGAACCCTGCTTAGCCTCATTAATTTGCTCCACGAGGTCCGACTCTAACCAAAGCGTACTCTAACCGTTGCGTACTTTAACTGAAGCGTACTCTAACTGAAACAATGACAGTTTGACATGCAGTGAACACTTCCAAATGCATACAAATGATGAAATAAAAAGCTAAATAAAAATTTAAGCTTACGTTTATCAGTAAACAATTCCAAATACATATAAATGGTAAACAAATTGTTAATTCCTTCCTGAAGGTCCGACTCTAACCAAAGCGTACTCTAACTGAAACAATAACAGTTTGACATGCAGTAAACAATTCCAAATGCACACAAATGATGAAATAAAAAGCTAAATGAACATTTAAGCTTACTTTTATCTTCAGCTAACGCTGCTTAGCCTCATTAATTCACTCCAGAAGGTCCGACTCTAACTGAAGCGTACTCCAACTTAAACAGGTTTCCCATAAGAACTGTTGTGAATACGGTGTGTTTGTTTCAGAAACACAAAAGACACTTTCATGGTTTTCCAATGATAGTTTGACACGCAGTAAACAATTCCAAATACATATAAATGGTAAAAAAGGTCTGACTCAAACTGAAGCGTACTCTAACTGAAACAATGACAGTTTGACATGCAGCAAACAGTTTTAAATACATACTGTATAAACAGCGAATGAAATGGATAAATGAACGTTTAAGGTTGCTTTTACTTTCAATGAAGATTTATTGGCTTTACATGATTTCTTATGGAGAAACTTGATTCGGATTTACGTTTTGGTTAGAGTTGTTATTGATGACGCTAACCAAGGTTCCGCTGTACTAATGTTACCTTTGACTTACTGTGACCAAGTTCAAATAAGACGGATCCTTTATTTGTGAAATCAAGACATGTGTGAGGAGAACCAGAACATGCTTTTCTTATCCTTTTAACTCCCAGACGACCCTTCAGGTTCAAAGCTTGCTTAGCTCCACGCTCGTCTTCTTCACGTCCATCCGTCCTCCCTGTGGTTATGTTCGTATAACTGCAGCGTTTTTTCTTGAGTAAATACAATATATTTTCTTCGGATTTTGACTTTATTCTCATAGAATTGCAGCAGTTTTTTTCCCTTATCACAATTATGACTTTATTCTTGAGATATTTTGGCTTTATTCTTGTAAGATTAGTACATTTGAACTCTTTCCACAACTTTATTTGTAATTTGTTTGTTTTTCATAACATTTTGACTTTATATTATATTATATATTCTATTTATGTATTTCAACTTTATGCTATGAAACTGACATTATTTTTTTCCTCATAACATTGCGATTTAATTTGAGTACAACTGACATTTTTACCATTTTTTTCATGATATTTTGACTTTATAACGTTGGAACAATATAACTTTTTCCACATCTTTTCCAAAAATTTCAACTGTAGTTATTTTGTTTACTTTTTTGGTATCAAGCCTTTATAAAAAATAATTTCCCTTTTTATTATTTCAACTTTATGCTACCAAAAGGATGTTATTTTGCCATATATTAACATTATTCTTGTAAAACTATAAATGTATTTATTTATTTATTTATTATTGTCAAATTATTGCTGATTTTTGGTGGGTTTGTTTGTAAAATGATATTTCTATAGAGGGATATGCAGTCCTGGGAGCTGCGCTGCGGAGCAAAAATAAACATTATTGTTCCAAACATGTCATGATGGCGGGTCCTTCAACTAAGATATTTTATTTTTCTGCTGCGTTCAAGATTCCTGGCACGTTGGAAATGCCACATTGGGCGGGCGCTAACTTTGGAACGTTGGGTTAAAGCCAATCAAGACACTGCAAAAGTGCAGCTTTTGGAGTTCATTAAAAAAAAAGACATCAGGATGTTGCCTACAGCAACAGATATTGGTAATATTGGGGATCTTTTGGATCATTGGCCATGATGCAAAACTCGGTGTTTGCTTTGTCCTTAGAAATAATTTTCCTCCAAGCCAATTTAAAAGCAGAACGTGATGTTTCTGACTTCCGGGTGTTACTGTCATTTAGTCCGCTTTTCGTCTACCCAGCATGCCTTGTGGGCACTTTGTAGCACGTTTGTTAGGGCGTAGTGGCCGTAAGCATGACGTCGTTGCCGGATTTACTGTAGGTTGCACTGGGGCTGGGCCCCGGCGCCGACATGGCTGGCGTAAGGATCCAACAGCGCCGCCGTGTTCCTCCTGCAGGAAAACAACTGGCACGGTGAAGAAATATATCTTGGGCTGTTCGCAGACGCATGGCGGTGATGGAGTCGGCCCGGTGAAATCCGCCGCGCTCAACTCAGATGTTTCACTCGACACGGGAATCCTGGAAACCTTGGACGGCCCGGTCGGCCGGGTTCTGAGGATTTAGACGGGGATGCAAAGTAAACATGCGAGTGAAAGCCACCGAGGGACTGACTTGCTCAAAAGCTGCAGTGCAAAAGGTTGTTATCTTCTTTGTTTGCTTTCTTCACGCCGATGGTGGACCGAACTCTAAATGACAACGGCAGCCCGTGTGAGTCCGGGGCTGGCCGGCGCATTTAGCACACAAATTCCTCCCCGGACTTCATAGGCAAACCTTAAAGCTGCTTTTGTGCAATTACCCCGGCCCGTCTGCTAGATGCATTAGGCTGCTCGGCGCTGCAGAGGTCCTACCCGAAGCAAAGGGTGCCTCATTTCACTTGTGGCGTTGGGACAAAGACTGCGGCCTTGGAAGCGCAGCCTTTGTGCTTTGCAGAAAGGCTCGTCAAAAAGGGTTGGCGGATATAAATCAAAAGCGGAGACGTGAAAGTTCGAGTGCTGTCAGAGATTTCAAGCGCCGCCTGTGCTGATGCTTCAGCCAGAAACCGCACGCGCTGAGCTGCTGGATGGATGCACAAGTTCACCTTCTCCTTCGCTGCTGCTGCCGCTCAAAAGGGCGGAGTGAGCAATACAGCAACCCTATATTTCCTAACTTCTTTGCAACAATTTGCTCCACTTATTGAAATAGATTCATATATCAAGGATACGCAGTACAGAAAAGGGATGGATGGATAAAGTACAACGTTGTTTTGGAACTTATTTTGATATTTTTTACAATAATATTTGTATTTACATTCTATTATTATTAATTTTGGTAACTTTTACGCTTTAATATAGTTTATTTATCAATTTTAATATGTTTCTAATATATTTCTAATATATTAAGCAGAAAAAAATTTAAAAAATATTTATTTTTCAACTATTTGTTGTACTTATTTCAATAGATTTATATATCAAGTACAAACTTATTTTGAAAATATTAAACAAAACCCCCCCACTTATTTTGATATTTTGAAAAATAATATTTATATTTACATTGTATTATTAGTATTATTAATTTTGGTAACGTTTTACGCTTTAATATAGTTTATTTATAAATTTTATTATATTTCTAACATATTAGGCTAAAAATAATTGTAAAAATATATATTTTTAAAATCAAAAATACACTTGATAAGTGTTCGTCAGTTTTGACAGAAAAGTTATTACTTTAATCATATATTAATTAACAATTAATATAAAAAAATCCTTATTATTTATTACACACACAATTATTATTATTATTCAAATCAAACAAGCTTTCTTCAACGTTTACAAAGTGAATGATAATAATCAAATGTGTCATAATATCATGAGGTGCTTATACATTAACATTAACCCGGAAAAAGACTTTGATGCCCCTGGTTTACTATATGGGGTAATAGGAGTGTAACGGTGACAATAGGGGTGTTATTTCATGTCTGCAGGGCTCTAATAATGTTAAAAACTGTGTTTAGAAGGTGGTAAACAGGATCAAAATGTTGTATTTGCTTCTATTATGTCTACAGTATTGGGTAATAGAAGTGTAAAGGTGACAATAGGGGTGTTATTTTATGTCTGGAGGGCTCTAATAATGTTAAAAACTGTGTTTAGAAGGTGGTAAACAGGGTTTCTATGTTTTATGTTTTTTATTTTGTCTTAGTATGTCAAGTATATTGGCTAATAGGAGTGTAAAAGTTACTATAGGGGTGTTATTTCATGTCTGCAGGGCTCTAATAATGTGAAAAGGCATATTTAGAAGGTCATAGGAATCCTACTTTGTGGCAATTCACTTATCACGCCGGGTCTGGAACCAATTAACCCTGATAAACGAGGGATTAGTGTAAATGTCAAGTATGCAATAAGACCAATTTTTGTGTATCGTATGCATCGGACCTCAAAAGTTCGTCAAACGCTTGATCCGTTCACCTCTGTTGAGGTTGAGCCTAAGAAGGTGTTCCAGGCTCAAACTGTTGCCATCTTAGACCTTTTGATTAGCAGTACAAAAAATAGCACATAATAAGAACTGGCCAGTTTGAACATGATTACCAGTCATGCAAGTGTAAAGATAAGCGAGCCGGTCTTAGAAGTTACACTTCAAACATTACACTTAACTTTCATTTTTAAAAACTTCTCTCTGTTATTCTCAACGCCCTTTATTGAGGCTTCTCTTCTGCTGTGATTAAGTGTCGCACACAAGCCCGAGACAAAGCGGATCCCAAGAGAGGATCTTGGTGGCGTCACCTCTGTGTGGCTTCAGCGCCACCAAACATTTAGTTTTTGGACCTCCTGGCTCCATTGTGTCAAAACAAGTACAGCTTTTATTTGCCGACATTAAAGTTAGCGTCTTTTGTTCTAAAGGCTCTGAAGTTGGCGCTGGAAGGCCCGCGGACTTCTGGCCAGCTTCCAGCAGAGCTAATTGCAATGGTGCAAAACCAGAAGACGTTAGCCCGCCAGACTGCACGGAGCCCTTCCACTCCCTGCCCTCCGTCATCGCCCAGGAAGGCCACACTGTCTTGGCGAAGGGGGGGGTCCAAGTGTCAGTCACACCCCTAGGTGGAACCGTGAAGAGCTGGGACCAGGAAGTCAGCCATCCATCAAATTCAAAGCACAAAGTAGACTGGGCAAAAAAATCACATTGGGCCCACTTGGACAGGACCTCAGTGCCCCAACCTACCTTTATATTATTTGACTTGTACCGGACTTTGGGGGGCAGCAAGCCCTCCTTTAGTGCCATGAATTGCTTCCAGACCAGACCGTCAATGAGTCCAATATTTTCACAGTTGGGGTATAGCCAAAAAACCCCAAAACAAACAGTTTTAAGATTATTATAGTTCTCCAAACATGAACGGATGCCCATACAGTCTCCTTCACACTCCTACTCCCCAATATAGTAAACATAATAAGAGAAAATAACACATAAACAGCACATAATATAGACTCCTGTGTACTTCCTGCAGTGGTTATTGTCTCATC
Source organism: Oostethus manadensis (assembly GCA_024372805.1). Taxonomy (NCBI): domain Eukaryota; kingdom Metazoa; phylum Chordata; class Actinopteri; order Syngnathiformes; family Syngnathidae; genus Oostethus; species Oostethus manadensis. The sequence goes on from QODF01000208.1 coordinate 220,992, forward strand.
CATGTGACATTACTGACACCTAGCGGCCATTGCTCATATCGCCACAAGGTCTTTGAAGTGTCTTCTGAATGCCTTGATGTTCTCATGCTTGAAATTGCGTCATTTAGGCAAGCATATCTTTGGGCTAATAATAGATTTATTCATTGATATCCGCAAATCATTTTAGTCCAAAGTAACCAATTAACAGAAAAACTGTCCGGGACGGGATCGAACCGCCGACCTCTGCCTCCAAAGGTAGCAGCTGTACCATTACACCGCAAAGTGGGTCACGGGATGTCACGTTCACGGGTCACGTTTAGCGCGCACACACACGCCGTCCAAGCACGGGCGGACCCAACAGACTAGCGGGGCGTTTGTTGTTATGGTGAACAGAATGAGATGGAATATCGACAGGAGGTTGTGCGCTGCGGCATGTGTGGATTGGATGTGAGCGAGGAAGGCTGAGCGCGATGCGGGGGGGGACAAGGTGTTGTTGACGTTGCTCAGCTTGTCCTCGTGTGTGTCTGCAGGTTTAAGACGAGGAGCCGCAATGAAGACAGCAGCCAAGGGTTTGGGGAAGTCTGCTATGGGTCCTTCGCGCCTCGACAACTGGTGGGCGAGGAGGATGGTGCTCATGTTTTTCCTGGTCCTGGAGCTTGTGGCGGTGGTCCAAGGAACCCTGGATCTGCAGCTAGATGAGGAGCAGCCCGCGGGAACCATCATCGGCGACATAAGCGCAGGGCTGCCTCCTGGCGTCACGGCATCGCTCTACTTCATCTCCGACCACGAGGGAACCGGAGTGAGCACTGACTTGGATATTGACGAGAGCACGGGAATCATTAAGACCGCCAAGGTTCTGGACAGAGAACTGAGGGATAGGTACAACTTCATCGCAGTCACCATGACAGGCGTGACGGTGGAGGTGACCATTAAGGTGAACGACATCAACGACCACAGTCCGATGTTTCCAAAAAGACAGGCTGCTTTCAGAATTCCTGAGCAGACAGCAATTGGTACCAGATTTCCTTTGGACCCGGCCGTAGATGCAGATAGAGGTCACTTCACCACACAAGGCTACCTCATCAAGGATGGAAACATTGGTCAGGCGTTCACCTTGGAGACCAGGAGGGGAAGCAATGAGGTTCTTTATTTGGACTTGATGGTCAATGCCATTCTGGACAGAGAGAAACGATCCACTTATACCTTATCCCTGGAGGCCTTTGATGGGGGTTCTCCTCAAAAAACTGATCAAATGATCTTGGATATTACGGTCCAGGATATAAACGACAACGCTCCTGTGTTCAACCAGAGCCGCTATCATGCCATCATATCGGAGAACCTGCCACCAGGAAATAACATCCTGCAGGTGTTTGCCACGGACGCCGACGAAGGAGACAACGGCATGGTGATGTATGAGATCAACCGGAGACAAAGTGACCCCGGCCGCTATTTTGTCATCGAACCCCACACTGGCGTCATCACCCTGAATAAAGCGTTGGATTTTGAGATGCGGAGGGTCCACGAGCTGGTGGTCCAAGCCCAAGATAACGCGACACACCCGGAGGTGACAAACGCCTTTGTCACCATCCACGTCAGAGACTATAACGACAACCAACCCACCATGACCATCATCTTTCTCAGCGAGGACGGGTCTCCTCAGATATCAGAGGGCGCACAGCCAGGGCAGTACGTGGCTCGGATCTCCGTCACAGACCCAGACTACGGCGAGTACGCCAACGTCAATGTGTCACTAGAAGGTGGAGATGGCAAATTTGGTCTGACAACCAAAGACAGTATCATCTACCTGGTCTGTGTGGATCAGATTCTCGATCGGGAGGAGAGAGATGTATATGAGCTGAGGGTGACGGCGACAGACTCGGGTACGCCTCCTCTCCGGGCCGAATCCTCCTTCACCATCCAGGTGACAGATGTCAACGACAACCCCCCGCTGTTCGATCAGCAGGTGTACCGTCAGGTCATCCCGGAAGTGGTCTTTCCCGGGAGTTTTGTGCTCCAGGTGACAGCCAGGGACAAAGACCAGGGCCCCAACGGGGACATTAGCTACAGCATCCTTCGGGATAAAAGTACTTTTGCAGACTGGTTCAGCATAGACACGATCACGGGGATTATCAGCACGCTCTCCCAGCTGGATTACGAGAAGAACCCCAACCCCAGCATAACTGTACTGGCCACAGACGGAGGGAAGCCATCGCTGTCGTCCACCGCGGTGGTCCACGTCCTACTGCAGGATATTAACGACAACGAACCGGTTTTCGACGCCAACTTCTACAATGTCTCCATCAACGAGGACACGGCTCCGGGCACATGCATCTTGGAGGTAAGACATTTCATTAAAGATCCGAAACCATTTTGGAGCCACATGCTTTGGCTCAGTTGGGTTTGCCATTAGAATAAATCTCACTCCACCTGAGACACCCAAACCATCATGTGGATACTTTGGGTCAGATATGTAGGGCCTGTGATCATGGGAATTATTCTACAATGCATACGGTGCCGAACTGAACCTGAATGCTCAGTGGATACGAGACGTCACAGACACGGGAAGATCATAACTGGCATGTGGCGGCCAAGTGTTGGATTGTTCTCCCAGTAACGGGGAACGTGAGCTGGGTTTAGGCCATCGTGAGACAGGTTAGTAAGATTGCAAACCTGATCAGTATGCATTCTGGGCAGAGAAGACGGGTGGCTTGAAAGAGGAGTGAAGGAAACCACGTTAAGGTGGACAAGCAGAGGGCGAGGTCAGTGATTTAGTCTCTAACAGATAAACGAGGAAGAGCCACCTTCAGGTGGGTCCATGACCGTCTGAATGGAATGCTAACAAAGGTGATACCACCCAAACAACAATGGTTGTCGGCCAGAGGCCCCGCTCCACTGTACCCCAAAAGTTGTCATTCGACACAACTTAAGGGCCAAAGCATTCCTGTCTTGAAATGTCTCCTTGTCTAGAAGATAAATCAACTGAACCACGCACCAAGTCGCACCAGACTAGAGCTGTCCTATCTAGTCTAACAGCGGTTCGCCCCACCTAGTCAGTAAGCATAAACTACGGAAGCCTGAGAGGCAAGTCCAGTTGCCCTGAGTATAGAAGGACCGGGATAAATGACTAAATATTCCCAGGCATCATCGGTAGAACAAAACTAACCTGTCTCATGACCGTCTAACGTTCCAACAATCCTACGCTTGGATGGCTCAGGGAATTGTTTGTAAAAAACAAAATGACATTTAAAAATGACTGCTTTTCTAACGGTTAGGAGCTTCTGCCCCAAATTGATGAGTACCTTGGGGTATTGTGAAGTAACGAAGGAACGTGACAAGAAAATCGACTGTGGTGACTCAGCAACGGTCCTTTGTAGAGGACTTGGCATCGGTCCGTGGTGGTGAAGAGAGAGCTGGCCCAAAGACAAAGCTCTCAGTTTACGGATCGATCTACTCTCCTACCTTCACCTATGGGGATGAACTTTGGGTAGTCACCGAAAGGATAAGATGGCGGGTAGAGATAGGGTGAGAAGCACTGGGAGAACTCAGAGTAGAACCGCTGCTCCTTTGCATTGAGAGCAGTCAGATGAGGTGGCCTCCAGGATGACTCCCTGGGGAGGTGTTCAGGGCACGTCTGACTGGTAATGTCCTTGGGGAAGACCCAGGACACATTGGAGAGACTTTGTCTCTCAACTGGCCTGGGAATGCCTCCGCATCAACCAGACCTGGAGGAACTGGCTTAGGTTGCTGCCCTCACAACCCGACCTTGGATAAGCAGTAGAATACGGATGGATGCTTTTCTAACAGTCGGTTTTGTCATGAAATGTTTGAGAAGTTGATGTTCTTGGACACAAACTGAGGTTTGACTGCACCTGTTTGTTTTTTTTACGCCAAAATGGAGCCTCTTCCGGAGTATCAGATGCAGTGCAAAGTTCTTGATGAATCCACAAAAACCTCCAAAGGGTTCTTTCTCAATTCCGGGCTTGACCCAGAGTGACAAGTGTCACTTCACTCTTAAGAGGCGCCCTAATTAGGCTGGTAGAGCGTGAGAGAAAAATGTCCCAGGACGACGTGACAGACTGGTCGGGACTTGAGATCCGTTTTGTTCAAACGCACGGTTTTCTCCAGTGTCCATGTTTTCTTTTTTTCTTTCCTGCAAAGCGGAATCTTGCACGGATCAAAGACTTGGAGAGCGAGCGCGGTCCAGATAGAGGGCTGAGCAGACGGGCTCTTGGCTGAGGGTTTGGCCTTGGGAGAGGGAGGGCTGCAGGGAGAGACGAGGGCCTCACCGCGACTCCTGGAACGGCAGAAATAGAAGCTTCTTGTGGGAGGTCCCCCTAATTATAAATCATAGGAACCGCAAAGATGAGGGAGATGGGAACAAACTGACATTGATTATAGAAATTGGAGAGCGAAGCAAGGAATAGTTGAAAATGTGTGTTTTGGAGGAAACCCAGCGTGGGATGGAGCTCATGCTGATGAAAATATCTATGAAGCCACATGTAGTTATCTTTCCTCCGCATTTCCTTCAAAGTATCGCAGCCTTCCTCTCGGCCGTGCTCTCCAAGTATGTGTCCAAGTATGAGGAGGGCTTCTCTGGACTCTGCCGGGCCTGCCAGGACGCCTCTTGGCGGCCCGTGTGAGAACAGCCTCTTTGACTCGGGGGTCCTGCTGGAAAGCCAAGCTTCTTAGCGAGACATTCAAATCTTTTGTCATCGCCGAGCGTTGAGAAACATTAACGCGGCTTTTGTGACGGAGCGTTTGAGGAGGTTTGTTGTTTTTCCGGCTCCGCGCATCTTCGCCAACAATCATCCTCCGCCGGCGTCGCTCTGCCGCTTCCATCAGTCAGCAACAAATTGATCACCTTGTTGTTTTGGCAGCATCGACGACACAAAATAAGGGAAGTGGTCGACGTCAAGACGGGAAATCAAACACGACGTGAAAAACGGCCGCGAGATGCATCCCCCAGCCATTACTAATTTTCATCTGCCTTATGAGTTCCCGCGCTGCGTCCAACGCCGCTCTTCTTGGGACAGGCCCGATGGCAAAAACGGGGAAAAGAGCCATCTACGCGTCAGCCGGCCAGCCGTCTTTTCAACAATGAAGCAAAGTTCCAGTAAAAAACCAAACGCGGTGCCGTCGCATGGTGTAATTGCGCGGGGAAAGCTCTGGGCGTCCTCGATGAAGCAGACAAGATGTTGACGGCAAAGATGTCCGGTCACTCTTGCACTCATTTCTTGTGTTTAACCTGGTGTGCGTGTGTACTTCTTCTTCTTCTTCTTTTCCTTTGGGCGTATGCCTTCAGGAATCAATCGCCTCCATCTAACCCTGTCTTCTCTTGCGCCAACTACCTTCATGTCCTCTTTCACTACATCCATAAACCTCCTCTTTGGTCTTCCTCTAGGCCTCCTGCCTGGCAATTCAAAACTCAGCATCCTTCTACCAACATATTCACTATCTCTCCTCTGGACATGTCCGAACCATCTCAGTCTGGCCTCTCTGACTTTATCTCCAAAACCTCTAACATGTGCTGTCCCTCTGATGTGCTCATTCCTGATCCTGTCCATCCTGGTCACACCCAAAGAGAACCTCAGCATCTTCATCTCTGCTACCTCCAGCTCTGCCTCCTGTCTTTTCCTCAGCGGCACTGTCTCTAAACCAAACAACATGGCTGGTCTCACCACAGTTTTGTACACCTTTCCTTTCATTTTAGCTGAAACTCTTCTATCACACATCACACCCGACACTTTTCTCCACCCATTCCAGCCTGCCTGCACANCACACCCGACACTTTTCTCCACCCATTCCAGCTTCTTCACCTCTTTTCCACGCTCTCCATTGCTCTGGACTGTTGACCCTAAGTACTTAAACACGCTTGGCTTCTTCCCTTTCCTTTTTGGACTATGTGATGTTTTCCCATATAGCTTGCATAGGTGTTTATTACCTTTACCTTTACCGTAGTGTATTTTGCCGTGACCTCTCTTCCAAAATAATGGTGGGTGCGTTGCTTGCATGGGATGGGGCGCCACTGACACCTCACTCCACTGCCACATTGTCCCAGAGGAAAAGCGGGCGGTGGAAGGGGAAATGAGCCCTGACAAGCTCGGGCATGAGTGACAGAGGTGAGGGCGGGGCCTCCTCGTCTCGGCCCAAAACCTTATCTGATTCCACCTCATCTCTCCTTAACCGGGTGTGATTTTTGCCCATATCCGATTCAACCGCCGCCCCCGTCGTCTCGTGCGCATGGTAGAATGGGCCGTTTGTCACAGGGCGGCAGCCGCCCCGCCCCCGTAGGCAACACGAGACGTCCGCTGATTGCCGCGAGGCCGGAGCGGACGTCTCGAAATTGTAATCCATCTGCGAGGCGAGAGCTTCCTGTGTGAACGATCGCTTGGCGACTCGTCGGGGATGCTAAACTCTTTCCTGTGTTGCTTGCATCGCTAACCCGCCACGCTGTACTCCAGTGTTGCATTTTTCATAAAAGTGTGATCTCTGAAAGGGAAGAATGAGTCGTTAATGACTGAGCAGGGAGTGATTGACGGACGTCCTTGAGGCAGGAGTCCACTTACCGTTTCCTTTATGCTGCAGTGCTGGTAAGTGTACTTTTGTTAAGTGTGACCTTTTATAGTGAGAATGGTGGGCATAATGGGGGTGTGACGGCACATGCATTCTTAACTTTGGTCATGGGTAGCGATGGTGCCAAGGAGTAGCCAGAGCTTGAAGACTTTCTATAAGAGGGGTCTCAAGCTCAACTTACCTTGGGGCCACCGGAGGCAGTGTCTTGCTGAGGCTGGGCTGCAGGCCACTGGTGTAAAGAAGTTGTGTGCAAAACTAGTAACAATGATCAGTTTTTCACTCATTGAAAAATGTTTCCCCGCTTGCGTCAAGCCCGGTCGATGTCACACCCCTGAGAGCCATATACCCCACCGTGATTGGTAGGTTCGTCAGCTCCGCACGCGACACTGTAAAAAGTGCCATTCATAGAAAACTGCACTCATATTAATCTTTCATATTAGGGTGGGGGCCACAAAATATCATCTTGTAGGCCGCGAGTTTGAGACCCCCGTTCTATGACATTATTGAAATAAACGACAAAGGTATTTTTATGAATATCCTGCAAAATTTGGTCAATGCGCCAGAATTAACCGTACTTATGAGCTCTTTATGATTTTTAACTCATTCAAGCGTTTTACACAAAAGCTATGCAGTTTTACGTTTTGAATTTTGACCTTAAAACCGACGCAGTTATACATAAAAAAATGAAAAAAAAAATTTTTTTAATGAATGAAAATGTACAGGTAAAAAAAGATGTATGTATTAAATAAATAAATTACCAAAAAAAAGAAAATGTGCCGAAATAAATAAATAAATGAATTAATACATGAAAAAAAATCTAAGGACTAAATAAATCAACTAAAGATAAAGTAAAACATATTAAATAAAATAAAAAAGAAAACCAACATAAGTATAATTTCGGACTAATTCCTGCTGATTTAGTAATTTTTTGAATGCACTGCGCCATCACTCACTATGGTGTACAGTAACACCCCTTCCAAGCACGGATTATCGTCAACTGCGCCGTGGGCCTCCATTGCTTCCAGATGTAGCAAAACAACAAAACATAAATGGAATGGATGCCAACATTGCATCCAATAAAACACAAATCAGATCCACAAATTATTCATGCCTGTCAACGCCGGTTCCGTAATAATAATAAATGCACGGAGCTTTTCTGGATCGCATGAAAACCGTGAGACGCAGCGAAATCCCTTTTCCGTTCTTGTCACGGTGGCACGCAAGCCACATCTGCAGCCACAGGTAACATCTCCGACCACCGGCGTTCGGTGAAGTGAGCGTGATGGAGCCAGCAGGGTTCCAGACGCCCACCGTCAGCGTTCCGGTTGACCCGCTCTACCTCCTGAGCCGCTGCAGGCCGACTGAAGGAATTACCGAATAAAGCAAAACCAAAAGGTCGATGAAAAAGTCATGTCAGAGCGTTCATAATTTGGTGGAAGATCTATCACAGCTTTGGTGGCCGCAACGTTCCCACCTCCTTCCTGTGCTCTTCGGAAGCCCATGAATTCACTGCTGGGCGTCCCAGCGCAATAAAATGTGCTCAGCAGCCTCCAGCGAGACAACTCTGACCCACACATCCCGCCCTCCCTCCAGATGTGCATCAGGCCCGACACACGCCCCGACGGCGATGTGCATCGAGAAGAAACAGCTCGCCTCCAGCGGGACGGGTCTCGCAGGAACCCGTCCGTGCGAGGAAACCTTTCAAGAATGTGACTGAGCATCCAGATTTTCCTTTGGGTTGTGCCCACGCCCCCTGCCAACGCGGGTTTTAAAGTCATGGATGCCCTCCAGAGGGAACGTAGATGAAGACGTACGGAAGCCTCGCTGGCGTTCCTCAGCTCTCTCGTGTATATAGAACGCAGCTTCTGCATGCTTCTCAGGCGGAGAAGGGTGCTTTTCAGCCTCTGGGTTGAAAACGAGGTTGGTCGCTGTACCGGATCGTCACGGTGGTGAATAGACGGAGGTCGTGGGCTTTGGGTCTCGAGCAAAAGAACGAAGTGAGTTTCCTCCGCAGGGTGGCCGGACTGAGGAGGAGCTCTATCATTATTTATTTAATATTATGAAATGATTTATTATTATTGTTACCTTTAAATGTATTTATTACAAGTTATTATGACTTTTGTATTACCACCCTTACACGTCAACAGCAGTACAAAGACAATACATCACAAACGCATCATCTACTGCTGCGAGGTGCATTCACGGACACGCCGGCCTCCGAACGCCAGTCAAGAAAAAGGGGGCAGTGAGCAGCAGCTATTTAATGCAGAGAAAAAGAACGAGCAGCATGATGAGTATGTCCTGAAATGGCTTCATCGAGGTCAGGGGTCACCAACTGGTGCCGTGGAGGTCCGAGACCCTGCAGGTTTCTCCAGCCGGTCCCTACAGCAGATGATTGTAATGATCAACACCTCCTTCACTTTGAGGGAAGCAAGGCATCAATTGAAGCACCCGGGGATCGGCCGGAAAGAAAACCTGTAGGGTCCGGGACCTCCGTGGCACCGGTTTGTGACCTGATCTGGGAACCGATTTAGCAGCGAAATGAGGCAAAGTTCGCTACAGAGTTTGCTCCTGTCCACGTTGCCGTTTCCGTAGCGTTGTCATACGCATGCCTGGGCTGCTCTTAATTTGGTGACAGAGTAGATGAGGCACACTTCCTGTCCCGCGTGCGAACGCCTGTTGGTGCCAAACCGAACCCGATTGGGAGTTCACGCACCGTTACGGCCCTAATTAGAGCTCTTTGTTCCTTTTACCCATCGAGGACCGGGTCAAGGGTCCGTGCAGGCAGTCACGGCGCCGCGCTGGCAGCCGAGCGGCGTTTTAACGATGTCAAGTTGTTTCCTGCCCACATCTGGCGGGGAAGGAAGATGGGCTTAAAGAGATCTGATTAATGCAGCCTGACCGCCAGCGCGTCTGCTGCAGGTGAGGCAGAACTCTCCGCGGAACCGCCGAGTGTCTGCGAGGGAAAGCAAACATGGGAGCTCCTCCAGAGGGAGAGTCGACCTCTGGCAGCTGCGCCCGAGCCCCGAGTCGACAGCTGGACTCAGCTGTTCTCCTCCGGGCGGGATCTCCGCCGCTTTCGTCCTTCTTGTGTGTCTCTCCACTCCCCAGACTTCTTATCTGTGCCGGCTTCCTTTCCCACACCGTCCCGTCTGGCCCCGCGATGCCGTCACGCGTCGCCGCTTCCTCCCCGGCTTCCCTCAGGAGCGGTGACACAAGGAGCGGAGCAGGTGAACGCATCACATCTGCCGGCCCGCCGGCGCTCGGGCTCCCCCGCCTACCTCCTCGGGGGATGTGAGCGCATACTGCCTGGTGGGCCCCGGTCAGACCCGGCCCAGGCTTATCCAATTTGCTAAAGCGACAAAGAAAGGGGTGTAACTGCTGACCGCAGGTGTGTTCTCCTCCGTAGACCCACGAGGAGAACTTTTGCGTGACCTTTGCGAGTAGAGCCCATCGTTCACTTTGCGGTCCAGGCCCGCCGGGACAGCTGAGCGAGGCGGAGAGACTCGGCGGGACGAGGGCTGCCAGGCCTTCTGTTCCCACAGCCCCTCCGTGCTTTGGCAGTGGCCGGACAAGCTGGGCGTCAGGAAGCATCATCTGCCCGTGGTTCGGTTCCCGAGCAAATCATCCATGCAAGCCCCAGCTGTCCGTCAGGGGCCACCAGACTGGAGAGCAGACGCTGAGTGACAGCCTGCCAGGTACAAACAATGAGTAACCGGGGAAACTCCACCCCCCCCCCGAAAAGGCGGCAAGGTACCGCGGTGCTCCGTGTTTTGCATTAATTACAAAAGAGCTCCGTCCAAGAAAAGCACGCGCTACACACACCGAGGCCCAAAATATCCCAACCGCCGCAATTATGTCCGTATCCACATCGCGACTATTTACAAAGAATGCAACGCCGGCGTGTGCCAGCGACCTCAGGCCTTCGCTTTTTTTCTGGCTGCCAGAGGAATTGTTAGCGAGGCGGCGGAAGGAGCGTTCAGGCGCAGGCCGTGCGGTCACACCGTGCTATTTCTACTGCTAATTTGATCCATTCGGGCTGATTAAAGCTGCGGAGATGGCCCGCCGCCAACGGATGAGCCATCATATAGGTCATAGAGTTTGATGGGCTTTAATGGAAGGCAGCTGCTTTCTGTGGTGGAGACCTCCACCAAGGCCCACCACTACTGCTTCAGAGGCAGGTATCCGGCGTATGGCGCACACACGTGAAAGTATGGCATAGATACCTTTCATCATCGTTTGGCCCTGCAAAGCCATTTGGCTTTTTCAACCCACTTTGCTCGAACTTTACACACACGTGCTCGGCGGTCCCCTAACGCGGACTTCCTCCTGGTCGGGCTAAACACCCCAAAGTTTTTCTAGCTGAGCCGGGCTGTGTGAGAAGGTCAACCGGACTTGTTATGGGGCGAAACCTTAATAACAGCGCCACCATGTGGGCACATTTAACCCTTTTGTGTGCAGTGCTTCGGGGGTCGTAGCTCACACCAGTGGTTCCCAAACTTTTTCGCAGCGCCCCCCCCTTTGGGGATAAAATGATTTTTAGCCCCCCCCCCCAAAAAAAGGCAAAAATGAGAAATGTTTGTGGTACCCCCGCAACCCCCGAGGGGCGCCGCCCAGTTTGAACGCCACCGGATTACACAGACAAATACAGCCGTGAGCTGGTGGTGCCGAAGGCGGAGGGATGGTTGGACCCCGTGGGCATTTTGTGTTATTTATTGGCGACATGAGGAAAAGCTTGTGGACCCAAATCCTAGTTTCTTTCTAGGCCCACGCCCTGTCCTTCCACTGTGACTTTGCGGGAAAACTGCGTTGGTTTCTGCAATTCTACTAATAAATAAACCAATGAAACCATTCAAGGATCCCTGCCGTCCCACGTTGTACATCCCTGGCGGAGGTAATTAGCACTCTTGCTGATGCTTCCACGGTGGACGGCTCAAGTCCTGTGATCCACGGGCGAGGAGGCCATGACACAAACCACTCGGAGACGGATGGTTTGTGGTGAGGAGATGCTCTACTCTTACATTTCGGTTGGCCGAGTTCGGTTTCAGACAACGAGGCACCCCGGCCTCCTCCAGTCAGACGGGATCCTCCACGGTGGTCCGCTCTCACACTGCTCGGAGGCCGTTATGATAACCCTCCGTTGTGTTGGTGAGAACCCGAGGTTGTCCATCCCCTCGTAAGACCAGACAGCCTCGTGTTTGGCAGTCGACCGCAGGGTTGTGTACCCCGTGAAGGGAGCTAATTAGCCGGAGAGTTGCCGTTGAGAGCCGTGCTTCTGTTAAGCAGCCCGCTGGAAGAACACTTTTAGCCTGGCGCTGCCAGCGACCCGGAGGCTGCCCGCTGTAATTAGGCTGAGCTTCTACGCAGGCGAGCAACACCAAAGATGTGCTGTCGGAGCAGATGTGTGTGTCGTAGCGCCCGTGGGCACGGGGTTGGAGTTGGAATACGTTCCACTCACTGGCTGGATGCCTCCCGGGTCGCCGCGCCAGCGACGGCACCAGAAACGTTTCCATGGCAGATGATGCCAAACCGAGGCCATCATTGCACACCTGCAGGTTACATAACGGCCTCCGAGCCGGCAGGGGCAGGGCAGGTTTCCCTCTACTTCCATCCAATGCTTTGATTCTTAAGACGTGTTGATTTCTACCCAAACTGAACTGGACCCGATCTGGATTCAGTTTGGTTTTGTTACATAACACTCTCCGAGCCAGTATGACCAGTGTAAATTGGATTGTAATCAAAATGTTTTGATCATTTTGTCAAGGTATGTGGATTTCTACCCAAATTGAACTGGATCAGATCTGGATTCAGTTTGGTTTTGTTACATAACACTCTCCGAGCCAGTATGACCAGTGTAAATTGGATTGTAATCAAAATGTTTTGATCATTTTGTCAAGGTATGTGGATTTCTACCCAAATTGAACTGGATCAGATCTGGATTCAGTTTGGTTTTCGTTACAGAGGAGTTTAGAAGCAAGGATGAGCAGTGCAAATTTGATTCTAATTAAATCAAATGTTTTGTCTGCTTTGTTATGTTATGTGGATTTCTACCCAAATTGAACTGGATCAGATCTGGATTCAGTTTGGTTTTGTTACAGAACATCTTCTGAGCCAATATGAGCAGCTTAAATTTGACTCCAATCAAATACGTGTTGATGATTTTGTTGGGATATGTGAATTTTTACCCAAATTGAACTGGATCCGATCTAGATTCAATTTGGTTTTGGTACATAACACTCTCCGAGCCAGTATGACCAGTGTAAATTGGACTGTAATCAAAATGTTTTGATCATTTTGTCAAGGTATGTGGATTTCTACCCAAATTGAACTGGATCAGATCTGGATTCAGTTTGGATTTCGTTACAGAACAGTTTCGAAGCCAGGATGAGCAGTGCAAATTTGATTCTAATTAAATCAAATGTTTTGTCTGCTTTGTTATGTTATGTGGATTTCTACCCAAATTGAACTGGATCAGATCTGGATTCAGTTTGGATTTGTCACATAACAGGGCTGATCTGGATTCAGAAATGGCAAGTGGAATTCAAACTGGATATAAACAATTATTTCATGCACAGTTGATTCTTTCCAAAATGAAACCGGATCGGATCTGAATTAAACTTGGCGCTTCTGCAACTTGGGAAATGAAAAGTACTGACCCGATACTGGCCAAACTTTCAGTGCTTTTTCGTTATCCCAGAACACATCTGCAGGCTTTGGCGCTGCGTTTCGACACCGTCTGAGATTGTGGGGATTTGTTTCCTGCACACACCAGAACTTTATTCAGTTTGTAGCTGTTGGCCCAGTAACAGTGGACGCAACATTGCGTCAGCCCGATACGTCTTCCTCCTCCTAATTCTCGCTCGGGTCAATGTTCTGGCACCCTCGCGAGTGGAACAACTCACGTGCTCGCGGGCCAGAGAGACAAACAATCTGACTCGGTCTGTTTGCTGATCTGTTGGTCTGATGCCCGCCGGAGAAGTTCGGAGTCAACCGTCGGCTGCGTGGTTAGCGGAGATGTGGGAACGGTTAATAGTGTGGGAATTTGCAGGAGTAGCACTGTTGGGAATCAGGGTACCAGTGCCGTTCCACGCCATTGTATCCCGTAGTTCAACATTGGACTCCTAGATCTACTGTGCTTTTTCCGGAGCTTAGAATGTCCAGGTAAGTTTGGCTTTTGTTTTTTTTTAATGGGAAGTTACTTTTGTAGGATTGGAAAAAAATATTAAAGGTTATCTCAGAGTGCAGATTATGGAAAAGACTGGACACCAACACAAGAAAATACCCCCTCATCCCATCCCATTCCATTTTCCTCCGCTTATCGCGGGGGCAGCAGCTTCAGTAGGGAAGTCCAGACTTCCCGGTCCCCGGCGACCTCTTCCAGCTCCATCGGTAGGACACCGAGGCGTTCCCGGGCCAGCTGTGAGACATAGTCCCTCCAGCGTGTCCTAGGTCTTCCCGGGGGCCTTCTCCCGGCTGGGCATGCCAGAAACACCTCACCAGGAGGCATCCGGAGTAGATGCCCGAGCCACCTCAACTGGCTCCTCTCCATGTGAAGGAGCAGCGGCTCTACTCCGAGCTCCTCACCCTATCTCTTAGGACCTTCAGTGAAAACCAATTTCTAAGGTGTCAAGTCAAGTCAAAATCCTTGCCATGAGGTCATTTTTGAAGACAGTTGTTTCCGGAAAACGGTTCTGCTGGCTTCGTACCGTCGACTCCTCCGACTCAAGGAATGCCGCAGTTTGGTTCTTCCTCCACGTTTCTGTGCAGCAAAAGTTTACTTCTTCTGCGGGTGTTCAGGCAGCCTTGGCTACCAGAAGCTCTAAATGTCGGTTTTGGTTCCATTTTCAAGACTGGCCCATTCGGTCCCAATGCAAGTGGACCGCAATGGCGGAAAATGAGAATGAGGTGTTGTAGCCCCACCTTTCTTTGGATCCGTACCAAAATTGTATAGGTTCTTGCCAGAAATGCGCTAACCCTCTAGCAAGCTTCATGTGCAGTTTGGAGGGTTTTGTGGGAATGTCCTCCTCAATATCTGACTCAAAAGCAAAATCCATGGGCCAAGAATGAGATTTTGACATATGAGAGTGGGCTTTGCGTTTGTTGGCTCAAACCGTTCAGTGATCGAGCGTGGCTTCCTGTTTCTGGCTGCTCGTCTTCCCATCGCAAATCTCCGAGAAGGTGTCCTGTCGTTGCATTTTTATTCACGCCCGCCCCGCCCCTCGCTCCTTCTGCTGGCATATTAATGCGCTCCTCATTTTGTTCTTGATGCTATAGAAAGTGGAATTAGTTTAGCCTCCTTTTCAATGGAAGGCTTTTATCCCCCCCCCCCGCAGCTCAGCCAATGACTTGGAAACAGAGCGTTTAAGTGCGGAGTCCCTGCCGCTTCCGCTCTTCAGTCCTCACGCCAGCGCTCGCAAACACGCACGGGGCGTTGAGGTGACGGACGGATGCCCCCCGTCACGCGGCATGTGGTTTTATTTTTCTTTCAAAGTAAATCCGGATTTCTTGGCAATAATTATGCATACAATGTCTCAAATGGGTTACGTTCACATTGTGCCCAAATCCACAATCTGGATCAGATCCAGATTAAATGTGCTTCCACTTTATAACTTTTCACCGTACCTGTATATACGAACGGTACAGTAAATGTGGTTTGGATTTAAGGGTTTTTCACCAGATAAACTGGAATGGATCTGGATTCAATTTGTTTTTTTGTCACATGGCAAATTCTAAGCCGGTATGAGCAGTGCAAATTTGAATCTAAAAAAATAAAATGTTTTGATTGTTTTGTCAGGATGTGTGGATTTATACCCAAATCAAACAGGATCAGATCTGGATTCAATTTGGTTTTGTTACACCACAGCTTTTGGAGCCAGTATAAGCAGTGCACAGTTGATCATAATCAAAATGTTTCCATTATTTTGTTAGGGTATGTGGATTTCTACCCAAATTAAACTGGATCCAATTTGGATTCAATTTGGTTTTGTTAAATACCAGAATAAGAGCCAGTAAGAGCAGTGCAAATTTGATTTTAATCAAATAAGATGTTTTGATAATTATGTCATGATAAATAGATTTTGCCCCAAATTCATGGATCAGATCTGGATTCAGTTTGGATTTGGGCGGAATTGCAAGTGGAACTCAAACTAGATGGAAACTTTTGACTATTTGGATCCGATCTGAATTAAATTTGGTTTGACATTGCAATCCGTGATCTTTGCATAAGTACGACTGAACTCCGACATGAAGATTTGGAATTCTGTTATTTTTTCCCCCCAAAATGAAGCGGCATCAAATGTGGATTAGATTTGGTTTGACATGACACGGTACACATAATAGAAATGGGATTCCAATCTCAAGGGAGTTTTGAAACGGTTTTCACCCGAATGAAACCAGATGGGATCCTGATGAAATGTGCAAGGCTGTGACCGCTTCTCATATGCGGAGACGTGACCGTAAACAGGAAGTAGTACAGCGCGACAAAGGAAAGCTCCCTGGCGGAGGTAACAGAGGCCATGTAGGACGGGTAATGAAGCGCGGGTGGCGATGAGCACGATGATGAAAAGAAATGAGTGCGAGTGAGAAAGGCAGCAGATGCCGAGAGCCGAAAAGGCGGCGACGGGTCTCATGCGGTGTGCGTGCAAAAGTGGCGTGCGGACGAGGCTGAAGTGGTGCTTTGTTGCCACGGCGATGGTGGGAAACACGGGAGGGTGGAGAGCCTCTTTAAGTAGGAACCCCAATCGCTTTTTTTTTTCCGCCGGCTAATCATCAGCCCAGAGGCCCCCCCGGCTTGGCTGCGTTGAGAATATTTACGTTTGTCGTCTGTCGGCATCACAAACACGTTCCCGTGGTAGCGCGTAGCATCACTTATTTATTTAGCTTGGCGGCTAAACACTTTGCACTCTGTGTTTGGAAACGCCGTTTCCACGGTGACGAAACACTCATGTGCGCTAGGCCTTGGGATCGGCCACTCTCCATGTTCTGGTTTTGTCCCGGGGGCAGGGGGGACGGTTGGGGACGCCACATGAACCCAGACCGGGATTAGATTCACTCCGCTATCAGTCCAGAAAACACGTCCCTCTAGAAGCAGCGCTTTCCCGCCACAACAGACACATGCTCATGTTCATAAAGCAGCAACAACACACCACATTGTGGGATGCAACCTTGCGGAATGCAACGTTGTGGGACGCAACCTTGTAGGACGCAACCTTGTAGGGTGCAACCTTGTAGGATGCAACGCTGTGGGACGCGACCTTGTGGGATGTAACGTTGTGGCATGCAAACTTGTGGGATGCAATGTTGTGGGACGCAACCTTGTAGGGTGCAACGTTGTAGGACGCAAACTTGTAGGACGCAACCTTGTAGGGTGCAACCTTGTAGGATGCAACGTTGTGGGACGCGACCTTGTGGGATGTAACGTTGTGGCATGCAACCTTGTGGGATGCAATGTTGTGGGATGCAACTTTGTGGGATGCAACCTTGCGGAATGCAACGTTGTGGGATGTAATGTTGTGGGATGCAACCTTGTGGGATGCAGCCTTGTGGGATGCAACGTTGTGAGATGCAACCTTGTGGGATGTAACATTGTGGGATGCAACCTTGTGGGATGCAACATTGTGGGATGCAACCTTGTGGGATGCAACCTTGTGGGATGTAACATTGTGGGATGAAACCTTGTGGGATGCAACCTTGTGGGACGCAACCTTGTAGGATGCAACGTTGTGGGACACGACCTTGTGGGATGTAACGTTGTGGCATGCAATGTTGTGGGATGAAACCTTGTGAAATGCAATGTTGTTGGATGCAACCTTGTGGGATGTAACATTGTGGGATGCAACCTTGTGGGATGCAACCTTGTGGGATGTAACCTTGTGGGATGCAACTTTGTGGGATGCAACATTGTGGGATGTAACATTGTGGGATGAAACCTTGTGGGATGCAACCTTGTGGGACGCAACCTTGTAGGATGCAACGTTGTAGGATGCAACGTTGTGGTATGTAACATTGTGGGATGCAACCTTGTGGGATGCAACCTTGTGGGATGTAACATTGTGGGATGCAACCTTTGAGGATGCAACCTTGTGGGATGCAACCTTGTGGGATGTAACATTGTGGGATGCAACCTTGTGGGATGCAACATTGTGGGACGCAACCTCGTGGGATCTTCCGATTCAGGTTGATTCGATTTTATAAACGCTGTGGGAGACAAAGAGCAAGCAAAAAACAAAAAAACAACAAAAAATATGTTAAGAAGTTCAAATGAACTCAATCCTTTTGTGTTTTTGAATGTCACAAACCAGACGGAGACGCCAGTGAGTGCTTTCGATTGGAGGGGCTTGGGGGAGGGGGGGGGGTGATTTTCACGGACAGCGTGGAAGACAAAGAGCAAGCAAAAAACAAACAGCAAATTTGTTCAGAAGTTCAAATGAACTTTCTTTTGACAATCCTTTTTGTGTTTTTGAATGTCACAAACATAACAGAGTTGCCTGTGAGTGCTTGTAGATGGGGGGGGTCACCATAGTAAAATGTCACGGTGGCTGTAGTAAACCCTCGCCACTTTGGATTTTGCTGCTTCACTCAGAAATGCAACTTGTGTGTATTATTTACCTAAATAAAGCACAAAACTGGCTAAATGAAGCAAAATACAAATACATACAAATACAAAAATAAGACACCCTCAAAGACTTGGTGAGCATTCTGCACTGGGCACTAAGTGTCAGTAAGTTACATGGCCACCGCAGGAAGTACTGTACAGAAACCGGAAGTAACAAAGGACACCTCCAATGCTAACGTGTGAAGCTATATTATGTCCTCAATGACTTATTTTCTCTTCTTATGTCTACTGTCTTGGGTAATAGGATTGTAAAGGTGACCATAGGGGTGTTATTTCATGTCTAGAGGGCTCTAATAATGTTAAAAAGTGTATTTAGAAGGTCCTAAACAGTTTTTCAGCTTCTTGTTTTATCCTATTATGTCTACTATGTTGGGTAATAGGATTGTAAAGGTGACCATAGGGGTGTTATTTCATGTCTAGAGGGCTCTAATAATGTTAAAAATGTATTTAGAAGGTCGTCAACAGGTTTTCCATGTCTTATTTTCTCTCATTCTGTCTACTAGGTTGGGTAATGGGATTGTAAAGGTGAATATAGGGGTGTTATTTCATGTCTAGAGTGCTCTAATAATGTTAAAAAACATATTTAGGAGGTCCTAAACATGTCCAGCTAGATGTTCTCGGGCAGTCCGGGTGCGTACGAAGTGTGTTAAGAAGTCAAAAAGAAGAAGTTACGATGCCATCTACAGTTCGCGCAGTCCCGTTATAGTGTGTTTATAACTGGTAGCACCAAATCTATCAATTGTATTCCCGAAATTATTAAAAAAAGTGCTTTCTGGAAAAAATACTGATGGTTTCTGGGATGGCCCAGCCAGATCCTTGACCTAAATTCAAAACCTCTGGCTTTAACAGTAATAATAACAATAATAATAATAACAAAAATATGCACATGTCAACGTCCAGAGCAAAGCAAAGCACTTCCCGTTTGTCGGAGTGGAAAGAGCGCAATGAAAGACTCGAGCGGGGATTTAGGAAGCTTGTAAATAGAATGAAAAATAGAGAACGGGAAAGATCAAACGTTCCGGCCTCACGCACGCCAGCGTGATGGCTTTCCACAGCGCAGCGTTTGGAGCGAGATGCAGGACTTTCCTGCAGCGGCCGTCTGCGATCCGCGGCGGGCCAAAACCCACAAAAGCGCAGCCCGAGTTTTGGAGACGACGCCGCCATAAAGACAGATTGATACGGCGAGGCCGGCCAGCCGCGTGCACGGCTCAATCCGGTTCTTTCAGCTCGCGGGACGACACGCCCACCGTGCCGGTCCAAAGAGCACGCAGGGGTCACGGATCTGACGGGGGAATCAACATCGGAGAGCGGGACGGGGGGACATAAAGGTCGTAAGGGATGCACTTTAGGATGTGTAGCAAAGCCTAGGCTGTTTTTACACACCTGTCCATCAAGTGGTGGGGGTAGTAGGTTTAGATTGATTACACATTCGTGTTATTATGATATTATTATTACATATGTTGGGATTTTGGAGTATATAAAAAATGTGGCCTGGAAAATTGGGAGCAGATTGGCATGGAGGGTAAATTCCAAAGATCCTACAATAGAGAAGCTTGTCGAAGTGAAAACAAAGAACAATTCCAATAATAACACAAAACAAATCTGCCCAAGTTTTGCACAATTTTTCAAATGAGACGTGTAGTGAAGCCTGCCTTTTTACTGCGTCAAGCGGTCGGATTGGAAGGCTTGGATTTTTTGGGGTATTCCCAATTTAATATATGAAAAAAATATGTTTAGTCCAAAGGAACCACACTGGTCCGGGGGGTAAAGAGAGCGGTTTGCTATTCACAGCACCGTATAATGGACTCGTTGGATTTTAAATATAATAATTCAAAAATAATAAGCCTGGCCAAGTCTCAATCAGCCTTTTCAAAACATTTAAGATGTGTAGCGAAGCCTACCTCCTTGAAAAAACAAGTGGTGGGACTGGTCGGCTTAGCTTCACTGGGCATTCTTATCACAATATGTCAGGATTGTTTGGTTCGGAACCAAATCGGGGAAAAACGTGCGGGCATACGGTGGAACCTCCGAATGCCAAAACCTTTTATACCAAAAATCCATAATAGGAATTGGGCTTTGAAGACATTCCTGCCCCATTTAAGGAAAAAATATCCTGCGCCAAAGTCATGGATGCCAACCTCCGCAAAACCCAGGAAGAAGCAGAAGCTGCCCTCCCATTGGTTATGTCGGTTAGCTCCTGTCATCCTCTTCCCCCCAACGATGGCCAATCACGGCGTCCCTTTGCTCAGCGCACCGACAAGCTCCCGCCCACTGCTAAAAAGTCCAATAAAAAAATGACAGAGTTAAGCTTAGTATGTAATGTAATCATTGAAATGTATTATTAGTATTATTTTCTCATTATTATTTTTCATTGCTTTTATTATTTTCATGCACATGTAAATGATGATGATACCCGTGGGTATAATACTTACACTTCATACTTCAAGGGGGCTGGGACGGATTCCAAGACACGAAAGCCCCTCTGGAACAAATTCATCTCCCATCTTGAGGTTTCACTCCATTGGCAGATGTTTTGTTCAAAAAAACCTCCAAATTGTTGAATTTCAATAATAATAATAACAGTCAAAACGAATCCAGGCCACGTTTCAAACAAATCAATATAAATATATATATATTTGTTTAATTTAAGATGTGTAGTGAAGCCCGTTTTCCTCCGAGCAGCCGCCAAACTCGCGCTCACCGTTGGAACCTCGTTAAAAAGTCACGTGGGCCTAACAAGGGAACCTTTGAGTGGATTGGGAGTTGAAAAGAGTCGAAAAGTCCTGGTGGATACTGTATCCAGAAGAAGTAGGAAAATAAAGGCACACAATGCTTGTCGGTCCCGCCCCAGTCAGTCACTTTTGTTTTTCTAAGCGCTCGGGCCAGCGGGGGGGGGACTCCTGCGGGATTCTGCACTCTCCGCATCCTGGTCTGGTTTGGGCTCGTCTAAAGGGGAAATGAAGAATGATCTCCTCGGGGTCATGGGTCACGGTTATGGTAATAAGCAAGGGGAACTTCGTGCTTCCCAGAAACGGTCCCGGCGGGCGCGTTGAGCGGCGGCGACAACTGCTGCGAAAGATCCCGTCGTCAAGGAAGCGGGTCAGAAGAATGGGGGTTCTGACTTTTATCTTGTTATGCTTAGCGTTGGTGGTTTTGGGCTTTGTCACTGGTTTGCTCCACGTTGTTTTCATCAGTATTGAATATCAGGTTGCATTCAAGTACACGCCGTACCATCCAGCATGCCCACCACCACCTTCACGCTCCGGTTGTTCATGGTTTACATCATTTTGCTGCGGGGACTGTAGCCGGCGAGCTAACCGGTCGGCCTCGCCGAAAAGGTACCACTTCCACAGGGAACGGGAGGATAGCTTGGTTTCAGTCTATCGTGGCTGACTTCATGCGTGTTAAGGTAATGTGAGGTAATGTGTCATCACTGCCACCTGGTGGCCAGAATACCACACATGCCTGGTACTTCAATGTTTGGACTAATAACAGACCATGCTCATGATCAATGAAGTTGTTCACACTTTCTTTGGCCCCATGGCGGGTTATTTTGGTAAACTATTTTGGCGGAAATCTTTGGCCCAGTCCCTTCTCGTGGGGTGCAGCTGTAAAGCTGCTTGTTGCTATTAAACCTTCTGAAAGCCACCCAGTGCCACTCATGCTCAAAGGGGGCCGGGTGGAGCCCCCGCGCCCCCCCCCGGGGGACCCGCTCCGGCGCTTCAGGAGATTAAGTCTAATGACATCACACGGGGATCTGACTGTCAGGATAGCGGAGGATAGTTTCCAGTCCCCGCTCTTCAGATGTGGCGTAAGGGACGGACGGACGAGGGGGAGCGGGAAACGAACTCGCGACTTTGGAATCTTTGGCCTCAACGAGGAGCGCGACGCTGGGCTGCACGGCGCCACGCCTTTGTTTTCTTGTTTTCTTTGCTGGTCAAACACATAAAGACCAGACCCACCAGTCTGCAAAAACACGCCTCACAGCGGTTAGCTTCTTTTTACGCTTGCATGGCAGTTAAGAATGCTAAAAAGTGACTTCAAACGTTGGCTGGCCCGCAGTTTGAACACGTTCTTTACATTTTCGCCATTTTTAATGCCAAGAATCCAACAACAACAACGACAAATTGGAGATGAAGGAGCCTCCCTAGCAAGACCGCCGAGCTTTTTATTTGAGCCTTGATCTCCTCTACTTACATTTTGGACCGAATTTACTATTTCGGTCAACAAAGACATGATACATGTCCATAAAAGTTGGACGAAAACTACTTAATAGCTACGGAGATTGTGTTGACAAAGATACTGAGCCTTGATCTCTGCTACCTTGATCTTGGACTGGGTTTGCTATTTGAATAAACAAATCCATGATATGTCCATTAAAGATGGATGAAAACTAGCTATTAGCTACCAATGTTGTCTTAAAAAAGATACGGCATGGGTTTGACCCTTGATCTCCTCTACCTATCTTGGACTAGCTATACTATTCAAATGAACATATTTACAGTATATAAACAAAACTTGGATGAAAACTAGTTAAAAGCTACAGATATTGTGTTGAAAAAGATACTGCATATGTTAAATGGGTTTGAGCCTTGATCTCTGCTACCTTGATCTTGGACTGGGTTTGCTATTTGAATAAACAAATCCATGATATGTCCATTAAAGATGGATGAAAACTAGCTATTAGCTACCAATGTTGTCTTGAAAAAGATACGGCATGGGTTTGACCCTTGATCTCCTCTACCTATCTTGGACTAGCTATACTATTCAAATGAACATATTTATAGTATATAAACAAAACTTGGATGAAAACTAGTTAAAAGCTACAGATATTGTGTTGACAAAGATACTGCATATGTTAAATGGGTTTGAGCCTTGATCTCTGCTACCTTGATCTTGGACCGGCTGTGCAATTCAAATAAACTAATTGACAGTAAATCCACTAAAGTGGGATGAAAACTTGTTAATAGATACAAAACTGTGTTGAAAAAAAATACTGCTTATTTTTTATAGGTTTGACCCTTGATCTGTTCTACTTTAATCTTGGACTGGCTACAATATATGAATAAATAAATTTACAATAAGTCCATAAAAGCTGGATAAAAACTAGTTGATAATGATGGATATTGTGTTGAAAAAGATATTGTGTATATTATGAGTTTGACCCTTGATCTCCTCTACCTATCTTGGACTAGCTATACTATTCAAATGAACATATTTACAGTATGTCCGCAATACTTGGATGAAAACTAGTTGATAGCTACGGAGATTGTGTTGACAAAGATACTGACCCTTGATCTCTGCTACCTTGATCTTGGACTGGGTTTGCTATTTGAATAAACAAATCCATGATATGTCCATTAAAGATGGATGAAAACCAGCCCTAAGCTCCCAATGTTGTCTTGAAAAAGATACAGCATGGGTTTGAGCCTTGATCTCTGCTACCTCAATCTAGGACCTAAAATACTACTTGAGTGAAGGAATAAGGCTCTTGCAATGATAAATGCCCATAAACCTTGGACGAAAACTAGTTAAGAGTAGTAGTATGTTGAAAAAGATACTGCTTATTTGGTATGGGTTTGATCCTTGATCTCCGCTACCTCGATCTTGGACCGGCTGTGCTATTCGAGTAAACTGACAGTATGTCTACTAAAGTTGGATGAAAACGTGTTAATAGATACAAAACTGTGTTGAAGAAAAATACTTGTGGGTTTGACCCTTGATCTCCGCTACTTGACTCTTGGATTGTCTTGCAATGATACAGAAAAGTTGGATGAAAAGTACTTTATAGCCGCGCATATTGTACCGCATCAGTGTAGGCTAGTTCTGTTTGATTCTACGGGGGTCGTGTACTGGTACCAAATCCGGTGTGTTTTCATTTTAGCCACCACCGGTCAAAAGTTTAAGGACACTTTCTCATGCTACGGAATGAGAAAGTGTCTCTAAACTTTTGAGCGGTGGTGTAAGAGTGCAGAGAGTATAAAAAAGCTCAACGCTTGACAACTGACTGGCTTTGGGGCTCCTAGAACCCAGTGAAGAGTCCTAATTGCAGCGTTAGCTCCGCTACCTCACTGGCCTTGTTCCCATAATGCCCAGTGCTAATGCGGTCTGGGCCACTTTCACGTGAAAAAGATAAAATAAAGAAATAGCTGCAGGGGTCGACGGCGTGTGCGTGCGCGGAATGGCTTATGGCCCAACATGGCGCCTCAGGAAGCGTCGAGGCGGAGGGCTTTGTGATGCTAAAGCGTCCCCGCTGTCATGGCGGCGGAGCCGCATTGTACGCGGATTGGCTCAACACGCGGGATTAGCCCTCCGCGGCCCGGCCTTGCCGCCGCTCTCACGCCTCCGCGTTCTTCTTGGCACCCGAGGAAGGAAGTTGGCAGGCTGCGTGGTAATCGCGCTTCTCATTGGCGGGCTGGGCGTGCGGGTAATTCCATGCGCATTTGGAAGAATTGCATTAGAGGTGGGGCTTGATCCTGCCTCATTGAAACGGTGTCAGGCCAAAACCCGGTGCTGGCTCCGAAAGGGATGAGACGGTTCTTTGGGAATAGTGGGAGGTGCCGGATGGAAGTCGCACGCAAGTCAACAAATCGATAGAAACCTAAATGTCGGACTAAAAAGGTTAGCCGGGAGAGACGACGAAGGTCAGACTCGCATGCCCGGACACCCAAGGCTGTTTGGGAGGCCATGGTCATTATTGTGTGCTGGTATTTGGCAAAAGGATACCAAATGCCCCAAATAAAATGCAAAAACCGGAAATGATTATCTTTCCATTTGGTAGCCAAGCCAAGATGTTGGGCTCGGATGTTCGGAGGGGAAAGGAAAGGTAGCATTTCATCTGTTCCAGGGTCAAACTTACACCGGAAGGCCGAGGCAGCAGCAGAGGTTGTGCTGTTTGGCCTTTCCCCTTTTCCAGCACGCAATTCCTTGTTTTTCCATCTCACAGGCTTCTTTTTGCACTTGAAATTTAACTCGGGGCTGCGCTGCTAATTTGTGATATTCACTAAATTGGAATAACTCCCGGCAAACTTGAATATGTTCTGATCCGATGTTTGCCTAAAGGAGGAAACGGAATGTGACACAATATAGGAATGTTTTTTTTGGCACGTTTCCTCCACAAAAAAGCTGAACAAAATCAATTGAAAGCCAAAAGTGCTTGAGGAAAAGATGGGAGATGTTTTTGCTGATACCAAAGCCCTGCTGCGCTCCCAGAATGCTGCGTGCGCACGTCCAAGCCAGAAGCAGGGTGTATTTTTTCCCCCCTTTACTTTTAGGCATGAAAGGAAGCGTGCTTGGATGCCAACCAGCGCATGTTGCTGTTTCTTTCTCCTTTTCCCCGTCATGGATGTGGCTGAAACGCATCCCATCATCGTGCTGGAGGAAGGAGAAGGCGGGGGGCGGAGGTCTGAATGGGAAAAAAGGAGTAAAAATAGGCCCATGATGGGGCTGGTGTCTCCACAAGGCAGCCCACTAACCTCAGAGGCGCCACACTCCCGGGCTTATCCAGCCCAGCGCAAAGGAGGGGCCGCGCCACAGACCTCGATGGTTGCCAAGCCCGCTCGCCGTCCTTCTGTCTGGTTCGTGGGAGGGCCCGGCCGTACAACAAAGTCCCGCGCTGCTCTGTGATTGACAGGGCGGCCGAAAGCACACAAGCGCTTCGGTCTCACGCGACGCTCGTGCCGCCAGGTGCCAAAACAGGCATCGGGGTTTTATCGGGGAATGTTTTGTTAGTTCAGCAAAAGTTTGCCGGCGGCTGCTACCGTGACGGACGCCGGGCGACGCCATGATTTGGGATGTGGCCATGGGAACGTCACAAGCGTGATCCTTGTAAACCTGAAAATGTTCTACGTAAAAATGCTAATCATAATAATTATAAAAGTGGTAAATGTAAACATAAAAATTGTAAACACAATCATAATAATTATAAAAGTGGTAAATGTAAACATAATAATTGTAAACACAATCATAATAATTATAAAAGTGGTAAATGTAAACATAATCATAATAACTATAAAGGTGGTAATTGTAAACATAATAATTGTAAACATAATCATAATAACTATAAAGGTGGTAATTGTAAACATAATAATTGTAAACACAATCATAATAATTATAAAAGTGGTAAATGTAAACATAATAATTGTAAACACAATCATAATAATTATAAAAGTGGTAAATGTAAACATAATCATAATAACTATAAAGGTGGTAATTGTAAACATAATAATTGTAAACATAATCATAATAACTATAAAGGTGGTAATTGTAAACATAATAATTGTAAACACAATCATAATAATTATAAAAGTGGTAAATGTAAACATAATAATTGTAAACACAATCATAATAATTATAAAAGTGGTAAATGTAAACATAATAATTGTAAACACAATCATAATAATTATAAAAGTGGTAAATGTAAACATAATAATTGTAAACACAATCATAATAATTATAAAAGTGGTAAATGTAAACATAATAATTGTAAACACAATCATAATAATTATAAAAGTGGTAAATGTAAACATAAAAATTGTAAACACAATCATAATAATTATAAAAGTGGTAAATGTAAACATAATAATTGTAAACACAATCATAATAATGATAAAAGTGGTAAATGTAAACATAATAATTGTAAACACAATCATAATAATGATAAAAGTGGTAAATGTAAACATAATAATAATAAAGGTGATAATAATAAAGGTGATAATAATAAAGGTGATAATAATAAAGGTTATAATAATAAAGGTTATAATAATAAAGGTGATAATAATAAAGGTGATTATAATAAAGGTGATAATAATAAAGGTGATAATAATAAAGGTTATAATAATAAAGGTGATAATAATAAAGGTGATAATAATAAAGGTTATAATAATAAAGGTGATAATAATTAAGGTGATAGGAAACCTAACGATAGGAAACGTGACGATTTTAAACGTAATGCTTGCTAAAGGGACGGCTTAAAACGTGGCGATGACAAAACCCGCAACTTTCTGCGTGGTTATCGCAAACGTGACCATTTTAAACGTGACGATTCCAACCCGATGTTCACGAACGTGACAAAAGCGACACCTAGAAAAGCGGGCTGATGGGAAATTAGCGGTTTTAAGCCTTACGATTCCAAACGCAACGATTTTTAGGGTGACATTTAGAAAAAGTCGAATTGGCAAAAGGAGGATTTTGGGCGTGGCGACTGCAAACCCCGCGGTTTCAAACCCGGCAGTAGCAAACGTGAGGATTTTGAACCCGAGGACTGCAAAACTGACGATTTTAAACGCAAGGTTTCCAAATGTGATTGCAAACCTCACGACTGAAAGGTTGCCGGTGTGAAACATTGCAATTATGACCTGCCTTGCTCCATTTTTGAAAGCAAACGGTAGATTCTCAAAAAGGACACTTAGAGTTGGCGGCGCCGGTTCCGAAAGTGACGCCGTGGGAGTTCTACCACTCGGCCACACAAACGTAGCGCTGCACGGGGATGTTTGGCCCGTGATTACGGCCGGGATTTGAGCCATGCGTCGATATTGTTGTGGGTTATCTGTGAGCGTTGCGCAACTCTGGTTGTGCTGTGTGAGTGTGTCAAGGAGGCCTCCCGTGAGGAGCTGACAGGTATGAGAATAATAGCTGACACTATATAACCTATAAAAGGCAACCCAGAAGGGATGACGCCTGATAAATGGCTAATTAAGGTCTTCGGGGTGGACTCTCCTGGCGTGGAAGCACGGCGGATTTATCGGGAGGCGGAGTGTCCTGGCGACGCGTCACGGGCTCGTTCATCTGGAGGATATTGCAGAGGGAAAACTATTTTCATAACCGGCCGAAATTGTACATTTCAGCCGGATTAAGGGAAGCGCGCGCATATTTCTGGTCCCCTCCACCGGAGTAAAACAACATCTGGCCGCGTGATTGTTTTCATTTGCCGCTTCGCCGGCCGAGCGCGTAGCCCTCGTAAAGCGTCTCTTCTGCGCAGGGAGCGTCTGGCGTTTGCACGAAGGCCAAACCCTCCTGGACAAACGGCGTGGAGCCCGACAGGTGACGGCAGCGCATTTATTGTCACGGAAGGAACGTGAAAATGTCCTCAGAAGCCTCCTGATTTATTACGTCGCTCGGCCAAAACAATCCAATCTGCTGCAATAAAGATACAGGATCTTACACGAGGAGGTTAAGTGGGGCATTTTTTTCTTTTACTGCGAATATTCCTCACAAACTTGATCACCCGACAAGCCGAACCAAGCCTCAGTACGGAAAAACATTTTCAGCTACCAGTCATGTGACAAAATAAGGACACCCTGTGCGACGTTCGGACAATTACTTTGGTGTCTCGACGTTTTTTTTGATGGCGGCCATGTTTTTCAACCAATCTTGCTCAAATTTGACACATATGAGCTTGTCGGTCCCCTCAATGGGTCTACCAAATTTGGTGGTGATTCGACCAAACGCCCTAAAGTTACAGTGGGTGTTTTGTAGTGTAAACAGCTTATTCTGAGGTCAAACTTTGGGGTTTAACCACAGCGCCACCGTGTGGTGTCTTGGTTGGGAAAATAATAGCACACGCAATACGGTTGGGGTGCGATGTTTTACAAATTTTCATCTTTTTGTGTGCAACGCTTCAGGAGTAGAAGAGCAAGATTACAACAAATTTGCTACGCATTCATGATTTGATTTGATTCAGTTGACATCAGATGGCATTAGTGGCACCCCCCCATGGGTTGAGGTCAAAATGCCTTGGAAGACATGCCGTGCCGATATCCTCAAGGANCCCCCCATGGGTTGAGGTCAAAATGCCTTGGAAGACATGCCGTGCCGATATCCTCAAGGATTTCTCACCAAAACCAAAATGCTCAGTGACGTATGGCCAATTAGGTGTCCTGGAAAAGAGGTTCTGCTAGATGGCGGCCATGTTTTTCAACCAATCTTGTAGAAACTCTACACACAAGCGTTTGCCGCTCCCCCAAAGGGGTGTACCGAGTTTACGGTGAACCGGCAAAGCACCCTACGGTTATTTTTGTGCAGTGTACGGATCCGACTTATTATGGCGCTGCGTTACAGCGCCAGCGTGTGGCGTATCGGTCATCATAACAAAACAGCACAGGAAAATACAGAAGGGGTGCCTGTTCTGACACCTTTGCACGTATTTTTTTGCAGAGCCCTGAGATCTCCTGTTATCCGACACGAGTTCCCAGAGAGGTTTTATGTAACACTACTGTTCTTTATTCCATCTGAGCCCCGCCAAAGCGTCTTTAGTTTTTTTGTTTTTTATTCCCCAGTTTGCACCCTGAGACCTTTTCATCTGGTAGCAATCTCCCGTGAGCCGCCACAAGACCACTCCATCAGCGTCGGGAAAAAACTTGCGAGAAAACGCTCACGCTAAACCTGATTTGCTTTCTGGAGGACTTGCATGTGGACCGGGCTTACGGGGATGTGCCGATCGGTTGGTTGGGTGGAGTTCTTGTCATGTTGCATGTGTGGTGGAGATAATGTGGAAAAGCGGCAACATCCCCTCCGACGCAGACCGGGAAGCAAGGTACCGCGTGAGGACTAAGTGGACCACGTGTCCCGACTGCTAGCCACGAAGGTCAACGGAGGATAGCGCGCCCTTCATACCCCCCCCCCTCATATCCGCTCCGCTTTGAGGAGTAGAAGGGATCAAATGCAATATTAGGAGAGGAAAAACTGGCCTAAGGAGGACGCGGCCTCTGGCGCCCGGTCCACGCGTTCCCGCGCCAAGGTCGACGGAGGGGATTACGAGACGCGGGATGTCTGCCCCGCCAGGAAATGAGAGGTGTCCACGTAAAGCCACTTGAAATGAAGCCGACCCGAAAAGAAACAAACAGGGAATGATGCGTTCTGACCCGCAACGAGTTGCACGCAGAAACGCGTCCTGACTGAACGTCCCCCCGTGAGCGACACATGACGATATGCTAACAAGTTGCACAAAATGTATTATCACTTATTAGTGTGCTTGTATCGCTACATGGCAAACAAGGTACCGGTAGGTGCGGTAGATTCTCATGACATGCGCAATTGGCCGATGAGTTGAAAGCGGCGCGGTCCAAACATAGCAAGGTGGCGTTCAATGGTGGTGGTGATCCATTGTGTGAAAGGAGAGGTGGTCCTACTTAGGGATGGAAGCAGCCCTTGGTGAACATGGCTTCCCCGTGGGAGCCTGAGGAACATGTTCAGAAGATCAGGTCCCCCTCACCACCCAATTGAAAGAGGCTTGTCTAGGCATGGGAGTCTGCCCGTCCAGGTCTCCTTGCGTACAAACAACGAGCACTTCTTGGGAAATCGTTCTAGCATGAATGGAATTGATTAAGTATTTCTGTTCACATGGGGGGGGTCGAAGAGCTGCAGTATAGGACAAAGCTGGGATGAAATGTAGCTCGTTAGCATATCTGCACGTGTTGCATTGCAAAATCTCCTTGTTTGGACCCCCTGCTGCGGGGACACACATAGAAACAAGGACGCGATATCAGCGATCACAGGTGCTTTTTTATCCGCCACGTGCGGGAAGGCCAACGCCGTGTCCGACGAGGGACGGTGTGCTGATAGCCTTCCAAAGACAGAGGAAGTGCAAGGCGCCCGCAGGTCGAGCTGCGGGCCTGAAGCCGCTGCGAGTCATTTTCCACCACAGAACCGCAAACCGGACTGGTTCAAAATGGGGGTGAAACAAAACCGGTGAAAGAGGGCAATGTGGCCAGACTCCCCCGTGCTCGGCCCAATCTTGGACAAATATTGTTGTGAAGTCTCGCCAGAAGTCGGCAGGCTGCTGGACTAACTCAGCGTGACGGGCCCAAAAAAAACCCCCCACAAAAACGTCCAAAGACCAGAAGACCGGGCCTGCACGCCTCGGGACCGTGCAGGATCCCTCAGGAGGTTCTGCAGACCATTCCTTCTCGCTTACATCCCAGAGGAGCCGGCGCCACTTCCCTTTCACCAACAAGCTAAACACGGATGCAGGAAGCGGGGGGGCTGTAGCGCAATGGTGTCCAAAGTGTGGCCCGCGGGCCATTTGAGGCCCGTGGCTGTTTTTTTTTTTTTTTT
>QODF01000208.1:254753-321282 GCA_024372805.1 Oostethus manadensis
ACGTCACCAAACCCCCATGAAACCGCTCTACCAAACATGAACCACTCGGAAGAGTCCACGTGGAAGGTGAAGTGACGTCGGCTCCAATGTCGGTGATCGACGCGCTTCCCTTTGAACGAAATGAACGGCTTTCAAAACAGGATGTGAGTCGGTGAAACCCTAGCAGCACTCGTGCGCCGACACTTTGACAAACGTTTTCTCTTCTGCTCCCGGAAGGACAAAGAATGCAGGTAAAAAAAAAACCTCTACCAGTATTTTTTATCTGCATAGAAGGAACCTTTGTAAACCAAATAAAAGAAAACAAAGCATTTGTAGGTTTTGGATTTTTAAAAATCACAAACACTTTCAAAAATGAATAAATAAATAAATGATGAACAAACTTGAAAAAATAGGTTTTCATTTCTATTTTTGTCCACAAAGAGACAGAGAGAAAAGAGAAAAAGTCTTTAACATCTAATATGTATTTTCATTTTTATCCCCCCCCAAAAAAACCCAACTTTAATTTTTAGCCAATTATTTTGTGAAAGCAAAAAAACAAAAATTTCCGCGTGGGAAAAAATGACACCAAAATATAGTTTGCATTTTTGTGTTTTGCCTTTCGTCCTACCAAAAAAGTCTGTAAAAGCGAAGCGAAAATAACGAGAAAAATCACCTCACAAAGCAATTCTGAATTTTTGGAACGTTCAGATGGAAGAGAAATGTCTTTTAAACCTTTTTGAAAATGTTATTTTTTATCCAAGAGAATGATCTGGAAAAATTAAGCTGTACGTAAAAATAAATACATATAACAAAACTCATAAATCCATTTTTTTTTCTTCTTTACACCCCAAAACCAAACTTTTTTAGCCCCAAAAAATTAACTGAAAAGGTTTCATCTTTTGAATCGCCCGCTCGCAAAATAATTTTTAATATTTTTAATTGTATTCACTCCTTGATGAGGAAAACCAAAACACTTAATAAAAGCACAAAACTAAAATCTGGTTTTCAAATTTTTGCCCCAAAATTCCCCAAAAGTTTTCATCTTTTTAAAGCATTTTTTATAGTTTTTATTTATTACCTGACGAAGAAAACCAAAAATGTGATTAATTGTTCCAATGTGACTGAAAAAAGAAACTTTTTTTCACACCAAAAAACAATGAAAATGTTTGTTTCACAAAATGAAATAAATTTTAACAGCGAAAAACGTTTTTTTTTGTCACCATTACTTCCCTACCAAAAACCAAATAACAAAAAATATGTTATTATTATTCTGAAAATAAATAGAAATAAATGAGTTGACAAAACATTTTCAAAACGAAGAATATTTAATTTTCTGCAAAGAGCATACATGCTTTTTTGGGGTGCCCGTTGTGGGGTCTCTATTATTTATTTATGTATGTTGACGCTTTTTGTTCGTCCGTCGGGGGCAGCGAGGGCACGGGGGGCTCGGCGTGAGAACAGGCCGCCGTGTGATTGGATTAGCCGGTTGAGCAACGGCGTTGCCCAATGAATGAAAGGACGGCGGCAGCAGGGAGGGAAGCTTTTGTCCGCACGGGGACAACGCCCTCGGCCGCCTCGCATGTCCCCCACAGGTCTGGGGTCAGCAGGAGCTTCTCTCGAGCTTCGTGTTGCTCGTCTTCACCTTCATGTTCGATTCTGAACGCCATGGCGCCGGGGGCAAACGGATCCATCCGGGCCGTCGAGGGTCGGCGACCCCGCCAGGACTTGTGAGAGCTTAAGCAGACCCGATATGAGAAGATTACCTCGCATTCCTCGCTCTGGAAACAATTACCCCAAATCAAAGACGTCTTCCTATTATCTGAGCGGGATCGCCTGCTAAGAAGTTGGAATAACAGGCCGGGCTTTTCCTTTTGGCCGGAATATCCAACCCCGGAGGCCCCGGAAAAATCTAGATGAGACTTTTTTACGCGCTCATCACAACACAAAGCCGCTTTCCCCTTTTATTTTGAAGCTTATTTCTTAGCGTTCATGGGAAAAGCATGAAGAAACGCCAGGATTCATACAGACGTATACGTCAACTATTTCACTAAAAGCTCGTCAAATATACTTCTAAAGAACTTTGGGGACATCTTACGTGACGTAACGCAAAAGAAAAATCCGTTGGGTTAAACGTGTAGGTGGGTTTGTGTTCTGTTAATCTTGCCAGTTTCGATTTTGCAAAAAGCTGCTCAAATATACTTTTAAAGAGCTTTTGTCACACATTACGTGGCCTATCCCAAAAATAAAAACTCTGGTTTTGTCTACTTAGGTTGTTTTTATTTATTGTGATATTAGAATTTGAAAAAGCTTGTAAAATATACTTTCAAAGAGCTTTGAACATATTACTTTCCATTCCATTTTCCTCCGCTTATCCGGGTCCGGGGCGCGGGGGCAGCAGNAGCGGAACTCGTCTACCCCCGGAGCCTTGCCACTGGGGAGTGATTTAACTACCCCAATTACCTCAGCCACGGTGATAGAACTGTCCACGTACGTATCCTCAGACTCTGCTTCCTCTACGGAAGGCATGTCAGTGGGATTGAGAAGGGCCTCGAAGTATTCCTTCCACCGACCAACTATATCCACAGTCGTGGTCAGCAAGCCCCCGTCCGCACTGTAAACAGTGTGAACTGGGGGCTGCTTCCCCTTTCTGAGGTGTCGGACGGTTTGCCAGAACCTCTTCGAGGCCGACCGAAAGTCGTGCTCCATAGCCTCACCGAACTCCTCCCACACCCGAGTTTTTGCCTCGACCACCGCCGAAGCCGCGTGCCGCTTGGCCTGCCGGTACCTGTCAGCTGCTTCGGGAGTCCCGCAAGCCATCCATGCTCGATAGGACTCCTTTTTCAGCTTGACGGCAGCCCTAACCCCCGGTGTCCACCATCGGGTTCGGGGCTTGCCACCACGACTGGCACCGACCACCTTGCGGCCGCAACCACAACTGGCTGCCTCAGCAATAGAGGCACGGAATACGGCCCATTCGGACTCAATATCCCGGTCCTCCCTCGAGATGCAGGCGAAGCTCTGCCGGAGATGAGAGTTGAAGACTCGACGAACGGGAGATTCTGCCAGACGTTCCCAGCACACCCTCACTACGCGTTTGGGTCTGCCAGGTCTGTCCGGCATCCTTCCCCGCCATCTAATCCAACTCATCACCAGGTGGTGGTCAGTTGACAGCTCAGCCCCTCTCTTCACCCGCGTGTCCAGAACATGCGGACGCAGGTCTGATGATACGACCACAAAGTCGATCATAGACCTGCGACCTAGGGTGTCCTGGTGCCAAGTGCACTTATGGGCATCCTTATGTTCGAACATGGTGTTTGTTATGGACAAACTGTAGTTCGCACAGAAGTCCAGCAACAACACACCGCACGGGTTCAGGTCAGGGAGGCCGTTCCTCCCAACCACGCCCCTCCAAGTCACACTGTCATTGCCCACATGGGCGTTGAAGTCTCCCAGTAGAACTCTGGAGTCACCAGCTGGGGTGCTCTGCTGAACCCCTCTGAGTACTCTGAACTGCCGTTCGGCATGTACGCACAAATCACAGTCAGGACCCTTTCCCCAGCCCGAAGGCGTAGGGAAATAACCCTCTTGTTCACTGGGGATGACTCCAACACAGAGGCACCAAGCCGGGGGGCTAACAATAAGCCAACACCAGCTCGCCGTCTTCCCCTGCGGCATCTCCAGAGTAGAACAAGGTCCTGCCCCTCTCAAGGAATTTGGTTCCAGAGCCCAAACTGTGGGTTGAGGTGAGTCCGACTACATCTAGTCGGAATCTCTCCGCCTCTTCCACAAGCTTGGGCTCCTTCCCCACCAGAGAAGTGACATTATATGTCCCAAGAACCAGATTTGCCCTTGGGTGAAGGCCTGGCCACTAGGCGCTCGCCTGCGAGCACCCTCCCCCAGGCCTGGTTCCATGGTGAGACCCCGGTGTCCCACGTCCGGGCGAGGTGTGGTCACTCCTCTTAGTTTTAATCATAAGGGTCTTCTGAATCACTCTTAGTCTGGCCCATCACCTAGAACCTGTTTGCCTTGGGAGACCCTACCAGTGGCATAAAGCCCCCGACAACAAAGCTCCTAGGATCACTCGGGCACTCAAACCCCTCCACCGCGGTAAGGTGGTGATTCACGGTGGAGCATATTACCTGGCATTAAGTTAAAAATAAGAAAGCGTGTTGGGTTGAATATGTAGGTTGTTTTTGTATTCTGATATTCTTTTCCAGCTTAGATTTCACCAAAAGCTTGTAAAATGTACTTTTAAAGAGCTTTCGTGACATTTTCCCTTTCCTAACCCAAATATTCCAAACCAAAACTGAACTTTTTACGCGGTCATGACACCAAAAACCTGCTTTTGCCTTGCTTATCTATCCTGATGAGCTTATTTAAAAGGTCTGGGTTTGGTTCCAGTCGGGTACCAAAGAAGTCATTTGCCTTTAGTTGGATTTGCATGGAAGTCGGTTTCCCTCCAGTGGGCTCGGGCGATAAACCCGCCCCTCCTCCCTCCACCCGCCCCCTCTGTTGTGGGTTAGCAGAACTTTTACGAGGACATCTGGTCAGAAGGTGTGGGCTGGCAGGGGTCGCGCCCGGTTCTGTGGGACAGGTCTGCGGAAGTTTGTCATCAAGCGTGTGTCGTGTCGACCCGGCTTCTCTAATCGCTCGCGTTTGGGTCGCTCATCCCGTTGAAACCTTTCACGTGTTTCACACCCGCCCTTTCCATCCGGCCGATTTCTGCCCGGCGACAGGATTTGTTGCTCAAAGATAAATAAAAGAGGAATAATAAATAAATAATAATTCAACGGGAAATTGATTTTTTCAAAATATCTCACGTTATTAATTTCTAGAATAATCGGTTCCTTTTTGAAATGAAAAATAATTATGTTATTGTATTTTATTAGGAGCTTTTAAAGAGCATTTTGTATTAAAACAAATTCTTGCATTGCGTAGATATGTCAATATTATCTATTACTAGAAAAATATTTTACAATAATTGATTTGTAGTTTAATTGGGTTATTAACAAAAATCATAATTCAATGAAATTAAATTTGACGTAGGAGCATTTTACCACAAATTTTTTTTACAATAAATAAAAAAATATTCAGCTAAATAACAACGAAATAGAAATTGTACAAAAGCGTCATGTTCTTTTTTAAAATGAATGAATAAGAATTAAATGCAATTTAAGAAGAAATAAATCAATTCAGCAATTCTAGAGGACTCTCATTATCGATCCCTAGAAAAATGTTGTTTTTTTTTTAATTGAGTGAAATTGAAAAGTAAAGTAACATATTTGTAATGTAATTTGAATATTAAGAAAAATAATATATACATTTAATTTAATTTTGGAGCATTTTACTAAAGAATTGTCTTTTTTTAAACAATCAATAAGACAATATTACGAAAAATAATATGAAATAAAAATGACTTAGTAGCATTTTGTGCATTTGCTACATAACTCATGTCATGTCCTGAAAATATACAGTATGTTTTGTTCTTTTTAAGAAATATTAAGAAACATAATTATTTTATTCGATTATTTATTAAAAGGTAACGCATTATATTTGCTGGATAAGTCACATATTAATTACTAGAAAATGATGATATGAAATATGATATATATATATATGATATGATATATGTTTTTGCGCCTCAGCATTTAAGAGCATAACATAAAAAACGTGGTAAACTTTGCAAACAAATCCTGCAACCGATGCACAAACAGGATGTAAATAATCCGGGTAAAGACGGGGGGGGGGTCGTGGGCACTTGGAGGCACTTTATTGACCTTCAGGCCGTTGGGCGGGCGCGAGGTGCCGCTGGAAGCCGCCTCTGTGGTCTTTAGAACCAGGCGTGTTTTCACAGCCGCTCGGTGACATCAGCACGTTTCAAAGCGGCTCGTAAACACGGAAGGCTTCGCCCGACCGGGCCTCCCTGGGAAGAACCCCCCCCCTCTACCGGGCCCCTGACAGTGGACGGTGCTGTTTCAAACTTGGGAGTGAAGCAAACGTGCTTAGACGTTGTGTGGCGGGTTAGCTTCTAGCAGTGACTCTGCTGGTCCTTTCAAAACCAAAACCTGCAGGCCACACACGCTGTGTGTCCCGTGCAGGGAAAAGGAATATTTGGCAAAGAACAAAGTGTTTCCCTGGATAATTGCTTAATGGCGCCGAAAGGGAAAGTCATCTGGCTTTGCGGCGCGGAGGACTGCAGGATCCAAACGGCACCAACATATATCTCAACCCAATATTCTATTCATTTATATTTATATACAGTACATATTCCTATATACTGGAAATCTTGTTTTATTGGCTATTGGATGTCTCCTTGGAAACAAAAGTAATGATCAACACGCAGACAAAGTCATCACTGACTTGGCCTGCTTTGGGTGATCCGGTCCGGACCAGAATGGTACAAAACTTTTCTACATTTGGTGGACACGATGGCATTTTTGTCATGTGACCAAAGGCTGGGCACAAAAGAACACGACTGGACTGCTTAAATATTCCAATCCAAAATCTTGTCTTGCTGAATAGCTATGAATAAAATATACTTCTAAAGAGCTTTTGTGACATCCTACCCAAAGTAAATCAAATACTCCCAACCAAAATGTCATCTGCAGGGTTGGATACATATTTTTTTTTATATTCTGCTGTTTTTACCAACTCAACGTTCACAAAAAGCTTGTAAAATATACTTCTAAAGAGCTTTTGTAACATCCTACACAAAGTAAATCAAATACTCCCAACCAAAATGTCATCTGCAGGGTTGGATACATATTTTTTTTTATATTCTGCTGTTTTTACCAACTCAACGTTCACAAAAAGCTTGTAAAATATACTTCTATAGAGCTTTTGTAACATCCTACACAAAGTAAATCAAATACTCCCAACCAAAATGTCATCTGCAGGGTTGGATACATGTTTTTTTTTTAATATTCTGCTGTTTTTACCAACTCAACGTTCACAAAAAGCTTGTAAAATATACTTCTAAAGAGCTTTTGTAACATCCTACACAAAGTAAATCAAATACTCCCAACCAAAATGTCATCTGCAGGGTTGGATACGTTTTTTAAAAAATATTCTGCTGTTTTTACTAATTCAACTTTTACTAAAAGCTAGTAAAATATACTTTTAAAGAACCGTCATCAGGTATTAATATTTTATTGTATTTTGCCTTTAAAATGATGACTTTTTCTTAAACTGTTCATAATTCAGTCCTGTAAGGTTTTGTCTTTATAATTTCTTTTCTTGTAATATCACGAGTGAGTTTCATTTGATAATATTTAGGTTTTTAAAATGATCTTGAAATATTCTTGCTTTAGTTGGGGGGCGTTTGATTTGAACACTGGCCCGTGCAGTTTTCCTACGTGAACTCGAGTCAACCAAAAACGAGTCCTAATTCTGACATATGCATTTTTGAAGTATATAGTAAACAACATTTACATGTGTTGTTTTTATGTATATTTTTGTTTTCTTCCTTGCTGAAATGGGATTATCGGTGTGCGCGGAGGGTGCGTGATCGCGCGCAGAGGGCCAAGTCATGTGACACGGCCAACCCGCCAAATGAGCTTAAGTCACTCGGGTGCACTTTGAGCCGTCCCATGACTGGCCCGTAATCCTCGTTTCCCATCGGCTTCTTCCCCCCTTTCTTTTTTACTTGATGTTTTCCTTGCGACTCCGCCGCCATTAACGCCGCAAAAGCGGGCCCGAGAGCCGCGGCTAATCCCTCATTAGTCCACATTCGGGCCTGCGGTCTGCAAAGTGTTTTCTAGCTTTGCATGCGGTCCGGGCGCATCAGCGGCAGGATTCGGATTCTGCAGAAATGTGGCGGATCGGAGCCGCTTTTGTGGTGCGCTGATGTTCAAGGCAAGGAAAACCCGCCGGGCTTTGAGCGTTGGACCGACTCGGCCTGACAGGAAACTGCCTCGGAGACGTTTTCCTAATTTTTGCGGAAAATACTTCCATAGTTAGAAGGTTACGCGGCTCAAGCGGTAGATTGGTCTTCTCCTGATCCAGTGGTTGCTGGTTCAATCCTCTAGCTTCCTATTATCAGTAGTTTGTCTCCCACCTCAAAGGTTGCTAGTTTGACGCCCAAACTTGCTGTGATCAAACGGTCGTCTCCCAACCCAATGCTGGCTGCTGGTTCAATCATCGTCATCATCCGACATTTCAAATTCGGACTGAGAGCAAACGGACAAAGTAAATGGTGGCCCCCCTGCTGGTGAAAACCTTGTACTACTGAAAATCCACTACTGTTCAATTCTGCTTAGGGGTAATTTTGGTCTTAAAACAGAGTGGTTGCTGGTTCAGTCCACAGTCCTTTTTTGTGATTGTGCCACATATCTATAGATTTGTTCCATTTTTTTTGTCCGTTAGCTACGCCCACATTCCTCAACTGCCATTCCAACATCAAAATCCTCAGCGGTGGTCGTCTCACCACCTGATGGGTTGCTGGTTCCATCCTTAGGTGGCGCGTAGACGTTTGTAGGATGATTCTACATTTCACTTCACCCCTCAAATCCTCCTGAAATTGCTTCTTTCACGCTCAAATGTTACGTCAAACTGTGCGTGTAGCGTCGATGAAGCTTTTGGAGACAGTTTGAGCCTGGACCCGACGAAGCGCCCGTCAGTCCGAGCGGGATGGATTGGTGTTTTTTTTTTTTAGCTTTTCGGTAAAAGGGGTTTTCTCTGCTCACGCAGCAAACGAAAAATAAACATCCGTTGGGTCAAAGCGTGGGAAAACTTTGCGTCTCCCGGGGCCGTTTATTGCCACTGCCGCGTTTGTTCAGCTCCTCCTTCGGCACCGGGAGACAGCTCTCCGGGCCGACCCCCCCGGGCGTCCTTGGCTGTCCTCCCAGTAAACGTAAGACGCGCGTGTTTTTCACGGCAGCTTATCCGTCCTCGGTGAGCGGTCATCCCACACGCCGGGACCCGCTTTGATGGGGGTCAAGGTCCGCGGCCCGCTGACCCGTCTCCCGTATCTCGCTCGCACTCGACGGTCCAAATGAGACGAGGCGGCGCGGAAAGTGACGTTCACGGACTGGCTTGTGTCAGCGTACACGAGCACGAGGCGGCCGTTTTTTAGCCGACAGGTGCCCGGGAGAAGGCGTCGGAATAAAGACCATATGAGGGAAAAGTGCAGGCGGGTCAGAACACGGCTGATTATCAGAGGAATGTCTTCAAGCTGCAAAACCTTATCAAAGAGCGCTACTCGGCGCCGGCAAACACATGCTGCACGCCGGCATGCTTTATCGGAGCCAAAACCCCCAAATTAGCAAAACAGGAGCGTCTGCAAAGCTGACCTTGAAAGGAAAAGTGCACTTTTTTCCCACAATCCTTACGTGAGACGTCAACGCGTGTCTTTCTCTTTTCTGTGCATTGTAAAGACGTAAAAAGCCGCAGCCAATGAATGCACGTAATAGGACACACCTACTCCGCCTGGAAAGGCCGCTATCAATTATTACGGTGTGGCGAGGTGTCACTACGCCCGCAACGTAGTGCTTGGGCGTAACAACGTCAATAAGAATGACAATAAAAATAACACTTGGGCTTGGCTAATATGCAGGTCACATGATGTTTTCTTTCTTTGTGTACTTTGTCGCTCCAACTCTGTACAGTAGGATGGACATTTCAACACATCAGTGTAGTCAGATATGAATGGTTATGAATATTTATTTACTATAGTGAAATATGGGAATTTCCGCAAAGTAGGATTCCT
Organism: Oostethus manadensis; assembly: GCA_024372805.1. Taxonomy (NCBI): domain Eukaryota; kingdom Metazoa; phylum Chordata; class Actinopteri; order Syngnathiformes; family Syngnathidae; genus Oostethus; species Oostethus manadensis. The sequence continues at coordinate 264,439 of QODF01000208.1, forward strand.
TATTTGAGTATTTAGTGCATAGAAAACCTGATACAACCCTCTAAATCACGCTTTGGACATTATTAGAGCAGTCTAGCCATTAAATAACACCCCTATAGTCACAAGTACACTCATTTTACCCATGGTAGTAGAGATAATAAAAGAAAAAGAAAACAAAATGTATAGAATACGAGTTTACGGTCACCCAAATATGTCTTGTAACATTATTAGAGCCCTCTACACATGAAATAACACCCCTATAGCCACCTCTACACTCATTTTACCCAATGTAGTATAGATAATAAAAGAAAAGAAAATATATTAAACATAAAAAACCTGTTTACAATCTTCAAATTATGTTTTTTAACATTATTAGAGCCCTGTAGACATGAAATAGAATCCCTATAGTCACCTTTACACTCCTATTGTCCAATAAAGAGAAAGCAAAATGCATTAAACATAGAAAACCTGTGTCTTTTAAATGTGTCTTTTAACATGATTAGAGCCCTCTAGACGTGAAATAGCACCCCTATAGCCACCTTTACACTCCTATTACCCTATATAGTATAGATAATAAAAGAAAAGAAAATATATTAAACATAGAAAACCTTTTTACAATATTCTAAATATGTTTTTACCATTGTTAGAGCCCTCTAGACATGAAATAGCACCCCTATAGTCACCTTTACACTCCTATTACCCGATGTAGTAGACATCATGAGAGAAGATGAGACATAAATAAGATAGTTTAGCATTGGAAGAGTTCCTTGTTGTTGTTGTTGTTGTTTGACTTCCTGTTGTGTACAGTACTTCCTGCTGTCTCATCAATGTAGCATTAGGGACACCTAGCGACCAGTGTGGAAAACTACATGTTATTCCGTGTTTGAATGCATCTTCTGAATGTCTCACATTTGTGTTTTAGTAGAAAACGCTTCGTTTAGGCCCAAAAAACTTGAATATGCCTATTTTGGATTAACATAGTCAACCATAAAACAGTTGATTTATTCATAAATATCTTGGCAGGGCCCAGGACCTTTTCATAAAAATGCAATGATTTCATGAAAAACCCATGCAGGTCCACATTCGGAAGCGGTGGCGCCTTAAATATCGAGACGTAAAAACAATTTTAAAAAGTGCGCCATTTGCATTTGCAAAAAGCAGTGGGGCGTCCCCCCCCGGGGGAGTGTGGTTAAGCGCCGGGGGCCCATGAGTCAACTTAAACAGGAAATTGTACGAAGGCTTTGCATGCGGGAAGGCGGGCGCCAGCAGCTCATGCAGTGGTTTGTACAGATGGAGGAGTCATGACTATCAGGTTCCTACTATGATTAGCGCTTCTTTGCAGATGATGGAGACGCCGCCTTTCATTGGGGGGGTTCAGAGTTCCACGTGAGAGCAGGATGGCGGCTGGAAGGAGAGGTCAGAGGGCAGTTGGGCGTCCGGCCGACCCTCGACTCGGGCCTTGCAGGTTGGCCGTTAAATCTCATCTCAGCTCTAAAGTACGCATAAACGCTCAATTAGCGGAAGGGCTTGCCCAAACCCGGGGTCAGAACCCAAAAGGGGTCGGGGGTTGGAGTTTTTTACTGGGTCGCAGATGGTCCTGGATCGTACGTGACTGGTCAAGAATGTGGGCCGAGATCTTCTTTTCCCTTCACTGCAAGTTATGAAGGATGTTTTCTTGGACTTTTTGGCACTTCCTGGTGTGTTTGAATCACAGGCGTACCACCGACTACCTTCTACTGGGCTTACTGGGACAGCAAGGACGCGCAGCGTAGGGCAGTGGTGTCCGTTTTCAGCCCACGGAGCATTCTAAAAGTATCCTTTGAAGGAAAATCGGAAGTTATTTTACAAGAATAAAGTCAAAATATTAAGACAAAAAAGTTTTAGTTTATTAATTTATTAATTTGACCAAAACGTCAGATAAAGTTGAAACGTTGCGTGAAAAAGACACTTTTTTAAAGTCGGAATATTCTGAGAAACAAACACAACAAAATTTACGAGAAGAAAGCTGAAAACTTTGGGGGACGGAGAATAAAGTCAAAATATTAAGATATATTAACAAATATAATATAAAAAAATAATATATATGAGTATAATATAATATATTATATTATTATATATTTATTATTATTTATTATATATAATATAATAAAAATGAGGAAATATTAATTTTACAATATTAAATATTATAAAAATTTCATGGGCATAAACTTGTGACATTATGAGGGAAATTTTCATTTTAGTAGCGAAAAATCAAACGCAAAACAAAATCAATTGTAATTGTAATTTTTTGGAAAACAAAATTCTGGCAATTATTTCCAAATATTATGAGAGTAAAGTCAAAATTACGAGAAGAAAAAAATGAAATGGTTGGGGGGAAAAAACAGCAACAGCAGAAATGGGAAAAAATGCAGTAATTTTACAGAAATAAAGTCAAAATATTCCGAGAAAAAAGTGAGGAGAAAGGTCTCAAATCATGAGAAAAATGAAAAATATGTCGTTTTAGTATTAAAGGGAAAATAGACACAATTCTTCTTAAGTTGTAACAGAATTTTTTGGAACTTGGTCGGGAAGTATAAAAGCCCCAACCTTGGCACCAAAATGTAATGTCGGTTTGGGTTTTCCCTGGAATGACAAGCTGATATCGGCCTGCGGGCTCCCGTACTGGTCGTCATGGAGACATCCAGGACCTCCCGAGTAACCCCCCACGCAGTCGGTACCGGGCTTCCGTGTTCTAAAACCAGCACCGGCGTTAGCCAGCCGGCTGGCTTGTGGCGGCGCCGGCACGGCCTCGTTGTTCTCGCACTTGGTGAATCCGTATCCGTATGAGTGGATATCGGAATCGGAAAATCGGCATATCGGTAAAAAAGCCACAACATCAGACATCCCGAGAATTAGTTTATAATATTCTGGGAATAAGGTCAAAATATTTTAATATTTTAGGAATAAAGTGATAATATTTTAATATTTTAGGAATGAAGTGATAATATTTAAATATTCTGGGAATGAAGTGATAATATTTTAATATTTTGGGAATGAAGTGATAATATTTGAATCTTTTAGGAATAAAGTGATAATATTTTAATATTTTGGGAATGAAGTGATAATATTTGAATCTTTTAGGAATAAAGTGATAATATTTTAATATTTTGGGAATGAAGTGATAATATTTGAATCTTTTAGGAATAAAGTGATAATATTTTAATATTTTGGGAATGAAGTGATAATATTTGAATCTTTTAGGAATAAAGTGATAATATTTTAATATTTTGGGAATGAAGTGATAATATTTGAATCTTTTAGGAATAAAGTGATAATATTTTAATATTTTGGGAATGAAGTGATAATATTTGAATCTTTTAGGAATGAAGTGATAATATTTTAATATTTTGGGAATGAAGTGATAATATTTGAATCTTTTAGGAATGAAGTGATAATATTTTAATATTTTGGGAATGAAGTGATAATATTTGAATCTTTTAGGAATAAAGTGATAATATTTTAATATTTTGGGAATGAAGTGATAATATTTGGAGAAGAAAATGAATGAAACGTTTTGAAGAAGAAAGTTAGAATATTTGGTGAAAAAAAGCAAAAACAATATGCACAACTGCAAAATGTAATATATAATATATAATGTATGAAATGAATTGTCCTTATGATGCATGCCAAAGGAAGTCATGTCAAAGTAAATATCCTAACGGGAAGGATTCCAGTCAGGAAGAAGTGTGAATAAAGAAAGACCGACCAGCTCGACCAACACGCAACGTTTGCTGGAGGCTGCATCCTGACCCCCATTTTCCAAAATGGTAGCTTCTGTCATGTTTGTGGGTGCGTGCGCGCGCTCTCATGGACGTCACGGCGGGTTGTTTGGCCGGATGCGGGAAAACATCACCACACAATCACCTAAATATTTAAGCTAACGGTAAATAAATATCCCAGAAAGGAAACGAATCCCCTTTTCCCGATTTTGCATCACTCATCCTTTATTCGTGTACATGTTGAAAATACTAGCAGTCCAACGTGACTACCCAGATCAAGTACTGTTATTAGTATATTTGTATTGCTACATGGCAAACAAGTTACCAGCAGGTGCAGTAGATTCTCAGAAATCAAACTCGGCTTTCATGACACGCACGCTTCTAAGGCTTTGCAATTGGCCAATTAGATGAAAGGGGCGTGTTCCAAAAAAATAGCAGTGTCTGCCACTGGCTTTACAAACTCCAGACTATTTTGTGTTTGTAGGATTTGTCAATCCTGTGAATGACGAAACTAATATTTAGTTTTTTCTAAATGCTTCACGTCCGTGTGGCATGGACTCTACCAACTTGTGGCACCTTTCATCTGTTCTTCCCTCTCCCAGAGGGGGATTCTTGTGAATAGATTAGCCTCACACAGACGTCTTCTAACTGTCACAGTACTTACAGGTAACTCCAGACTGTCTTCCTGGAGCTGATCATTGGCTGAGCCTTTGCCATTCTGGTTATTCTTCCGTCCATTTTGAGAGTTGTCTTCCCTTTTCTGCAACGTGTCTCTGGTTTTGATCTCCGTTTGAAGACAATGGAGATCATTTTAGCTGAACAGCCAAAGGTTATTTTTGCAACTCTTCATAAGTTTTCCCCTCTCCAATCAACTTTTTAATCCAAGTACTCTGTTCTTCTGATCAATGTCTTGAAGGAGCCAATGAAGTGCTTCAACGCCCCTTCCAACTAATTGCCCAATGGCACAGAATCCGTTTTAAAGCTGGTATCGTAAGCATCGTTGTTTCAGTATCGATCCGCACACCACTAGCCGGCTGTGTTTATGTCCCAGTAAACGCTGGAAATGCTGTAATATGCAACCCAGGCCAGTAGATGGCGATGCCACTTTGTGAAGAAACACCATACCTACCTACCTACCCTTGTTTTCGTTAGAATCCGTCCCGGAAACCGAGGCGTACAAAACGGGAGCTTTGCAATGCGTTATCAAGTCAATTATTCCTCTCAGAAAGCCCAAATTGCTTTTTATACGGATTTTTCATTGATTTAGGAAAGCAGAAATGCAAAGACAACGGCAGGCAGACTCACATGCCCAGACACCCAAGGCTGTCGGTCCCCAGAACCTTCTACTGGTAAAACCAGCGGGAGTGCAATCACAACCTTCTTCTCCTGCAGCAAAACGTCGTTCCTTGGGGTGACGCCTCCCGTGGGATTGCAACAATCTTTGGGGGAGAGATGCTAGGGCATGTTATAAACAGGCGGTGCTTACATTTTTCTGCTCCGCCGTTGTCGTTTTGGCGTCCACTCCGGGGCCCGTTTCTAAATGTTTGCCCCTCGAGGCTCCAAAAAGCGGTTGTGGTGCAAACAAACGTCTCGGAATGTAGAAATGTCCGCCTGCTGAGTTCAACAGCCCGATCCAGGAAGGAAGAACCTGCCGTGCCGCGGCGCTCTTCATCACTTTGCACGTGTTTATCCGTGGCTGACAGCCGGTGTTTATGCGTAGGCTTCCAGTAGGCCCTGGTGACCCCCCGGCGCCCCGACTTAACCCCGCCCTGCGGTGCACTCCGTCACCCCCCTTGCCTGCGGCGAGGCGAGCGTGCTAAAGCAAACGCTGGTCTGTCGACCTCATCGTTAAATGGAGGCAGCCGCTAATAAGCTAGCAGTAAGCTTACTAACAACACACGTACACACAATCTGTATCTGGGCCGCGCCCGTTTAGGTTTTGAAGAGTGTTTTGCCCTTGATACTGGAGTTGAGACAGTTTGAAGACCCCCTGACACCACTGATCAACTTTGCGTCAATATGGTCACTCAGACCGTTAACATCCAGCAGCAACACGACGTTTTGGCACGACTGCTGTTTTGATGAAAAATAGAGTGAACCAAGGCGAGCGTCTACCCCGAGAAGCGTTTGTTTCCTCTGCAGAGTAAACAGCGAAAGATCGATCGTCTTGGCGGGCATTACGAACTATGCACATTTACCCTTCGCTTTCAAAAAAACCCATAATTACAAACAATATAGTGTAGGTGTCTCAAACCTGCGGCCCACAAGATGATTTTCGTGGCCCCCATCTTAATATGAAATGTTAGTGCGGCCCTTGACTTTTCTATGAATGGCACTTTTCACCGTGTTGTGTGCAGAGCTGATGAAGCAACCAATCACGGCGGGGTATATGGCTCTCAGGGGCGTGACATCGACCGGGCTTGATGCATGCAGAGAAACATTTTTCAATGAGTGAAAAACTGATCGTTATTACTGGTTTTGCACACAAAACGCCGCGGCTGCGGCCCAGTCTCCGCCAGACTCTGCCTCCAGCGGCTCCAAGGTAAGTTGCGTTTGAGACGCCTGATGTAGTGTATCATAAAACATGTCAGGGCCCCTTTAAAAGTGCGTTTTTTAGGTAAGACCTACTGGGAAAATGGCCTTTTGTGCTAAAATGCTAGTGGGACAGGAGGACACGAAGGAAAAAGCAGCTAGCTATGTGATGCTAACTTGCTAGCATTGCATTTTAGCATCATCCTAGATTAGCATAATTGCTGAGGAAAAGGTAAACGACTAACAGATCGCTGGCAGATAGTTGGCAGAGCTTCAGGCTTCAGATTAAGATGTGTAGCGAAGCCTCACACAGCTTTCCTCCCTCCAATAGAGTGGGGGGTTCGATTTATTTATTAAAGATATGATTCTTACTGCGAGCATTCAGAAAGACACAATGTGGCCGCAAGACACCACCTTCCTGTTTTGCCATGAGTTATTTCCTGAACTCAGTTCGTTCCCCTTTTCATCAAAATGCTGCCGCTTGGAACTTTCTTTGGCCCCATTTTGGTCTACAGTGGGGAGAAACGCAGCTTATGGCAAAACAAGAAGGTGGTGTCCGTGTCCCCGGGACAGCCCTCCTACTCATCTTGAAAGATTAAATAACAAGAAATCAATCCATTTCAAAAACCCTGGCCAGGTTTTTATCAAAATGGGACTTTTTTAAAGATGTGTAGCAAAGCCTGCTTTTGTGTTGGGCAATGAGGCTTGGTGGTGACGAACAGGCTTGGTGGACGCATGTAATTGCCGGAACGTCGTCACGTTGGCGTCCAAAGGGACCCTTTCCGCCACAGTTCAACATGAAACAATTCCAGCCTATTTTCAGATTGCAAATTGCACCGTAGCCTGCGCTGTCTCTGGCACGTTCATATTTACGATGCAATTTCACGCACACTTTCTAGACGTTAGGCTGAGCGTCAGGCATTCTCATGCTCGGCCTGCTGCAAATATAGATCCTGTTTGGAGTTTATTTGCGGGGAAACCTCCCACGGGACGGACCCGCGCGGTCTGCAGCTATTCATCGCGCAGTCCCGCTTCCCAGACTGTCTATTTTCATTCCTGTTTTGCAACAATCTACAACAAAATGACAATTTCAGCGTGGCGGCCAACTTAAAAGTCCACCGAAACGTCTCCTCCGGCCTCCCGTTTAAATCTTTTCTCAATTGCTGCTGTCAGAAGCATGAAGCGACTGAGAGATGAAGTTTGAAATGAAGCGTTGGAGCGCTTCGGAGGAGTGCGGGTTCTTGCCACGCCACAGATTTGGCGCCGTGTGCTGCGCTCGCAAAGGCGACTAAAAGCATCCCGGACCTCACGTTCTGGAGTTTGCAGCAACGCCTGTGTTGAATCCTGCAGTCGGGATATTATGAAAAACAAAGAAGTCGACAAAAAGGTAGCATTTTGGGGAAAATAGTGGGTGCGGATAATGTTATGAGAATAAAGTCATAATATTAGGAAGTTAGTAATTACAAGACGAAAAATCACAAGATAAATGATGTCATTTTAGTGGCATAGAGTTGAAAATGAAAGAAAAATATGGTATTCCTCTTAAAAGCCATAATACTTTGAAAACAAAGAAATGGGTGGCAAAAAGTTCTAATGTTATGGGAATAAGGTCACAAAAGGATGGCAATAATAAGATGAAAAATAATACATTCATGTTTTTAAAAGTCCTAATATTATGAAAACAAAGAAAATGACAAATAAAGTTGTAATTGTTATTATGAGGATCAAACAAAGCAAACAAAATTGTAGTTTGTGGAGAAATTGTTTGGGGGGAAAGTTATAGTATGGGAATAAAGTCATAATATTTTGAGAAGTACATTATTAAAAATATTTGGAAAATAAAAAAACAGCAAAAATGAAAATAGAAAGAGTAAAGACCAAAGTTGGTTTAAAGAATAATGTACCCCGCCTCTCGCCCAAAGCCAGCTGGGATAGGCTCCAGCATACTTGCGACCCTAATGAGGATAAGCGGCCTAGAAAATGGATGGATGAATGAATTCTTTTCCACTTCTTTTCTTGAAGTGTACATTTAACTTCTTAGCAAAATATCAAAGTGGCAAACCTTCCGTCTTTCACCACCCTGGGAAAAAGTTTGGACCCCCCCTTTAAATGAAAAGCGCTGCCGTGTGTTTCTCATTGCCGCTAATTGTGCTCCGCAGTGCGCAGAGCGCGGCCTGATGGGATCAAAATGCGCTCTTTGAATGTCTTACGATGCAAATGAGTGGCAGTGCAGGGCGGGGTAGTCATCCTCTGTGCGGACTGCTGCTCGCCAGTGACGTCACATGACCAGAAAGCACATTACCCGAGGTACCAGCAGTGCTAAATATTCCGCATCAAACAAGCACTTGGATCTGTCGGAAGCGGGATCTGTGCAGCGGTGTTTGTTCATGCCATGCTCGGTGGGCAACCACCCCCGCCCCAACCCACGCAGCCCCCCCGCGAGCTGCAGGCGGCCGAGCCAAGACCACATCAGTGCAGAGGCACCCCCCACCAGCCTGCTGGGAAGGGTTCGTGTTCGGAAAGCTTTCTTCGCCTTCATGAAACAGCGAGGCAAATCACAGTGAGACGCATTTAGATCATGTAAAAACATGCATGTGGGTATGACACGTCCCTTTAACATAAATACAGTCCAGCCATCATATTTTTCCTTTTTAAAAATGAATAAAGTCAGGCTGTTCCGGGAGCGACATAAATGCTTCACATGTGGATTTACATTTTAGCATAGATAATAGCCACTTCAGCACAAAAACAACTTAAACAAGCCACCGTGGTTAATATGGTAACACCTTGGTTAGCGTCCGACTTTAACCAAAACGTATTCTAACCAAATCAGTTTAATTTTTTCCCATGAGAAACGATGCAAAACCAATGAAACAGCTGCAGAGTGATAGTCTTACATGCATACAGCAATTCACAAAGCATGGAAAGGATGAACGAAGACGTGGCTGTTCCTGTTTTGCCATGGGTTATATCAATGCTCTCTCTCACCTCAACTTTCCTGCAATCATGGCTGCAAAGTAATCCAAAATGGAGCCGATTTTGACGGAGAAGGTGAGTAACACTATTAAATTAAAGAAAATAGCTCACAGCAAAACACCAAGAGGGTCCTTGTCAACAATGACGTCTTCAATGAAGGCGAAAGTAACCTTACATGTTCACTACCGCATCGCTCACATGCAGTAAGAAATGTTTCTGCATGTGAAACCGTGTTAATTGGCAAAGAACTACAGTCATCCGCTGATGACATCGTAGAGGTTTTTGCCATTCACATCTGCAACTGGACATCCGCGGCGCACGCGTTCGCGAAGACACGCTGGTTTGAGACCGGTGTGACAAGATCTGTCCATCAAAATGACTCCTTCGGCGCTGAACTCGACCCCAACGGGCAACTTTCTTTCTTTGTTTTACTTTCCGTCGGCCCAAACAGCAATCGGCAAATTAACAGGCAAGCGTCCTGTGCAGGTTGACCGTACGCGCTGTCCTCCGTCCTTCCGGGCGGCCAATGGGCTCATTCTTCTCCGTGCGGCTTTCTTTATTTTCCTACGCAGCGTAAACCTTCCCTGAAAAACGTCAGCCGTGTTCCACGCGCTTTGGCCAAGGTGCTAAATGAGCACCGAAGTTCGAAGAATATGAATGATTTATGAGTGATATGATTTATCAACATGGACGTAGGACGCGGTGGAGGCCTTCAAGACACAGAATAGGACACGTAAATTACTCTGGAGTTGCTTATCCTTCAATTGTTGTTTGGAATCGGCTTCTTAATGTTCATGTTCATATATCACGTACGATGCTCTACAGCCTTGTCGCTAACGTGGAATAGTGTTTAGAGGACGTTATGTAAACAAGACATGACTTACTCTTTTCCTGTGTGTGTACCAGTGGGATAAATGCATTTAAACCGTACTTTCAAGACCATTTCTTCTCGTGTAGCTGATCCTTCACAGCAGTCATCAGTGAAAGGATCACTGCAAAGAACAGAATTTGAGGTGGGCGCCCATCGGTCGCTCGAGCGCTGCATTTGCTTCGTCCATTTTTGTCCGAAACCTTCCCACTTTGGAAAAGAAAACAAACTTACAGTATCGCTCGGATAGTGTTAACATCCAGCAGCAACACGACGTTTTGGCATGACTACCATTTTAATGAAAAACGTGCATAAGTCCACCATCTACCCAGAAGCGTCTGGAAGAGGTGTCACCCCGATGACTTCAGGGAATGAGTCATCAGCTATTTTCAAATTTGCCATTCGCTTGAAGAATTGGAACACAATTCCAAACAATGCATAACATATTTAAGGAAAGTTGAGGAATCTTGTCAAACCTTCCCATGCATGTTCTTTTCCCAAAGCAAAATTTGGCCGGTCCAGCGGCTCCCATTATCCACTGGAATCCTCATCAGGGCTCGCATCAGATAAACGCCGGAGCTTTGAAAACACGTCAAACATATTTCACTTCCCAATCGCATGGGCGGAATATCGTGTAGCGGGTAGGCGCTTTGTCAGAATAATTGGAACATGTCTGGGCCTGATTAGCCCGTACAGATCATTTAATGGCTAAAATATCGTATTACACGCTCTTAGATATACTGTAGTTTTCCAGCCCCATGCGTTCTGGTTTTTTCCCTTTCTTGTTGCGCAATATCTCTCCTCTCCTGCTCGCTGTGCCTTTTCAGAAACTTTCGCTCTTAAATGGTTTGACGCCTAATCGCTTCCAGATGGAAGGTCCAGATGAAAGACAGACGCCTCAGTATGTCAAGAAAACCTCAAGTTCAGAAAAAGTCAGCGTAGCTCGGGGAAAAAAAGCAAACCCAACTGCATATTGATTGAATTTTGGGGTTTAGGGACACCTTTGTTCCCTCACGTCGTGTTTGTTTATTTAAGGACTCTGCTTTTATTGACGATAGAGAGCCTTGGGGGGGCGCCACACAAACGTGCCCATCAGTATTCCTGGTCAGCAGGGATGTATTTGTCATTGAAGGCCAAACAAGTTCATCTCCACACACGTATTGCTCTGGAAATGTTCTCCTCGGATGGAGTCTCACTGATATCAAGTGTGAATTCCGGCATTCCGGTCTGTTGTGGTTCAGGTTGTCGTCGAAGACGTTTCGCCTCCCATCCGTTGAGAGGATCCAGGTCATTTTCTCTGCATCCGGCATCGTGCACCATCCCCTCTGACCAGAGCCGCCCTGTCTCGTCTCGGAGCGGATGTAGCCCGCTCGGACGAGAGGCGAAACGCCTTCCGAGACAGCCGGAACGGTCCACTTGCGATTGATTTGCGACGCCCTGAGAATACAACGACCTGGGTGATTGAGAATATTTGCTGTCCTCTTTCTGAGCTCAACTGCGGACCACCTACTTTGCACCTGATTAATACTCCGACGTTCTACAGTCCGCTGTCCCATCTTGAAGGCTTTGACAGGCCAGGGCCCGGCTCCATCTCATGCGAAACAAAAATGTCTAATTCCTGGGGGGGTGGGGATCTGCTGCTAGCTCTAAAACTGACGAGTTTCAGAGAAAGTTCTTTGAGAATAATGATGGGTACGACTGAATATTTGAATCAGGTGATAAGCATGTGGATGAGTGAGCAAACCTCAAGCACTTAATCAAGTTAGCGCATCGGACAGCGAAACTGCAATAATGGACACAAAACATTTCCAAGCGCAATAACTAGGGCTGTCCCGATCCGATCTCCAGGATCGGTACGGGCTGCCAATCCGCTGTATTTTGAAGATCAGAAAAGATCGGCTTCCGCCACGAGACCTGGCCAAACTCCAACACGGTAGGTGTGACAAATGCGCCTCAAAGCTGGTTGGCAGCCGGATGAAGGAGCTCCCACAACACCACCGTGCAGACATGTCCGCAGGGGTATCGTGGTGAAGTTCATCAGATATCCGGCTCCGGAGCTAGAGCGCTGGACTTCCCTCGCTGTGCCCGGACTCCTCTGTCATGGTGCCGGGAGCTAAATCACAGCACAAGTGGCTGTAGAAGCAAGTCAAAAGATTAGTCCAAATATTGTAATGGCTGAAGAATTCCACGTCAGGATGGCTGTAATTCATTTGGCAACCTCAATCCTCCTCCAAGATGTTCCACTTGCTAGTTTCTTATTCTACACCCTTGACTCCAAAGGCTTGCTCTAACCATCGGGCTGAACACCACTGCCCTCTACAGCCCACACTTTAAACATCAGCCTGGAACAACCTTTAAAAAAGTCGGATCGGATCGGATCGGATGCCAAAAAATGGGGATCGGGACATCCCTCGCAACAACAAGGCCTGTCACGATAACACGTTTTGCGGCATTTTGAGAGCATCTGTTTTTATTTGGCACAATCGTGCGAGTACCAAAAGCAAGAGACTGTTAAAAGGCCTGAAGTGTACGTTTTGCTGCTTGTGTGTGATTTAAAAAGACGAATGAATGGAAGCTGCAGTGTGGAGCGCTTGCTGGGCTTGTGCAATGCAAAGCCATCGTGATTGCTATCGCTGGTATTGGTGGAGGTAACGCTTGTGGGTGGAAGTGGTTTACTTCTATGTACTTTATGGGCCTGTTACTGTTGGTTTGGTGCCCCCGAAGGGGAAAATTGGTACAGTTTATTGTCATTTTTATTACGGTGCTTTATTATTGTTCTTATTATTATTATGTGTTGTTATTGTTATGTTTCCTGTTTTGTATATATTTGTTTGTTTTATGGTGGGCAGTAACAAACCCTTTTTTCCTTCGTGGCGTTCACCTAAGAAGTGTTCCTCTGGCCTTCCCTCAGCACACGTGCGGGACAGCACCGCGCATCCAGGTCGGACCATCCGCCCCGTTATGTGCAGCCGGCGCGCGCTCCGGATGAGACGATCTGGCGAGCGTCCCGTGGTCGTATATTCGCGAGGAGGATTGATGAAGACGCCGAGCGTCCTCGGCGAGGTTTCATGGACATCTGGACGGTTTTTGTTCCTACAAAGTCAGGCAAGGACACTGAAGGGAGGAGGTCCCGACACGGCTGGGTTTGTTCTGCAATTACAGGGAGAGCGGGTCTGTTGCTGACGCGCGTACAAAAGAGGTTATGCAAATGGATAATTGGGAGCTGATGGTAAAAAAAAAGTTCATTCAAAGGGTTTCAAAAGCTGCACTCCTTTTGGAGGAGAATTAATGTGTGACCCGCACGCCAGAGAGCTCGGGCCAAACCATCCATTTCGCCCGCAGGCAGTTTGGGTTTGAACACGGTGCCGTTATTCTTTGGGTCCAATCATTCATCCAGCACTTTGGTCTGGAGAAGTGAAACCATAAACAAGAGCTACGGTATGGGCCTCTTTGACGTGATGTTTGCAACAGTTATTAACGACTCCCAGATGATAGCTAATAGCGTTTCATGTTCTTCATCCACATGGACATGGACTATCGCAGCACTGAATCCAGTGTTGGCGACTTGCTGACAAAGCCTGCACTGGAGTGCCGTGGTTCCCAAACTTTTGTCGACAATCTGAACAAACATCTATAAGAAATGGGCAGCATGTAGTCCGAAAAATACGGAAATAATGAAAAGGGTGCATGGTAGCCCTGCACCCCCCAGTAGTGAAGGGGGTCCACCAGAAGATCTGCTCTCCTCAGAAGTGCTGCCAGGACATCATCGCCACCACCAGCAGAACCAGCAGAAGGCTTCACACCAGCTGTGGAAATCTCAAAGCTGGCCACATTCCTGCGATCCCCCCACACTCGCCTCTTTACCTTTACTGGCTTTTAATGATCAGCATGTCCTGCATCATCTGAACTGCCCGTGTGGGAGTTTGGCCGTTAAAAGGTCGTTGAAACCGTTGATGAAATTGTATTTGATGGTGATGACTGGTGGTTTTCCAGCCCATCGTACCAGGAAAGTATCCACTCGTGTGGTCAAAGCATGTCTGTAAACATGGATGGCGGCCATGTTGGGTTGTAAGTGACGTAATGTCAGACCCACCACCACCAGATTTGGTACACCCATGTAGATGCATGACGAGCACGCGTTTTTCAGGACGTTTGGTTGAAAAACTTGTCCACAAGTCTGACCAGTTGTTTGATCCTGCGAGGGCCACGTCGTGAAAAATGAAAGGATGCAACGCATGTAGATACATTAGATGTTATATACTCTATGGTTTTTGTCATAAAGGTGAAAACGTCTATTTTTAGCATCCACTTTGAGCTCTGCTCTGCTTTCCCCCGTTTTTGCAGGTTGCGAGTTTGATGTCCTTCCTACACTTGCATTACGATGACTATAATATTTGAACCTTCTCCACAACTCTTTTTAAAAACACTGTATTTTTAATGTAATACTTCAGATATATATTTTCATAATATTACACGTTTTTTCTAAATAGAATACAACCCTTTTCTATTAATATTTTGCCAGTTTTTTCCATTTCTGCTAGGTTGTTTATTTATTTTCCAACTATTTAGTTATGACCTGATTACCATAATATTTTACATATTCTCTGTAAGCGAATTATCAAAAAAAATTATTTGTTTTAATAGCACAATATTAACATACCATTTTTTCTTTAATATTTTTTTTTACATTCTCTTTCCACATAATATTAGGATGTTATTCTTTCTCTCGCAATATTTTTGACCTCAATATTTAGCAGCTTTTTCCGGTTTGGCCGTATTCTTGGTGTTAAATTATATTTCAATATGCGCCGCAAATCTAGACACCCCTGGTCTGATGATGATGACACTTTGAGGATATCTGTATTACTTGTATGCTGGCATGTCTTCCAAAACAATTACAGCCTCCCAAGATGGAGATTGCTGGTTCAATCCTCGGTTCTCTTGACACGATACTGAACCCTCAGTTGCTCCTGAGTGTCTCGAAGGTAGAAAAGCGCAACGTAAGCGCATTAACTACTTAGAAATGTCGTGGAAATAACACCTCGGGGAGTCCACGACGGTATCGGTGAAGCCTCGTGGCGTTTAATGCAAAGCACGTTTTGGGTCAGGTATACGCCGCGTTCAGGTAGCCAACAAGGTAAAAGCAAACGCTGTAAACTTTGACCCCCCCGAGATTTAGAGGTCCAGTGTTTTTGGCCCAGCTCTTCGTTCTCGTGTTTTGTTTTCTATCGGTTCCCATCTGCGCCGCGTCGAGCCGTGACCCGCTCAGAAGATCCCGCTCAATCGAGCTCAGCCGTCAGTCTTTCGGCGTGACGTCAACGGGCCGCGACGTCTCCCTCGCCGATGGTTGCAGCTTTGTGACATTGATTGCTTGTTTTCAGGTTGCATTGCAAGCAGAAAGGGCGGTGAAGGATGCGTGCGGTGATTTCCCACCGGGCAGACATTTACATACGCGCTCCATCATTTGCGGCCTGTTTGGATTGGCAGCGCCGCCCTGATTGGCCGGCCTTCGTGGCGGAACGACGGGAGACAAATCTGTGTGACTGGGGGAGCGTGATTAGAAACCTCCTTTTGGACCTCTGGGTTTGTTTCCACGCCGCTCATTTACTCCCTGCCGCTATTTCCACAGTGAGGCTGGTGGAAGAACGGTAGCCTGGGAAAATACGACCAAAGTCACCAGCAGGACGTCCTCAAGCCCCGCCACTCCACCGGTGCTCGGTTATGATGGAGTGTTTATTAGTTAAGGAACCGTATTTGATCAGTGTTAGGCGGGAAGAACCCTTGTAGTCCATCGGCGTAGAAAAACGATGGTAATAACGGACTTCCTGGACTTTCTCGGTGCGCCTGGAGGTCTTTTTTTAGAGCGGCTCCCAGATCAATTTCAGCATATAGAAGATAAATATACAGAGGCATGTGAGTCTGCTCCTCCTTAGCGGACACAACCGGCAGACGGTCTCCTCCGAAAGGCTCCCGGAATCTGATGGGAGAAGCGCCGAGTGTCCCGGTTACGGTTGGATTCTCCCAGCTTGTTTTACTAAAGGGCTCCGGCAAACACTGCTGATAAGACGGCCATCACGCCTCACTCACCGGCGCGAGTGTGGGGAGAAAACCTCAAGCTGCTGCCGCCGCTGTGGTGATGATCCCCGATTATGTCGGCAGCCTTTGGATCCAAATAGAGGCTTGTTGATGAAGACGATGCCTGATGAAGAGGAGAGGGTGCCAAAACAAAAGAGACTTGCTAGCAGTACCAAGTGATGAATTCAATTCATTTCATGTTTGTGTTTTTATACATGTTCAATTTCTTTTTTTTTTCAATTTAATAAATGTGTTTATTAATGTAAAAAAATAATAATTAAAAAAATCCTATTTTTTCCCTGTTTTTCGAGAAAATCTGTTTTTTAAAGTCACATTTTAACAGCGGCCTGGGAAGGGACATGTGTGACGCCCGCAAGCTAGTGCAAATCCGCCGAGCGGGATGAGTTGTGGCTGACAGCAGCTCCTGTGTGAATGTTGACCGCGCCATTGCAGTTGCATTCTACTACACTGGCCACGGGGTGTCAGGAACGTTACACTGAGACAATAGCCACCAGGTGTGCCAATGCTAACACGTATTTACGTCTTATTTAATTACAGTTTATTATGTCAACTACAGTATATTGGGTGACGTTACTTTAGGGGTGTTATTTTATGTCTAGAGGACTCTAATATTCCTAAAGGTCTACTATAATATTCTATTGATAAAAATGGGATGCAATACTTCGTAGGATACGGCTACACAAATCCCGGTCGGGTCTAGAACCAGCCAACCGTGATAAATGAGGAAGTGTGTATCGTCAACTTAGCCATATTGTACCGGACTGTGGCCATCGTATGGCATTGTGTTCCGTTTCCAGTTCTACGGCCACTGCCACATTTTCACCACAAAAAACCAAAGGAAAGAACAAAAACGGTAACGGTGCTCACGTCAGTCTTGTTTTGTGAGACATACATTAGGGCCGCAACTAACGATTGTTTCCGCGGTGGATCGACGCGATGGTTTCTTTTGCGACATTTCAGGAACGAGGCAAGACTGGCCTCATGGATGATAAGGATACGGAAAAAGATTGATGGGGAAATATGAATATTTTGACATCAAGAAGCGATGGGCTGACTACCAAGAAGAGCGGATGAAGATGTGTGGAGGAGTTGTTGCAGCTGTAAGGTACATTGAGATTTTGCGTGATGGAGGTTGGAACGCAAAGATTTTGGTCAACCTTTGAATGCTGGGACTTCAAAGGTTGCTCCGGTAGTAAACAGGCGAGAAAGGGAGCCGATCTCTGCGGCGGACGTTTGAGGTGAAAGATCTTGGCGTGACGTGGTAGCTCCTCTGCAGCCTTTTTCGTTTTCCCCTCTTCCGACTTTTACGGCGCTTGTTTCTAAGCCAACGGCCGTGTTTTATTGGGCTCTCTCCGTCCCCTTGGCTTGGCTAATTTTCCCGTCTTGTCATTTGCATACGGCCTCATGTGGTCCCGTATGGGAAACTGCGCGGGAAGATGACACCGGTGCGCCGGGGAGGACCCGATGGAGATGATGGCCTTGGGTGCTGCAGGCCAGAAGGGGTTGGGACTTGATGCAGATGTGAGCTTCGTTATGTGGGGGGTTGATTACGCCCGGGAGATGTTGTGCTTGCGCCTCCGGGCTGCGTATCCCGACATCCTCACCGTGTTACTCTGCAGCAGTGAAACTTCAAACCGGGAAGCGTAGAAGTTTGACACGGCTGTGGAAAGCATCCCTCCAACTTTTCCTTTTATTTCCCCCTCTACTTTTTCCACCTCATACCACAAATACAAAACTTGTATGGGTTTTTCATGCGCTCCATGTGGGTGAACCTTGGACAAGCAGAAGAAATCTGCTCAAATATCACACAGTCTGCTGTGAATGGGTCCGATACTTCCGCTCTGGATCTAGCTGCATTTCGTGCTTTCTACAAGTTCTTCACCTTTCATCCACCCCCCGTGCTGCTAACCCTTGTCAAACAACTGCAGAGAAAACAAGCGGAGAACACCGTGGGCTCATTATCGGAGTCAAACCGGTAAAATATGAGCGCGCGCGTTTAAAGATGGAGTAGCTGCCTCCTCTTGCTCTCGCGTTCCCCTTTCCTCGTGTGGTTTATTATTCTTCATCGCCGGCTGCCTCACTCCCACACACCACACGCCCTCTGCTCGGAGTTACGATCATCCGCGCCTCCCATCTGCGAGTGGAGCCTGAATGACGGCGCCCCCCCTCCCCGAGCATTCATCGGCTCGAATGAATGATTCCACAATTTCACCCTCACGGAACTGCGTCGTTTAAGAAAGATGAACTTTCTTTTACTTGCCGACTCCTGATGGCCACTCAGGTGCTTTTAGACTCTGGTTCTGGGGGCGTCCGGACTGCTTCCAGTCCAAGAAAATGTATTGGTTGTAAATGGAGGCAAAGCTCGGAGGAGCTACGTTCCTACCCTCGCCCTCTCGGGTACAAGATCTGTAGTGAGCTCCCGCCAGAGGGGGACTCGTCTATGCCATAGAGAGGGTGAGGAGCTCTGTCATCAGAGAGAAACTTGGTTTAGGGCCACTGAGCTGGTTCAGGCATCTGATTGGGATGTGTTCAGGGAACCGGTAGAAGGTCTCGGGGAAGAACCAGCACATGTTGGGGAGACTACGTCTCTCAGCAGGCCGGGGATCAAAGCTGTGGGGGCTCGACCAAAATATCCAAATGTACCACAGCTCTAAGATTTCCAAAAATTGGTATTTTTCTCCTGGGGGATCATGGACAGTAAAGTGATGATGTGGCGGTGATGTCACGGCCTCCCCACGGCGTTGATCAAGTCTTCGACCACTCAGTGGTTCTGCCAAGATTTGATTTGAGCCGAGCTTCACTAGCATTCTGAGCCATACTGTATATTGCTGTGAAAAGATGTTTATATCACATATATAACGCTTTGCAGCCTCGTCGCCATCATGGAACAGTGTGTAGAAGACATGATGTGACAAAGACAGGACATGTATCTATACCAAACGTTCAAGCCCAGTGTTTCTTGTAAAGGTGTTCCTTCGTAGCGGTCATCAGTGAAATGATCGCCGCAAAGAACAGAACTCGGGGTGGGCGTCCATCTGTCTCTCGTTCTCTGCGCTCGCTTCGTCCCTTTCTGTCTTAAATCTTTCTCCTTCGGAAGAGAAAGCGAACCTGCAGCATCACTCGGAGAGTGTCAACATCCGGCAGCAACGCAGCGTTTTGGCGTGACTGAAGTTCTGATGGAAGATATACTGAATCAGCTGAAGAGGTGTCACTGCGATGGTGTCAATTTTGGCCAAAACGGCGAGAGCTAGCTCGTCACGGCTGGCGCCAGGAACTATAAATGTCATTTTCGCAAAGCGGAACAATGTAGAACATCCTTAGAAACAACGTATGACATATTTCAGCAAATGAAATTGTGATGAAAACATAATAACAGAGGGACTAATAGACTTGAACTGGAAGGAACTGTCATGCTGCGGCTCTCAGTGTGTTCGCCCCGCTCCGTCGTGGGACATCCCGTACGCTGTAAATGCCTGCGTGGCTGACGATTCGTGAGCTAGGCTTTTACGACGCCAGCGCTTCCAGCCCTGTGTAGATGGCGTGCTCTTATTAAAACCACACCACAAGCGAGGAGGACATTACAGGGTATAATGCACCACACTGAAGCGAACTGTGTGGTATACCGCTGTTCCGCAGCCGCCGCTGTCACTGTCCTTTGTAGACAGACGCCAGTCCTGAAGCAGGCAGCTTCCCATGCTGGCATCCTTCCCGGATCCTGGAGAAGTCATCCTCCTTCATTCCCTGAGAGCCCACATCCTGCCAGAGGGCCTGCTTGGCTCAGATAGATAAAATAGAATCCAAAGATGCTTTCAAACAGCACCTGCTATCATGCTCTTGGTGGACTGCAATATATCCTGCGCCTGACTTTGGATTTTGGGATTGTCATTACTCAACCCGCCGTGCTTTCCTCTTCATAGGTGATGGCCACAGATGCAGATGGCGGCTCCTTCGGATCCATCGCCTACTCGCTGGGCACGGGCCTTAACAGCGCCATCGCCTCTCAGTTCACCGTCGACAAAGAGACCGGTGTCATCTGCACTCGAGCCGCGCTGGATCGGGATCTCGGCCAGAGCAGCTACGACTTCACGGTTACTGCGGTGGACGGGGTGAGCCCTGGTGTTTATGAAAACAATACTTTACACCAACGTGTCCCATAATCCCGGCAGCACCACGTGCGAGCTGTGCGGGCTGCGGCGTGTAGACTCGGTCGAAATATTCCTATGAAAATCCAAGTTGAGAAATGAAAGAAAATGATGGCCATGTTAAAACGATTAGATGGGGGGGGGGGGGACTTGCCTCGGCTGTCAGGCAGTAATATTTTATTGGGTTGAACGGCTGCCTCCTTTGTTTTTGCCACCTGGTCCAAATGAAATGGCTGCATTGTACTCGGCACAAATGAAAAGCCTATGAAACAGACTGCGGAAAGACCTCTCGGCCTGGGCAGGCCTCTCCTGGGGGAGGCTATCAATCTGACCTGTTGGGACTATTCTCAGAGGCCACTCTATGCATTGAATTTGCTTCTTAATACGCTCTACTTGCAACACGTTCGAGTGTTTGGTGATTGATCCAATGTGACGGTATAAAATAACAAGGGATCTTTTTGTTTCCCGGGACAGGGCGGACTGAGCGCGCTCGCCTACGTGAAGGTGGACCTGGTGGACGTGAACGACAACAGACCCGCCTTTTACCCGCGGAGCTACGCTGTCAGTCTGAGCTCGCAAAGCGCTCCCGGGACTTCTGTGGTTCGAGTGACGGCCTATGACTCAGACTCGGGGGAAAATGGCAAGATAACCTACAAAACGGTCAATGGCGGCTCTTCTCCTTACTTCACCCTCAACAAAGACACAGGTTGGCGCGTCCTTGTCCTTGTATTCGGCTGTAGATTTGTGTGGGCCATAATTCTTGCTGTAGAAGCGTAGCGAATCAGTGAGGAAGCCCTTGCTGTTTCTGTGGCAGGAGCCAATCACGGACAACAGGGGAACTCACAACGAGTTTGTCAAGCCGAGCAACGGATGGGTAAGAAATATACAAGACAAGTACCAATACGAGTGTACAATCATAAACAACTGTCGTCACCGCTTCCCATCATGCACTGCTTTGCTTGGCCGGGAAGCAAAGCAAAGCTAAGCTGCTGCAGTGCATTCCGGCGCTCCCACCGTTATGGCAGCAGAATGAACGGGCCTGCTTCCCAGCAAAGCAACGCATAATGGGAAGCAGTTCGGTTTATTACTCCGCTCTTGCATCGGTACTTGTCTTGTACATTTCTTACCTACCTTTGCCTTTGATGACACCGTGAGTCGGACCGAGTAATGACCTCCTGCGTTGACAAGCTCGCTGAGAGCTTTCTACTGGCTCATGATTGGCTGTTCCTCAATGACTCGTGCACACCACATCCATTGAATCCATTCAATGTACTCTTGTTTGTGCAGGTGTGATCTCTCTTTCTCGACCCGTCCACGGAAAGGCCAACACGGTCATACCGATGGAGATTTCAGCTCAGGACGGCGGAGGTCTGGTTGCCCTTGATAATGCCAAGGTCAACATCAGTGTGGTGGCAGGCTTGGTGGCGCCCCCTGTCTTTGAACAAGCGCGGTACCACTTCACCGTTTCCGAGGATGTCTTGCAGGGCACTGTCGTGGGTACTGTTCAGGCCAAAAGTAAGACAGGTACAGACCAGACGCTGCACCCGTCAAACAGTCTTACCTCCCTTGGGTTCAACACGCACTTACCTGTAAATTTACATCAATCAAAAATTCCATTTCACAAACGTGTTTGTACTTTCATATCCCAAGCGTGTTATAATCCACCCTTTAAATTGAAAAATGGCCTTTCGGGGTGTGCTTAAGTGCTTTCACTGCAGCCTCCCGGGTGATGATAACTCGCCTCTGGTTTGTGTCTCGTTTCCCCGCCTGCCAGGCACCTCAAGAGATATTGCCTACACCATCAGCTCCGGGGACCCTGCAGGATACTTCACGGTGGATCCCGACACCGGAGCCCTGCGCTCACGTCTTTCCTTAGATCACGAAGTCCAGTCGTCTCTTGACTTGCAAGTGCAGGTCCGCACCGGTAACCCCCCGGCCTTTGGTCAGACCTGCGTACACATCACCATCGAGGACGTTAACGACAACCCGCCGGTGTTTCTTCCCTCCTCCTCTGAGTCCCTTCTGCTTCCAGAGCAAACTGAAATGGGAACCGTCGTGTATCGCGTACAAGCCGAGGACAGGGACTCTGGGGCTAATGGCCAGCTGACTTTTGACCTGTCCTCTCCAACTGGGGTCCAGAGGACCTTTAGCATTGAACGCAGCAGTGGGGAGATACGACTGGTGGGGGTCCTCAATTATGAGAGTATTCCCCGCTATGATCTCCAAGTGATTGCCAAAGATAACGGAGTGCCCCAGCTTAGTGCTACATTTATGCTGGTGGTCCACGTCCAAGCAGAGAATGACCAGGGACCCATGTTTGATACCCTCAGCTACCGTGTGGAACTAAAAGAAGGCACTCCAATCAACACACGCTTCCTGCGGGTCCGCGCCTTGAACAGAGAAACTTCTGGCTCCGGTTACTTCAGCCCTCTTGCTTACCACCTGCGCCCGGATGGCGACGCTGCTGGTTTCGGCATCGCCGCAGACAGCGGGTGGCTCTTTGTGAAGAGCGCCCTGGACCGAGAAGTCAAGGACATGTATCTCCTAACGGTGCTGGCCACGGCGGGTGAAGGACAGCTGAAAAAGACCGGCAGCGCCACCGTGCGGATATCGGTGATGGACGAGAACGACAACGCCCCCCGACTCACGCAGACGAGGGTCTTCCTGGCGGTGAAAGAAAACCTGCCGGCAGGGACGGGCTTCGGTCACGTGTTGGCGACCGATCGGGACAGCGGCCCCAACGGACGCCTCAGATACCGCCTGCTGCACCCCGACCGCAACTTCCATATAAACACACACACAGGTCAGTCGTGAAGGGGATGTAGTGCGTGTAAGCATCTTAGAGGCTCCCTGACATCTTTGCTTAAATATGTCATATATCGCTTGTAATTATGTTATAAATGCCATTTTTGTGCATTTACCATTTGCTTTCAAAACGGAACAATGTAGGTCTATTTACGTGACATCTTGGCTACCGTATGTCTTGTTCAAAGTTGCAAATTAAAGTCTCAGTGACATTTATTGCGATACATTCCCCCCACAGAACATTTCGAATATTGATAATAAAAAACAAAAGCATCTTTCTTACCACGATAAATAATCCAGTCTTGTTGTGCTCTAATTGGCCTGCTGACTCTGTGGGAGGAGACTTGTCGCCTGATTCGCATCCTGGCGGCCTTGCGGGTCTCAACAGCATCTGGCACGCTTGCAACATGTACTGCGCATGCGGACGTGTCACCCGTGCATGCCTGCAGACGCCCCTCAACGAGGCCTTTTCTCTGCTTCAGGTGAGATGAGCACAAGGGCCTCTCTGGACCGAGAGCAGCAGTCCAGTTACCAGCTGGCGGTGGTCGTTCAAGATGGAGGTTCGCCCGCCCGCAGCGCCACCGGCACCGTCTTCATAAGTGTCCTGGATGACAACGACAACGCTCCGATATTTATCCACAGCCAGCCTGGGAAAAAGATGATCTTTCAGGTGCTCCCACAAGACCGTAGATGAAAAAATGAGTGGTTGATAAGATTGGTGGTATTTATTTTGTCCAATCAGGTGTCAGAGGGTCAGTCCTCTGGGGTTCTTCTGGGTACGATACAAGCCAAAGACCCGGATGAAGGAGAGAACGGCACCGTACTGTACTCTTTGTCAGGTACAATATCAAGTCGTAAATGATGAGTTGGGCATCTCTGCCCATGAGAAAGTTTGTCTGCAAAAACTACTTACCCTCGTTCCTTGCTCTTTTTAGTCATTTACGTCCTCATTTGCTTCTAATACTTTACTGTAAGTAGCTAGCAGGCTAGCAGGTAGCCCTTGACTTAATGTAACTAAAACAACAGCCTCTTTCCTTGCTCTTTTCATTTAATAGTGTTCTCATTTTCTTCTAATACTTACACTATTAAAATTAGCTAGCTATTATTCTGTAACTAGCTAGCAGGCTAACATTTGACCTAATGTAACTAAAACAACAGCCTCTTTCCTTGCTCTTTTCATTTAAAAGTGTTCTCATTTTCTTCTAATACTTACACTATTAAAATTAGCTAGCTATTATACTGTAACTAGCTAGCAGGCTAACATTTGACCTAATGTAACTAAAACAACAGCCTCTTTCCTTGCTCTTTTCATTTAAAAGTGTTCTCATTTTCTTCTAATACTTACACTATTAAAATTAGCTAGCTATT
Organism: Oostethus manadensis; assembly: GCA_024372805.1. Lineage (NCBI taxonomy): Eukaryota > Metazoa > Chordata > Actinopteri > Syngnathiformes > Syngnathidae > Oostethus > Oostethus manadensis. The sequence goes on from QODF01000208.1 coordinate 288,963, forward strand.
ATACTGTAAGTAGCTAGCAGGCTAACAGGTAGCATTTGACTTAAAGTAACTAAACAACTTAGCCTCTTTCCTTGCTTTTTTCATTTAAAAGTGTTCTCATTTGCTTCTAATACTTACACTATTAAAATTAGCTAGCTATTTTACTGTAACTAGCTAGCAGGCTAACATTTGACTTAATGTAACTAAAACAACAGCCTCTTTCCTTGCTCTTTTTAATCAAAAGCGTTCTCGTTTGCTTCTAATACTTACACTATTAAAATTAGCTAGCTATTATTCTGTAACTAGCTAGCAGGCTAACATTTGACCTAATGTAACTAAAACAACAGCCTCTTTCCTTGCTCTTTTTAATCAAAAGTGTTCTCATTTGCTTCTAATACTTACACTATTATAATTAGCTAGCTATTATACTGTAACTAGCTAGCAGGCTAACAGGTAGCATTTGATTTAATATAACTAAACAACTTAGCCTCTTTCCTTGCTCTTTTCATTTAAAAGCGTTCTCATTTGCTTCTAATACTTAGACTATTAAAATTAGCTAGCTAGCTAACAGGTAGCAGTAGACTTAATGTAAAAAAAACAACTTACCCTGTTTCCTTTCACTCCCAATGCTGGTTTAGAGCAAATATATTTAAAACAAACACGTCCTCGTTACCTTCTGGTATGTAGTGCAACTAGCTAGCTAACCATGACGTAGAGTCGTTGACCGAATTTGGCCAAGACAACGTTCCCTCTTTCCTGCCGTGATCAAATGTTGAATTCAACCCAAAATGTCGTCATTTCCTTCTGGTACTATGACTAGCTAGTTAGCTAGCTAGTTAGCTAGCGAACTAGCGGGCTACCATGGGGTGAACTGGTGTGGCTAAAAACAACGTTCCAAATTCCCCGGTTCCAACAGATGCCGAAATTATGCGAAAATGTGGAAATGACATGAATCCTTGTTTGTTTGGTGCGTTTTCTACCTAGATAGCTAGGAGGCTAAGTCCCAAAACAACCGCAAACGCTCGCAAAAAGCTGGGGTTAGCATTGGGTGGGACCCACAAATGTACCGTTTTTATTTAATAACGTTTGACCTTTTCAGCTTGGAAACACTTTTTGGCACGGGAAGGTTACCGAGAGTTACTGTTGGTTTCTGTACATTGTTTTAAGCCCGGGGTGTCCCAAGTGCAGCCCGGGGGCCATTTGTGGCTATTTTTTCAATGGCCCGTGGCAAACTACAAAATCAGCAGCAATGAATAAAATAAAAGTATCTCGTTGTCAAAAATATTTATTATGAGAATAATGTAAAATTGGGAGGAAAAAATTGTGAAAATATGTTGTCGTAATATTACGAGAAACAAACAAATCAAAAAATAAAGTTGTCATTTGTTGAAAATTAGGTGGTGCCAATGTAATTTAAAATGATGTTACGAGAATAAAGTAAAATTATTAAATTGTGAGGAAAAAAATCCCAAGAAGGCTGAAAAAGTTTCAAAATTCAAATATGAAATTATATTACATTCAAATTCACTAAAAAAAAAAAAAAAACAGGAATGGGCAAACCTCCTGCAATTTTGACAAGAATAAAGTCAAAATATATATTTTTAAAAACATTGGATACTAACAAGAAAAAAGCCGTAAACTTGTCATTTTTATTGAAATGTTAAAGAAATAGCGAAATATTAAAGATAATATAATTTGTCATTGTTTTTTGTTGTAATATTATAAGGAACAACCAAAAACCAAATCAAGTTTTGGGGGAAATTAAGATTGGCGGAAATACCGTGGGAATAAAGTCCAAATATTCCGAGGATAAACTCGTGATATTATGAGAACAAAATGCACAAGGATTATTTCAGAAGAAAGCAGAAATGTGTGGAACTGTGTATAAAACGGCATAACCGGAGTGCGGATGGTGCCAGTGGTGTGCTGAATTATGCATAACTTCTTAGCAAATCTACATGTTGCCTTACAAAATGGCCAAGAGGGAAAGTTGCACCCCTCGGGCTGGGCTTCTCACAGTAGTCCCGCTTTGAAGGAGAACCATCCTCACGGCAGCAGATGTACATTTAAAGGAACGTTTTCAACCTGTCCTATGTTATTATCACTATTATAATTGCATTGCCCTCAACTGTGAGCAGAAAAAGGTGGACTTGCCGAAGGAGCCCTACACGCCGCGTGTGTGTATAACGTTGATGGTGTGTCTCGCAGGTCCGAGGGCCGAGCGCTTCTTTCTGAACCCCAACACCGGCGACCTGCACTCATCGTCCCCCCTCGTCCGCTCGGAGCGTTCCGAGTACGCCTTGGCGGTGACGGCCGCCGACAGAGGGCAGCCGCCTCGCAGCGCCTCCTGCCCCCTCACCATCCAGGTCGGTGTTCACATGGAGCCACACCCGGCGCTCGCCTACCGTATTTGGACGTCCGCGGGCCCCTCAGAGGCGTCTCGGAAGACGTGAAATGGAAGAGCGGGCCGGAATCAAACGCTCCCAGCTGGCGCGGTGATGAGTGCCAGCTGTGGACGGCACTGATCTTTTTAAAAACAGTAGCCCCCTTTTTGTTTTTCGCGATGAGCGGCAGGGCAAAACACCATTTAGTGTATTCTATCGTTTCTAACGCAGCCGAAAGACGCCACGTGTTGCTCCCGGGAAAATGGACTTTACCGTGTAAACACATTTATAGCTCAGTTTTTCCTAAGACTGAAAGACATAATTACTAAATAATTGAATTAAACACTGCACTGTTATCCGAAGCCGCCGAGTTGATTTTATGTCCTTTAATCATCTTCCCGGGGTTGCTTTCTAAGCCCGTCATCTCCTCACAGTCTCCTTTTTTTTCCATCTAATGTGGAAGCAATTTCCAACTCGTCATGTCGGGTATCATGAAGGCTTCTTCACCGCGGGGCACGTCCTCCGCCGTGCAATGCTGCCTAGACCGCTGTTCCATTCATTACATTTACCCGGAACGCTCCCATTCCTGGCGCTGTTTTATGACCCGCGAGCCCCGTGCGTGGTCTGCGACAGCATTGGCATCAGCAGCCGTGGCTGTAGGCAACCTCCTGAGTTCCACAAGAGGGCTATATGAATTTTTTCTCATTTTATTTACCTCTGCACTCACTTTAAAACTCAACTGTCGGTGTGTACGCTTGCTGTTCTGTTGTTTACAATTAACCACGAGTTTGCTCCTTACTGTTTTACAACATTGGTTCCTTTGCTGCTGTGTTGTGCAATACAGTGACAGTCCTTTGGCTAACATGGTAATTTGGTTTCAGACACAACGGTGACCAGTGAACTACCGCCAAGTAGGATTCATTATTTATAACAACCTTCTAAATTTGCCTTTCAACATTATTAAAGCCCTCTAGACATGACATAACATCCCTATGGTCACCTTTACACTTGTATTACCCAATATAGTAGACATTATAAGAGAAAATAAGGCATGCACTCGTCCCTCATTTATAGCGGTTAAATCACATTGTAGCAGGTATGTTTATGACTTTCTAAATATGGTTGTTAACATTATTAGAGCCCCGTAGACACGAAATAACACCCCTGTAATCACCTTTACCCTGTTGTTATTTTTTGTTTACACCACATTGCAATTCATGCTGTAGGGATGTTAGCCAGCAAGGTTATGAGAGCTAACACGTTAGCCTCAGAGATCGACTTCTTCTAAACTTTAGAAGTCAAAAACCTACCACTTCCACACTAAATGAGAGGAGAACCTTTTTTTTCCCGCGTTTCGCTGACTTCATGACTCCAAGCGGTGTTAAGGTAATATTAATAATGCTAGCAAATGGCTCAATGTTTTGCAGAGTTGAGTTTTACCTCGGCGTGGGTAACTGTAGCCCGTGTTTGGTATTACTACGCCGGTTGTGAGAGCATTCAAACCGAGTCTGGTGCTTGTGCATCTCAGCGAACATTACAGTAGCGTTACTGTCGCCTAGTGATTTGTATTCTACTTCGTTTAGCCAACGATACAACAATCCAAGAAATAATATAAAGTGTAAGTGTGATGTTGACGGCTGTTACTGTGAATTTTACAGTCTTTTCTTTTCGATTCGATTCAAGTCTGTAAAAACTCCTGCTTTTATTTTGCATATGTGTTTCTACTCGTGCCAAAAATCCAGGTCATTTTTTTAACTTAAAGAAAAACGCTACCACCAGGGGCTGTCGGAGGAAGATGAAGTTCTTGCTGATGCTCCTCAAATAAACATCCCGTCTTTCATTGCAGGTCCTCAGCATGAACAGATCCTCTTCAAAGACCAACTCACATTCTGTAGCCTTCAACTCGGTGGAAGAGGCCCCGCCGGGTTCCGTCATCGGTTCAGTCCGCCTCCATGACAGGGAAAGCCCAGCCGGGGGCGAGTTGACCTACATGGTGGTGGGGGGCACAGACAGGGACGGCACCTTCGTCGTGGATCGCCTGACGGGAGACGTCTACCTGGCTCGTCCTCTCGACTACGAGCAAGACGCTCACTACTCGCTCAAGATCGAGGTGGACGACTTCTCTCAGGCCCCGCCCATTAGCACCCTCGTCAACCTCGACATTAACGTAAAGGACAGCAACGACCACGCCCCCCAGTTCCCCGAGGACCCCGTTACTGTCGTCATCTCAGAGAGCCTCCCGGCAGGCACGTCGGTCTACACATTCCAGGCCATAGACAAGGACGGCAGCGGGCCCAATAGTGACCTGAGATACTCCGTCCTCCAGCAGTGGCCTGACGTTCCCGGCCTACTCACCCTTGACCCTGCCACTGGGGTACTAACCCTAAACCAAGAGCTGGACCACGAGGTCAACCCCAGCCTCATCCTGGTCGTGAAAGCAACTGACTCCCCCACGGACGGCAGCGAGAGGCAATGGACTTCGGTCACGGCGAGGATTTACGTGACCGACGAGAACGACAACGAGCCGGCGTTCAGCTCGCCGACGGCGGTGAGCGTGATGGAGGACCAGCCCATCGGCTTTGTGGCGCTCTACGTCATGGCCAGAGACGCGGACCGGGGGGAGAACGGCAGGGTGACCTACAGGGTCCAGTCGGGGAACACTGGCGGAACTTTCAGCCTCAACCCAAACACTGGTAAGTCCCGCTTGTAGGAAACAGACCTTATAAGCCCCATCACCTAAATTACATGATAACCTGCAGATCGGTGGCGGACATGTTGGAATCTTTTCACAGTAGGGGTGTTGGGGGTAGAGTCGCATACAGAAGACAAACAGTGAGATTTGAGAAGTGAAATGAGGTTTGTAGGATTTACAGAAAGTGTGCAAAAACTAGGCAGGTGCATAAATTTAGGCACCCCGGCAGAAAAATGACAGCAAACTAAAAATGTAGCAGGTCCTCCTTTTGCAGAAATCACAGCCTCTAAGCACTTCCAATGGGGGTGTGGATTCTGGTTCACAGTGTCTTTGACCGTTCTTCTTTACAAAACAGTTTTTGAGCAGAGACAGCCCGCCTTAAGTCACACCACAGATCGTATTCAGGTGTGGGGACTGAATGTTGTACTCGTTCCTCTCCATGAAGAATTTGAGCAGAGTTTAGGGTCCTCGGCTTGTTGCAGTTTCCAGCCCCGGCGCAACCTTAACTTGGTCACCGATTCTTGAACATTGTTGGCCAGAATCTGCCGATACTGACGGGAATCCATGCAACCTTCAATGTGAACAAGATTACCAGTACCTGTACTGGGCACACAGCCCCGATGCACAGTGACCCGATTTGACCGATGCACAGTGACACCATCTGCAGCAAGATGGTGTTGTAGGTCTTTGGAGCTGCTCTGTGGGTTGAGTTTGACTGTTCTCACCACCCTTCAGCTCTGCTTGCCTGAGATTTTTCTTGGCCTGCCACTCTGGGCCTTAAGCAGAACTGTGCTTGTGTTTGTCTGCAGCCGGAATATCTGAGCTAGCTTTTTGCATCCTTCCCCCAAACCAGTGGTCCTCAGTTATTTTCTGTCACGCCCCCCCGCCCCCAGGGGCCAGAAATGTTGTCGCACCCCCCATTTGAAATAATATTGACTACATATAATATCTATCTATTTATCTGTACTGTAGAACCAGAATTTGAAACTGAAACCAGGAAAATGCAACAAAGGAGAGCTGTGAAGTGTATTCAAGAGTCACTGCCATGTGGAGTATAATACCTTTGGCCATACTGGCAGGTTTACACTGAAAGTACTCCCTGCTTCTTGCGCCTCCCCCATCCCCCAGGGGGGCCCACCCCACTATTTGACAACCACTGCCCCAAACCATGACGTTGAACAATCTTTGTTTTCAGGTCGTTTGACAGTTGTTGCCACACTTCAGAGAAGATGCACAGAGGAAAACAACTTGCAATTGGCCACCTTAAATACCCTTTCTCGTGACTGGCATGACTTGTGTATGTAGGTCAAGGGTCAGTGAGCTTACCCAACAAAGTTTGTGTTCTAAAGGTTTTCAAATCGAGAAAACAACAAGGGTGCCCAGATGTATGCGCCTGCCTTTTGTGTCTAGGCATGTGAGTCTGCCCTTCACAGGAGCACAGGTTTCATTATCAACCAACATTGCTGGTGGCTGGGACCATTCTCACCCGCGGAAGACATCAGCGCCACCCCGGGGCAGGACTCGGGTTGTCGTTGTTGTTTGAGCGTTTGCAGAAAAGACGGTCAAAGTGTAAACACAGAACAAGCCGGAATTCTTTACGTTCAACAAGTGGCTCATCCGTCTCGCGCCGGCTCTTTTCCCCATTTCCACCACCTGCCGGGAGTTCCGATCCGCATCTGCTCACCTGTTCATGTCATTTCACGGGCCCCTTTGAAGAATTTGCCACACCTGTAAAATCTCTCCGGACACCAAAATAGGCCCCACCCCCACCGGCAGTAAACACTGCAGTTCTTGGATTTATCGGCGGAGATCACTCCTTGCGCTTTCTCTCTCGGCCGGCGGGCACTAAACACGCACGCACGCGCACGCACGCCGTCCGTGAAAGGCTAGAGAACCTCCGCGTCGGGCTTCTGGGAACCATTAGAGGAGGGGGATCGGTTACGCGTGTTTACGTGTCTCGTGTGTTTGTGAGCTCGCGTGAGACTGTCGCTTTAGTCCAAACGCTGCCCTCGGGCACTTTGGTCCTGTGGGTTTTTGTTGTGGCGTTTGAGACACGTGTCCCGAACCCCCCACCCCCACCCCACTTTGCTCCGTAGCGTTTAGCACCACGCTAACTCCCTTTAGCACAGTGGTTCCCAAACTTTTATTATCCGGATCCCCCTTCTGTAAATACAATTATTTGTCATATTTTTCATTATTTTTATTACATTCTATTTTTAATGAAAAGTGTGCATGGTAGCCCCGCGCCCCCCTGTCATAAGTCATAATATCGCGCCTGCCCCCCAGTTTAAAAACCACTGCCTTAGCAAATCCATACATCCAAATCTAGCACTGTAACAGATTCTGTCCAGCAAGGTAGTGGTATAGGAAACTGTACAAACATACTTTTTTTTAATCTCATTATTATGACTTCCTATCTCATAATTATGACTTATTATGTCGTAGTTTTTTGATTTTGTCTCATGACGTTGACTTTTTATCTCATTATGACTTTTTATCTCATAATTATGACTTTTTATCTCATAATTATGACTTTTTATGTTGTAGTTTTGACTTTTTGTCTCATGACGTTGACTTTTTATCTCCTAATTATGACTTTCTATCTCATAATTATGACTTATTATTATTATTATTAGACTTTTTATCTTGTAATTTTGACTTTTTATGTCACAGTTCTGACTTTTTATGTCATAGTTTAGACTTTTTATGTCGTAATTTTGACTTTTTATCTTGTATTTTTGATTTTTTATGTGACAGTTCTGACGTTTTATGTCATAATGTAGACTTTTTATCTTGTAATTTTGACTTTTTATCTCAAAATCTTGACTTTTTATGTCACAGTTCTGACTTTTTATGTTATAATTTAGACATTTTATCTCATAAGTCTCAGAATTTGGACTTTTTATGTCACAATTCTGACTTTTTATGTCATAATTTAGACTTTTTATCTTGTAATTTTGACTTTTTATTTAAGCCTTTTGACATTTTATCTCAACATTTGGACTTTTTATGTCACAGTCCTGACTTTTTTTTTCATAATTTAGACTTTTTCTCTTGTAATTTTGACTTTTTATGTCACAGTTCTGACTTTTTATGTCATAGTTTAGACTTTTTATGTTGTAATTTAGACTTTTTATCTTGTAATTTTGATTTTTTATGTGACAATTCTGACTTTTTATGTCATAATTTAGACTTTTTATGTCGTAATTTAGACTTTTTATCTTGTAATTTTGATTTTTTATGTGACAGTTCTGACATTTTATGTCATAATTTAGACTTTTTATCTTGTAATTTAGACTTTTTATCTTGTAATTTAGACTTTTTATCTCAAAATCTTGACTTTTTATGTCACAGTTCTGACTTTATGTCATAATTTAGACATTTTATCTCATAAGTCTCAGAATTTTGACTTTTTATGCCACAATTCTGACTTTTTATGTCATAATTTTGTTTTTTTATCTTGTAATTTTGACTTTTTATCTCAGCATTTTGACATTTTATCTCAACATTTGGACTTTTTATGTCACAGTTCTGACTTTTTATTTCATAATTTTGACTTTTTATCTCAGCATTTTGATTTTTTATGTCACAGTTCTGGATTTTTATGTCATAGTTTAGACTTTTTATGTCGTAATTTAGACTTTTTATCTTGTATTTTTGATTTTATTATGTGACAGTTTTGACTTTTTATGTCATAATGTAGACTTTTTATGTGGTAATTTAGACTTTTATCTTGTAATTTTGATTTTTTATGTGACAGTTCTGACTTTTTATGTCATAATTTAGATTTTTTATCTTGTAAATGTGACTTTTTATGTCACCCTCTCTGACTTTTTATGAGATAGTTTAGACTTTTTATGCCGTAATTTAGACTTTTTTTCTTGTCATTTTGATTTTTTATGTGACAGTTCTGACGTTTTATGTCATAATTTAGACTTTTTATCTTGTAATTTAGACTTCTTATCTTAAAATCTTGATTTTTTATGTCACAGTTCTGACTTTTTATGTTATAATTTAGACATTTTATCTCTTAAGTCTCAGAATTTTGACTTTTTATGTCACAGTTCTGACTTTTTATGTCATAATTTAGACTTTTTATGTCGTAATTTAGACTTTTTATCTTGTAATTTTGATTTTTTATGTGACAGTTCTGACATTTTATGTCATAATTTAGACTTTTTATCTTGTAATTTAGACTTTTTATCTTGTAATTTAGACTTTTTATCTCAAAATCTTGACTTTTTATGTCACAGTTCTGACTTTATGTCATAATTTAGACATTTTATCTCATAAGTCTCAGAATTTTGACTTTTTATGCCACAATTCTGACTTTTTATGTCATAATTTTGTTTTTTTATCTTGTAATTTTGACTTTTTATCTCAGCATTTTGACATTTTATCTCAACATTTGGACTTTTTATGTCACAGTTCTGACTTTTTATTTCATAATTTTGACTTTTTATCTCAGCATTTTGATTTTTTATGTCACAGTTCTGGATTTTTATGTCATAGTTTAGACTTTTTATGTCGTAATTTAGACTTTTTATCTTGTATTTTTGATTTTATTATGTGACAGTTTTGACTTTTTATGTCATAATGTAGACTTTTTATGTGGTAATTTAGACTTTTATCTTGTAATTTTGATTTTTTATGTGACAGTTCTGACTTTTTATGTCATAATTTAGATTTTTTATCTTGTAAATGTGACTTTTTATGTCACCCTCTCTGACTTTTTATGAGATAGTTTAGACTTTTTATGCCGTAATTTAGACTTTTTTTCTTGTCATTTTGATTTTTTATGTGACAGTTCTGACGTTTTATGTCATAATTTAGACTTTTTATCTTGTAATTTAGACTTCTTATCTTAAAATCTTGATTTTTTATGTCACAGTTCTGACTTTTTATGTTATAATTTAGACATTTTATCTCTTAAGTCTCAGAATTTTGACTTTTTATGTCACAGTTCTGACTTTTTATGTCATAATTTAGACTTTTTATCTTGTAATTTTGACTTTTTATCTAAGCCTTTTGACATTTTATCGCAACATTTGGACTTTTTATGTCACAGTTCTGACTTTTTATGTCATAGTTTAGACTTTTTATGTTGTAATTTAGACTTTTTATCTTGTAATTTTGATTTTTTATGTGACAGTTCTGACTTTTTATGTCGTAATTTAGACTTTTTATCTTGTATTTTTGATTTTTTATGTGACAGTTCTGACTTTTTATGTCATAATTTAGACTTTTTATGTCGTAATTTAGACTTTTTATCTTGTAATTCAGGTTTTCTATGTGACAGATCTGACTTTTTATGTCATCATTTAGACTTTTTAGCTCATCACTACATGGACGCCACTTTCCAGACGCTTTGCGGTCACACAGTAAGTTGCATTTGTTTGCTAATGTCAACCACCACATAAACGAATTGGGAATCCCAGCCTGCAGTGTGAACGTAGCCAAGGTCGTGTTTCTGTTGCTGAAGGTCACGACCCGATTCCACACTTCATCAAGGCGGTTTGAATGTCGAGCGCCTGCCGGGTAACATGGGCATCCTCAGCTACCCCTGAGAAGTCCAAAAGTGTTAGAAAGAGCCCAATTGAAATGCCCTTCTCCGCACACACGTGTCACCAGTGTTGCCAGTGTTCCCAGTGACCTCACGCAGGAGCCAAAGTGAAGGAAAAATAGGAGTCGGGAAGTGGGAGAGGATTAAAAGCAGCAGGGCAAACTAAGACAAAGAAACAGCAAAGCGGCGTCTCTTCCTTTCATCTTGCAATTTGAAGGCATGAAATTGGAAGGGAATGGATGCGAGCACGGCCCATGAAGGCTTGCGTGTGCGGAGCGTGTTTACCGCCGTGCTCTCCTGTCTTGTAAACTGTTGTGGCGACGCCGGTGCTGTTAGGTAGGCCGGGTGTTGGTTTCACTGGATTTGGCCCTCACACACCGAGGGCTGGCCGCCTTTTATTTCCTGCTCATCCCCGAGCCATCTTCTCCGCAGGGTCCCTGTCCATCCTCAAGCCTCTGGACCGGGAGGAGCGGGACGTCTTCAACCTGACCGTCGTGGCCGAGGACCACGGGACGCCCCCGCGGTCCTCCACGCAGCTGCTGTGCGTCTTCGTGGTGGACGTCAACGACGAGGCGCCCCGGTTTGAGCAGAGCCACTACGAAGCCCAGATGGCAGAGAACCGGCCCGCCGGGACGACGGTGTTGACGGTGTCGGCCTTAGACCTGGACCACGGTGAGACTCTTTTCCACATGAAATATGTCTTTCAAGATATGTATTGCAAAGAATGCCTCATTTTTGCCGTTTTGCTGTTGTTTAATTTTGCACTTTCTCCTCCAAAAATCTTGCTGCTTTTGTCTTCTCTTTGTATGGTGACTTTATTCCTAACCTGAACGTCCTTTTTTCTCTTCTTTCTCATAATATTCCCACTTAAACGGGTATTTTTCACCAATAAAACACGGCTTCCCTCTTATTATGAGTGTATTCTGGTAAGATGGTGACCTTTTCTCTTCATATTAATTCTTCCGATACGATGCTGTTTTTTTCCCCATTTCTGATGTCGTTTTTGTTTTCTTTTTGGACTTGTTATACTTCTAAAAACGACAACGTTATTATTTCTTTAATGTTTCAAATTTATGCTACGGAAATGACAATATTTTCCCCACAATGTTGCAACTTTTTCCTGGTAAAATTCAGATTGCACTTGTTTTTAAATGTTTTTAAAAAATGAAAAGAAAAACACAAAAGGTATTCACCTGATATTCTACCTTTTCTCTTAATATTTTGACTTTATTCCTGCAAAACGACTGCTGTTTTTCCCCATTTCCCATGTTTTTCTTTGAATTTTCCAACACTGTAAATTTGATTCCATAATATTTTGACTTGATTCTCGTAACGCCTTTTTCAGCAACACAGCTTTCTAAAACCTGCAACTTTTTTTTATTTAAAATATTACGACTTAGAGATATTTCAAAATATGTATTACTATTTACTGTTCAAAATGTACAATTTTTTTATGTTATTATTTATTTATTCTTTTAATATCTTAACGCTACTAAAATGGCATTATTTTAGTTAGTTTATTTTCATTATTATATCAATTATTTTCCCATAAGATTACATCTTTAACCTTGACAAAATGATTTATTATTTATTATTTTAATATCTTAATGCTCCTAAAATGGCATTATTTTCTCAAGGATATGACAACTTTTTTCTTGTAAAATGAATTAATTTTTTTTTTATAAAACAAAAAGAATGATTCCCCTGATATTCCAATTTTTTTCCTAACCTGATTTTCTAAATATGAAGCCTTTTTTTCTCATATTATTACATATTTATCCTCCTTTTTTCTTGCTGCAGTACGACTTTTTTCTGTTAATGTTTTGGCTTTTTTTCTTGTAAATTGACCACTGATGTTTCCATTATTGCTGATTTTTGTAAGTTTTTGATGTACATTATATTTTTACAAGGTGCCGGGGGCCACTAAAAAAACCGCCATTGGCCGTACACGATCCCCGGGGTGGCACTTTATGAGCCATACCTGATATCGTGATACCTGATATGCTTACTTGTGCTGACCAGAATGATGTCTTGATTTATCGGGGGTGTTTATGTGTTCACGCTCGGTTGGTGTTTGGCACGCACACACGTAGCCATCATTGAACGGCATATTCCGATTTTCCCGGTACAGTGCATCCGATCCCATTTCGTAAACGTGCGAACACGTACGAATAGTTTCCCGTGGAGGAGGACGCAGCATGTCATGCATCGTCGTGACTATTCCGGTAGTTGCTTATGGCGTTGCAACATACTTTTCCAGCAGTATTTTTGCATCCAGGGCCAAAATGAGTCCGGGTTTTCAAAAACAAGCCTGTTTGAAGGACAGGAGCAGTTTTTTTCTTGTGAAGTAAGCTAGACGAGCGCTGTGAGTTACAGCTTGATGACATCTAAGTTAGATGGTAAAACCATGCCCTCTGCACAATTGCCAACGCACATTCCTCTCTTGGGCTTTGTTTTTCTGCTTTCGTTTGTTTTCCAAAACCAGGGCGCATTTTTGCGCGGTGTGACTCAGAGGCAAAGAAAAGAAAAGTATCGTGAACTTTCAGTCCAAAAGCAATTAGTGAAGTCAAGACGCCAGCTCGCCAGATTCCATTGTGTTAGCACGCAACGTGGCGCCCAAACACCTGGAGAAGCGCCGCTGCCAACTACACACACGAGGGAAAAAACATCCACGTTCATTACAGGACAAGCTGAAATTATGAGATAAAAAGGCATAATTATGCCATAAAAAGCCATGATCACAGTTTCTTAGGTCCTAATTTGGACTTTTTATCTCATCATTTGGACTTTTTATCTCACAATTCCCTAATGTTTCATGTCCTAATTTTGATTATTTTAGTTCCTAATTTGACTTTTTTTAAGTGACTTTTTAGGACTTTTTAATTACATTTTTTATTCTCATAGTTTGACTTTTTATCTCATTATTATGACTTTTTATCTCGGAATTTTGACTTTTTAATATGCTAACTTAAATTTTTATTCTCATAATTGGACTTTTTATCTCATTATTATGACTTTTTATCTCACAATTTCCTAATGTTTAATGTCCTAATTTTGACTATTTTATTTCTTAATTTTGACTTTTTATTATATAACTATACCTTTTTGTCTCTGAATTTTGACTTTTTATCTCATTATTATGACTTTTTATCTCGAAATGTTGACTTTTTAATGTCCTCATTTGACCTGCCATTGACTGGCGACCAGTCCAGGGTGTACCCCGCCTCTCGCCCAAAGTCTGCTGGGATAGGCTCCAGCATCCCCTAATGAGGATAAGCGATATAGAAAATGAATGAATGAATGAATGTCCTCATTTAATTTTTTTATTCTCATAATTTGACTTTTTATCTCATTATTATGACTTTTTATCTCGGAATTTTGACTTTTTAATATGCTAATTAAATTTTTTATTCTCATAATTTGACTTTTTATCTCTATATTACTACTCATCCATTCATTCATTCATTTTCTATACCGCTTATCCTCATTAGGGTCACGGGGATGCTGGAGCCTATCCCAGCAGACTTTGGGCGAAATATTACTACTATTTATGTCGAAATTTACACTATTTATCTCATTATTATGACTTTTTATTTTGGAATTTGGACTATTTGTGTCACATTTTTGACTTTTTATCTCATTATTATGACTTTTAATGTCGTAATTTATACTTTTTAGGTCCTAACTTGGACTTTTTATCTCATTATTATGACATATGTCATAAGTCTCCAAAGGTTATGGCTTTATCTTATTATTATGAATTATGTTTTTCTTTCAGTGGGGGGGAACAGGCTTTCAAGAAGAATAATATGACACACTAGAGAAACATCACACGGGGTTTTCTAGACTCACGAGTGTGTTTGTCCACAAGGAACCAACGGCCAGGTGACGTACGGCGGCGTCTCAGTGGAGGGTTTTACTATCGACCCGACGACGGGCGTCTTGAGCACCACCCAGCCGCTGGACAGGGAGCGGCGCGAGTACTACGCTGTGACAGGTAACATCACCATTGGCAAAACCGGATGTGTGCAGTAGCGACCTCACATGCCGATGATTCGCGGCGCACAAGATTATGACGGTCTTTCGGCGCCGTATCGTAATTCACGCTTTTGATTTTTTACATTTCACACTTTGGGCCCCTTAGATTGTGGTGGCCTCATTACTCTTCCAAATGGCTCCCTGTGACATTTGGACTTGTGTTTGGCTTTTCTCTCGTTACCTGTTGCTGGACCAGTGCTGTCAATCACGTAACACTTTCCCTCCAGGATTTTTCGTTCATTTCCTCCTTTTCTTGGTCTCAGTTTATGCAAAAGAAGGAGGCCTCCCCCCGAATTATGCCAAAGCAACAGTGAGGATCCGAGTGCTGGATGAGAACGACAACGCCCCCGTCTTTGGACGCCTCCACTACAGCATCGAGGTGCCCGAGAACTTGGAGTCCTTGCTTCTTTTCACGCTGCGAGCCACGGACCAGGATGCGGGAGACGGCGGGAAGATGAACTACAGAATTGCAGGTGAGGACGGGAAACATACCAATCAATAGACGCTCCGTAGCTAAAGAGACCCGACGACCGCCCAGAACGGAACAAATGTGCTATTACTTTTCCAGGTCCAAACACTTATCGGTTGCAAAATGTTGGACGTTTTCTACAAGGAATGCTAGAAAAGCTGTCTAGTCCTACGGGATTTATGTTCATGACATTTCAGCTGTCAGCATCGACACACTCCCTTTTCTCTGTGCTGACTTTGCGCTCTTTGTAGCTGGAGACGCTGGAGGGGATTTCCACCTGGACAGACAGTCTGGTGCACTGTCCACCTCCAGGCCCCTGGATCGGGAGAAAAGAGCCAGATACACACTCACGGTCACAGCTCAGGATCAGGGACACCCGTCCCTCAGCAGCACCGCCACAGTGGAGGTGACGGTGATGGACATGAACGACCACAGCCCCCGGTTCACCAGCAGCAGCTACACGGCGGACGTGTCCGAAGATGTACCGATCGGTTCGTTGGTCCTGGATGTGAAAGCCACTGATCTGGACGAAGGCTCCAATGGCCAGGTCACGTACTTCCTGAGTCACGGATCCAAGAGTATGTTCATCATCGACCAGAACACGGGCCGTATAATCACAGCGGCGCCCCTCGATAGAGAGAGAACTGCCTCTTACACCTTTGAAGTGTGCGCCACCGACTCCTCGCCATCAAACCCTCGCAACGCCACCGCTCAAGTCACGGTCCACATTCAGGATGTCAATGACAACGCTCCCTTCTTCATTCAGGACCCACTTATTTTGAACATCTCTGCGAGCAGCGTGTCGAGCCGGCGGGTGCTGGCCACCATGAGGGCAGAAGACAAGGACTTTGGGGCTAATGGCTCTGTCTTTTATCGCTTTGCCAACTCTGTGAGGGGCTTCACCATCAACTCGCTGACAGGAGACATCCAAGCCACAGAGAAGCTGCAGACTATGACCCAAACCCAGAGGACTTTGATAGTGCAGGCCATGGACCAGGGCAATCCGGCTCAGTCCACCTTAGGGGTGGTTATTATTTATATCAAGGAACAGACCTACAGGGGCATTCGCTTCTCTCGCACAGCACGAGACGTCAGTCTGCAGGAGAACGCTGCAAAAGGTAGGCAAGATTCTAGAAAATGTTAACTTTATGTCATAAAAATGTGTCAGGAGAAACGTGGGGGAGTTTTAAGTACCTCTGACAGGCGGAATGACAGGCCGAGTCTGCCGTCACCGCAGACTCTGCGCCAGTCCCTTGTGGTGAAGAGGGAGCTGAGCCGAAAGGCAAAGCTGTCAATTTACTGGTTGATCTACGTTCTCTTCACCTATGCTCATGAGCTTTGGGTAGTGACCAAAACGACAAGATGGCGGGTACAAGCGGTTGAAATGAGTTTCCTCCGTAGGGTGGCTGGGCTCTCCCTTGGAGATAGGGTAAGCAGCACCGTCACTCGGGAGAAACTCAGACTAGAAGCGCCGCTCCTCTGCGTTGAGAGGAGCCGAATGAGGGGGCTCGAGCATCTGGTCAGGATGCCTCCCGGACACCTTCCTGGGGGGGGGGGGTGTTCAGGGCATGTCTGACCGGTAGGAGGCCTCGGGGAAGACCCAGGACATGTTGGAGAGACTATGTCTCTCAACTGGCCTGGGAACCCTAGGCCCTAACATGAGCCCTAACCCTATTTTGTATTGCAGGAACCGTAGTGACACAGACCCGAGCCCAGTACCCAGATGGGTCTCAAACTGGTGTCAGCTACAGTCTCTTCAGCGGAAACAGGATGCAATCTTTTGGAATAAACACTGTTACCGGTGAGTGTCTAGATGGCGGCGTCCACTCTGGAAAACATACCCAAATTTACTTTTACATTGAGTATTTTTTCCAGGTGAAATATGGGTCCAGAAATCCGAAGGCCTGGACTACGAGCAGACCCCCAAACTTCGCCTCGTGGTGAAAGCCGAGACGGCGTCCTCCAGCTCCTACATGGCAGTTAACTTGATCCTGCAAGATGTCAACGACAATTTGCCGCGCTTCCAGCTCCAAAACTACGTCGCCTACATTCGAGAGGCACAGGGTCACGATTTTCCTATTATCCAGGTGCGGTAGCCTGGTACACCCCAGCACCCCACCCCAGTTTATTGTGGTTGGCCGTTGTTTAAGTGTGAAATTGTCGAGTAGAACAGAAACACTCTCCAGTCTTCAGCAGCCTGGATAGTCTCAGTCCAGTGCAGTAATGAATGGCTGCATTCTCAGTGTTCCTGCTAAGTGTATACAATCAGTTATGCCATGAAAGCCGGTCCATTTTTATTCCATTTGGACTCCATTGGCAATATTTCCCACCAGATCGTGTTACGCTGAAACAGCTTTTGCCCCATGCACTGTATTTTCATATCTCCACATGCGATCTTTGTGCAGGTCGCAGCAGACGACCTGGACCAGGGTCAAAACGGTCAGGTGACTTACTCCATTCGGTCATCGTCCATGAGTGGTTTGTTTAAGATAGACCCGCTGACTGGCAGCGTCAGCACCGCAGCCATCATGGACCGTGAGATCTGGACACAAACAAAGTGAGGCTTTGTGTTATTTGACTTCTCGCTCGATGCGCTCAAATCCTCTGCCAAGAGCTCAAAAGTGCAGATGGTTCAAAGTACTCCCTCTGCTGTGCCATTGCGGTGCCAGGCTCGTCGTCACTGCCACAGACCGTGGAACCCCGCGACTGGCTGGCTCTGCCACCCTCACTGTGATCATCATCGACCTCAACGACAACAGCCCCGTGATTCCTCTGCCTCGGGAGATACGCGTGCCCGAGGGTAAGTAGACAAAGTCCTTAAGCGCTCCTGTTGAAATTGGTTAACTTTGGCCCGAGGTGATTGGTGATGTAGTGGTTCACAAAGCCGACGTCCAGTGAGCCGGTGCAGGCTTGATTCCCGCTCACTCGCAGTTGGACAACAGTGTGTTTGACTGGCGCGCAGTCCAGCGCACAGTCCGCCTCACGACCTGAGGCAGCTGACGAGGTTCCAACTCCTCCCGCAACCCGACCCGGGATAAGCGGTGAACAAAATGAATGGATGGAAATTCGGCCCTGGAACAGAAACTGCATGTCCCCTAAGGCCTGCTGACCGTGGTCCAAGGGCTAATAAGCAGGAATGACTAGCACTAGCATCACGGCAGAGCTGGAAATGTACACTTTGAAGGCTTCCACAGATGTAATTATCCCCTCTGGCAAAGGGTTCTGGTTAGGGTTATAAAAAAGTAGCCACAGTAAGATCTTACCGCACGGTACAGCACATGAAATAAGCCTGTCGAAAATACATTATAGCCTCATCAAAATACACCCGCCCGACCTCAAACGCACTCCTCTTCTCTTCACGATCAGACACTCTGATCGGCACGCTTATCAGTCAGGTGACAGGAAACGACGTGGATTCCGGGCCAGCCCTCTCCTACACGCTCCACCTGGACAGCGGCAGCAAGGGCGTGTTCGGAATCCACTGCTACGGAGGAGGCGTGTCTCTGACCGGGGCGCTGGACTTCGAGGAGAGGACGTGGTACACGCTCACCATCCGGTCGTCGGACTCGGAGCACCAAAGCGAGGCCAATCTGACGGTGCTGGTGGAGGACGTGAACGACAACACTCCCGCCTTCACCCAGGACTCGTATCAGGTACGACTTCACCACAAGCGACGGTTTGAAGGAAAAGTGCACTTTTTTAATTTTGCCCGTCACCCGCAACCCTTACGTGCGACCTTTGACCTTTCTGCGCGTTCTGAGGAATAATGTACAGATATAAATAATGGGAACAAATTTACCCTTCCTTTCTGTGTTGCTATGTGAAATCAATGCACAAGTATTACATGTGATGAAAGTACCTATAAAACCATCGAACCCACGGCAAAGGGAAAGGCAAGTGTCGCACGTAAGGATTGTGGATTTTCCTTTCATTCTGGTGAGCCTATTTATTAACAAATGCCCCGCGGCATCCCGCAGGTGACGTTATCGGAACACATCCCGGCAGGTAGTGCTCTCATCACAGTAACGGCCACCGACTCTGACTCCGGGGAGAATGGGAGGATCCTCTACAGAGTCATGTCATCAACCGGGGGAGTCTTCTCCATTGACCCGAGCAATGGTACTAATACCACACTTGATTTGAACCCTTTTCCCAATCAAAGCCTGTTTTGCTATTTCTCTCCTCGAGGTCCCCCTCTAAAGACTTATTCATTCGTGATTATCTTCTGTTCTGTTTCCTCACAGGCACGCTGTTCATCAACCAAAAAACTGAGTTCGATTTTGACAATCCCTCCGTCCTTGTGGTTGTGGAAGCTCGAGACCAGGGCACTCCGTCGCTCTCCTCCATTGCTACCATCCAAGTTCAAGTGTCCGATAGCAACGACAACACCCCCACCTTCCACCAGTCAGAGTACAGAGCTTTCGTATCCGAAGACCAACTTCCCGGCTCCACGGTTCTAGCCTTAGAGGCAGTGGACGGAGACCTGTCGCGGGACAACTGTGGTTTTGATTTTGCCATCGCCAGTGGCAACCTGGGTAATGCCTTCCAGATTGAGAGCAGCGTGCGCTTCTTGGAAGGGAAAGGTTTCCAGACAGTGGGAAGCTTGATTCTGGTGGAGGAGCTGGATTTTGAAGCCGTGTCGAGTTATAACCTGACGGTCATGGTATCAGATCGTGGGATCCCCCAGCGTAGCTCAAGCGTGCCTGTCCTAATCAGCGTCACTGACGTCAACGACAACCCTCCGGCTTTCAGCAGGGGCGAGTACAGCGTGGTACTGAGCGAGAGTGCCTCCGCTGGCACGGAAGTACTGCGTCTATCCGCCACTGATCCGGACTCTGCTCCCAATGCGGAAGTTCAGTACTCAATAAGCTCTGGGGACAAGAGCAGCCTTTTTCAAGTTGACCAGTGGACCGGGGCGCTGAAGTTAAAGCGACCTCTGGGCAGTGAAAACCAGTTGGCCCATATGATTGTTGTTCAAGCTACAGACGGCTTGGGACACTACGCCTTTGCCCCAGTCAGCATCGATGTAAAGGATGTCAATGACCACCGGCCCTTCTTTCCACTCAATCAAGTAACAGCTAGCATCAGGGAAAACCGGCCCAAGGATGCCTTAGTCACCATGCTGCATGCCGTTGACCACGACAGAGGGGTTTTTGGAAAGTTGAAATACTACATTGAAAAAGACTCTGAAGATGGAGCTGAGGCCTTCTTCATTAACCAAACATCTGGAGAAGTACGTACTCGCGCCACCTTTGACTTTGAGAAGGTGAACTCCTTCAATTTTATGGCTGTAGCCGTGGATGCGGGTAACTATTCGGCTACCGTCACGGTGCAGGTTTACGTCACAGGGGAGGATGAGTATGACCCGGTGTTTACCTCACCCGAGGTCTCGCTTAACGTGCCCGAGGGCGCAAAGAAAGGTCAGGTCATCGGCAAAGTACAAGCCAGGGACGAAGACGGAGGGCTGGATGGCATCGTCCTATACTCGCCGGCTGACAGTTCACCTTATTTTGACGTCAACACATCAACAGGTGCGATCTTCTTGAAAATGGACAGCTACGGCACACACGCGAGCCGCTCTAAGAGAGAAGTTCGCCTCATGACGCTGGACGTGACCGCCCACAGCCCTCTCCGGACTTCACGCACTGCGGCGGTCAAAGTGACCATCGACGTGAGCCACACGTCGTTTGGCCTGACCACAGACATGAACATGCTGCTTGTAAGCGTCATCGCAGTTTCGCTCGGAACAATCGTTATCCTCAGCATAGTCGCCGTGGCGCTCTTTTTTGTCAAACTGAGGCGCCAGACGAAGGACCACATAAGACCCGGGCGAAGCAAGGCATCAGGCACCATGCTGCACAAGTTTGAGGAGACAAAAATAGCAGCCAGTGAAATCATTTACCATCAGGCCCTCCCGGGGTATGCAGCCGATCAGAGCAACGGTAGCAGCGGGGGTCCGTATACTCGCGGAGGATCCTTGGACCCCTCCCACTCAAGCGGCCGTGGCTCTGCAGAGGCTGAGGCGGCAGAGGACGACGAGATCAGGATGATAAACGAATACCCTCGCGTGTCTAGTATCTCCTCCTCCATGCAGGAACGCATCTCGGCCCGAGGCCCGGACTCTGGCATCCAGCAGGATGCTGATCAACTGTCAGACGTGTCCTGTGAGCCTTCCGTCGATTGGTTCAAAGGGAAGAAAATGGGAAGCGTGAATGGTACTTTGCTAGCTGGGCAGGTTCCAGTCTACAGGGATGAGGGGGGCGGCTATGTAGGCATGGGACGGGGCCTCAGCATCTCTCACCATAAGGACTACTCTTTCCCCGTGGATGGAAAGCCAGCCGTAGATGGCTCCTTGACCGCCATCGTGGCCAGTGATGAGGAGCTGAGGGGCAGCTATAACTGGGACTACCTGCTAAACTGGTGCCCCCAGTTCCAACCCTTAGCCAGTGTCTTTACAGAGATAGCACGTTTAAAAGACGAAACCGCGCCCCCTAACCCTCGCAGGTCCTTCCACCACAAAAGCAAAGCGGAGTCAAGAATCGACCCCCCTCCGCTTATAACATGCATAGCCCACCCAGGGGCCAAAACTGTCCCACCCAAGCCTGCCGTGGGGAGGACGTACCCTCACCTGTCTTCTTTCCGGAGATCTCCCCTCAGCAGCGACGGATCCATTTGCTCTGTGGCCATGTCGCCAAGTTTCTCCCCCTCGCTGTCGCCACTGGCGGCGCGCTCTCCCGCCGTCACGCCCTTCAGTGTCTCACAGGGCCCGTCGGCGTCCATCCTCAGTGCGACGGAACACAATCTGGAGCACAGTGACCAAGCAGAGTTGAGGATTTAACCTGTAGAAACAGATCCCGACCCCGGGATGTCCACCTACTGGCCACAATGTTGGGTCAGTTCCGTTCTTTCAGCGATCGGGTCCTTCATGAAGAAAAACTGAACTTGGGGACTTTTGTTTTTTGATTACAAACAAAACTCTGTGCTCCTGTTGATCAGTGTTGATTTGCACTTTCAAATTCAACATCAGGATTCATTCATGGTGTCAATATTTTGTAGAAAAGCGTCGTCTTTATTTTTATACTGGCAGATCTGGCCTTCGGGTCTCAAAGGGTTGTTGAAAAAAAGCTCCGGTTCCTATATTTGTGTATCTGTAGCTTGTACTGTACCCTCGTTTGTACTGTAAGACGGTTTCAGCGCTCAAATGAGCGCTTGGATGAATGCCGATACCCGTTTCAAATCATTGTAAATATATTTCCAACCGGGCGTCTTAGTCTTAACGGAGCCGGATCAGGTTTTCGCCAGATCCGCTTGGGACGGTAATTGGGAATGTCAAGCGCTCCAAAGTGTTCCTTTCAATTTGTGGTGCTTTCATTTCTCACGACCGGCCTTAGCGCTTGTCATTTGGTATCACCGCAGCGCGACGTCACGAAAGGGGTTAAGAAAAAACCCAAGCGAGCTCCAACCACAGTGCTGCTCCGGCGTTGGCGATGATGATACCAAGTCGAGTAGTGGATGGCAAAGATTTACAGTGTGAATGTTCCAACACCAGCAAAGAATGTTTTATGCTTTGTGCTTCGCCATAATTCACCACACGGATGCCTGGAAGCCATTTCATGAGTTTGTATGAATTCCCTTCACCCTTGCTATTATTTTCCATTATTTTACTCCCCCCCCCCCCTCCCGGTACCCGGCGCTCAATGCTCGACAACTTGACTTTGAACAACACGAGCAGTAGTTCATTATTTATTGTGTTGGCAGACCTCCCAAGCTCCGGCTTTGTAAATTATTGTGTTTCCAATACTGTAAGTACCGGCCGTGCACAGCATGTACATCAACACTCGAGCTACCTTACAGCTCTTTGTATACTTTCGCATTCCCAGGCTTGTCCGCAGCAATGTTTGGAGCTAAGTGCCTGATTAAAGAACTTTGGTGAAAACAGCACCGCCTCTCTTGTTTATGATTTTTCATATTTGTTGGATATTGATGTGGTTTTTGGTTTAATTTTATTCCACAAAACATTCATTATTCCATTCCATTTTCCTCCGCTTATCAGGGTCCGGGGAGCAGGGGCAGCAGCTTCAGTAGGGAAGTCCAGACTTCCCGGTCCCCGGCGACCTCTTCCAGCTCCATCGGGAGGACACCAAGGCGTTACCAGGCCAGCTGTGAGACATAGTCCCTCCAGCGTGTCCTAGATCTTCCCGGGGGCCTTCTCCCAAAAGGGCATACCCGAAACACCTCACCAGGGAGGCGCCAGGGAGGCATCCGGACTAGATGCCCGAGCCACCTCAACTGGCTCCTCTCCATGTAAAGGAGCAGCGGCTCTACTCTGAGCTCCTCCCGGATGGCCGAGCTCCTCACCCTCTCTCTTAGGGTGAGTCCAGCCACCCTACGGAGAAAACTCATTTCCGCGATCTCGTTCTTTCGGTCATGACCCATAACTCATGACCATAGATGAGGGTGGGAACGTAGATCCATCGGTAAACAGCAGCTGTATTGGCAGCTGCTGGTCATTCTAGGAGATGACTACCTACGTCTAAGCTCATTTTTTCTGGCCTATGTCATAAATATGTTTCTTTGTTTATATGTAATTCTACCCTCGATAGCCTTACTGGTTTTTACCAAAGACAAAGTTGCCGGGGATTGCCGGGGTCACTGCAAATGCCACATCTCGCCTTGCATCCTTCCCCCGCTCGTTAACAAGACCCTGGGGTAACACTAACTCGGATTGTGTATTGAAGAAGGAGCTGCATTCCTACCCTCACCTATGCCCAAGAGCTCTGGGTGGTGACGCAAAAGACAGGATGACGGGCATAAGTGGCTGAAATGAGTTTTCTCCAGATTGTGGCTGGGCTCTCCGTAAGGTAAGTTGACTCCGGCATCTGGGCAGAACGCATCCTGGAAACCTCCCCGGGGAGGAGTTCAGGGCACGTCTGACTGGTACGAGGTCTCGAGGAAGATCCAGGACACCGTGGAGAGGCAATGTCTCTAAACTGGCCTGGGACTGTCCCTGCTTAGGCTGCTGCCCTCATGACTTGACCTCAGATAAGATTTTGGATATCATTCCCTGACAGTGTTTCCCAAGACAAACACATCCGTGGTGAAAGGCCAGGCAAAGAGCGGTTCAGAAGACTTTGCCAGGACGTGGGACCCAGCGGACAGGCGGATCTCCCACTTGCAGGGGCAAACATAAAGGACCGGTGCATTGTGTGTTGGGAGGCGGTCGACCCCGGACGACCTGGTCTTTACGGGCAAATGTGGTTCTAGGGACATGGAACGTCACCACCGTGGTGGGGAAGGAACCCTACGCTCGTGCGAGAAGTTGAGACATTGGGACTTGAACTGATCGACTCATGAGATGCTGGATCTTGTTGCTTTAATTATCAAGGTAAACTGTCCTTCCAAATTCGTGCCGACGTGTTGGCGTCATCGCCAGTGAACGAGAGGGTGCATTGAAAGGATAAATTAGGCACATTACTTTAGCACGCTAAATACACACCCCTACTTGATCAAAGGAGTGTATAGATTTTTTTACCACGGCGCGCTAACTGCAAAGTGCAAATGGTCGTCTCTAAAGTGTCGCACTCAATCACATATAAAGTCAAAGTATTCACGAGCAAAAAGCATCAATGGAGCCTGCACGAAATGCGTTGCCATGGTGACCCCGGGCCAAAAACGGCCTTTTCCGTGACCCGAGGTGGGTGGGGATTGGCAGTACGAGGAGGATTCTAAGCTGAAGGAGAAGAGACATCCTTGGAAAAGCCACCAAAATACAGTGCAGGCTTATTTACACCCACCCCTGTAGGCTATATTACCACGATATGCAGCACATTACTGTAAGTACATTATAATACATAAACAAGATATTACACCTACACACACATATGCAGTATTACTCGTGTGTTACACACTGTACGTCTTATCAATACTAATAACATATCAATCATGTATTATAACTCATTCCTGGATTTACCATACTGTATATATCATTTTTATGCACACGAGAGAATTTGGATTCATAAATATCGGCTATTAGCGTTGATGGTAATAATAAATAACTTGGATAGAACATGTCGTGCATTAAGAGAGTCCGAGAGCTTGTCGACCTGTGCAACGCCGCCACTCTTGCCCAAGTATCCTATGCTGTGCATTGAAAGAGACAAGATTTTGGAGGTCTGCTGCAAGAAGATGGATGCTCTCCGGCCGTCTCCGCTTGTCCGCCCTGTGTCTGCCACCTGTCAATCTCACTGTACAACAAGTCTGAGGCAGTGGATCTGAAATTGGCGAGTTTTGTTCCGGCAATGAAAAAGTTCCGCACTTACAGTACAAGTCACTTTTACTGCAAAAAACGTCCCGGGAGTGTGTGGGAATATCAAGTGCTGTTGTTTGTCATTCGTCGCTGGTCCCGGGACATAAGCTGTATGAAAAGCGGGCATCTACTGCACCCTAGCACTAATGTTTCTTCTAGCATCCAGCTAACAAAAAGCTGTCAGTGCAAGGGTATTCCCTACGTGACGGCTCTAAAAGGTTTTTGCAAAGCTCCCGTGGAAACCCTTTTGTGAGCAAGGGCTGTTTTGGTTTTGTCGTCTCGGCGCTGGAAAGAAGGGTGGAGCTGACTGCACGGGACAATCCGTTGATGACACACTTGGCGGCGGCGGCGGCGGCGCGGTAATGAGCCGAACGCGGTTCCCAAAAAGCGGAGCACCTAATGTCAGGGGTCACTATTTACACAAGTGATGATATGAGCGAGAGGGCGGGGCAAGCATTACGCTAAGCTCAAATGAAAGGCTCGGGATAAACCAAAGGAGATCTGTCATTTTGCCGCCGACGCAAAGCGCATACGCAGAAGGAGGCTGCCGCCTTAACATGCGAGCTTTTTTTCCCGCTCTCCGACTCGATTGAGTCGTCACCGCTGTCGGGACTACGCGACGCAAACATCCCTTCCAGTGATGAATGGGAAAAGTCAGCCGTTCCGTAGCTCATCGTCTAGACGCGAACTGCAGCCAAGCCGCCAAGGAGAAGAGAAGTTGCATCGTCCTGGTTAGCGTAGTTTCATCGTAATAAATACATGTCACTCCACTTCTTCAGTTCCAGAAAAAATGTTAACACAAAAAACACGCTTTTATCGTTTTACCATTGAACTCCTACATGCGGTTTCAAGTACTCGAGCTCAACAGCCCAGAGCATTGGAGAGTGTGGGAAAGAGGTGAAGAAGCTGGAATGGGTGGAGAAAAGTGTCGGGTGTGATGTGTTGATAGAAGAGTTTCAGCTAAAATGAAAGGAAAGGTGTACAGAACGGTGGTGAGACCAGCTGGTTTAGAGACAGTGCCGCCGAGGAAAAGAGAGATGCTGAGGTTCTCTTTGGGTGCGACCGGGATGGACAGGATCAGGAATGAGCACATCAGAGGGACAGCACATGTTGGAGGTTTTGGAGATAAAGACTGAGATGGTTGGGCCATGTCCAGAGGAGAGATAGTGAATATGTTGGTAGAAGGATGCTGAGTTTTGAACTGCCAGGCAGGAGGCCTAGAGGAAGAGCTAAGAGGAGGTTAATGGAGGTTGTTGCAAGAGAAGACAGGGTTTGATGGAGGCAATTGATTCCTGAAGGGATAAGCCCAAAGGAAAAGAAGATAGTGTTAGGGTAAGTGTTTATATGGTCTACTTTCCATTGTCAGGTCCTTTCTTTCTCCAGCACGACGCTGAACAACTGATGTTCCCAATGGTAGGGTACCTCAGTGCCTTCCCAACGCTGCTTTTGTGCCGACAGAGGAGCTGGTAAGTACTCCTGAACTTAAGAACACCTGTAAGGATTGGTTGCACCATCTGCCAAGACCTGATCCACCTCCATCTCATTGGACCCTAATAAGGGATTTGTGATCCCTTATGTTTCCGTTTTGAGCAGTCTTACCTTTTTTTTCAACCTTTGGCGCTTCACTTCACTTCACTTCGCTTATCTTTGTTTTTCATGTGTTCTGTATCGCACCAAAATATTTCTATTCCTTGCTTGCTTCACTGAAGTGGTTTTTCTGCCAAACTTGGTTGTGTATGTACTATTCAAGCGATGCTGCGGTGTACCTCAAGGGTCTAACCTCTATCCTCTGCTTTTCTTAATGTTTTGCACGTTTTCTGAGTACTGTTCTATCTTGAAAATAGAAATGTGTTTGCTTGTTACTGATGCTTTGCTAAAAACAACTGCTACTGTATACGCCGTACTATACAA
This sequence comes from Oostethus manadensis, assembly GCA_024372805.1. Classification (NCBI taxonomy): domain Eukaryota; kingdom Metazoa; phylum Chordata; class Actinopteri; order Syngnathiformes; family Syngnathidae; genus Oostethus; species Oostethus manadensis. Next base: position 316,305 of record QODF01000208.1, read on the forward strand.
TAAACTGTTGCATTATCTGAGGAATGGCCGGGTGTACCTCAAGGGTCTGTCCTTGATCTTTTGCTTTTCTGACATTTCTTCCTTGATGATGTTTGAATGAAAAGCCCCTCCCCGTCTATTTTTGTGACCTTTGCTGGGAGGGAACATGTAGCGTGTAGCGCGGCCACCTGTCATTAAAAAAGGTTTACCCTCATCATTCACATTTTCCACAACCCGTTCAGAAGTCGACAGCTTTTGCAGCCTTGAAGGCATAATGACTAAAACGACCGGGGGGCGGGGGGGGTAATGGTTTTAACATGGCTGCTTGGCTGAGGAGCTCGGTGACATCGCTGCCTCTCTGAAGCTGCAAAAGTAGGCGAGGCGCTGATGTGGCGGATCAATCAGGGGAATGTGTGCTAGGAATGGAGATCTTTCAATTCCAGGGCTGAGCTGCTTTTTGCAAGGACAGGACTCTCCTCCAGAAAGCCAAGGCTGTAGTCCAGCTAAAATGAGGCCGGCGCAGCGGAGCGATCCTTTCTTTTCATGCTTGGATTTCCCACAAAGCCGGGATAGCAACAGTTTGCACGGAATTGCCGCCTCCCCGAGACCGCGGGGATGCTCCGTGCTCATCTTGCTACAAACCGCTGACCCCCTTGCCTCGTACAAGTCCGGTTTTTTCCTTCACCGGGCTTTTTTGCCCGACTAGCAGGAAAAGCGGGAGTGGGGGGGGGGCAAACCCGTTGGCACGCAAGCCCTACGTCTATTTTTGGAGCGATTCTGTTTTTTTTTCTTGGAAAAGAAAAAAGCCACAGGGAGAAATAGGCAATAGCGGCAAGAAGGGGGTCTGTTTCTCGTTTGGCCCGGACTGCCAGCCTCAGAGGAACCACGGCAGGGCGGGGGAAGACGAGGGTGGCGGACGAGGGAGGAGAAGTGTTCTTTCCTGCAAAACCACAGCCAAATCTTCTGGGCCCTCATCTCTAACCGTCGTCTCCAAGCAACCGGCCCAGCATGGATCCCGTTAGCGTCTTTGTTGTTGTTTGTCGCTCGCCTTTTTGACTTTGTTCTTCAATCCGCCGTGACTAAATGCGCTTTTCTGGAGTTTGCCGCCTGCCGTAAATTCGATTGTGACACGGCTTTGGTCGGGAGAGCGGCCGAGGGCCGGATTCCCGGCCGTGCCGCGAGATGTTTGCTTGCTACAGCTGCCAGATACGTTGGTGTGAGTCACACCACGGTGATGTTCCATGGAGGAGGAAGACTTTCCCGTCACTGAAAATCTCTGGTGAAGACCAGAAGAACCCCGCGGTTGCATCCACCGACACGTCCAAAAACCCTTTCTCGTGTTCCTCGGCACGCAGTCAGCCGTGAAGCGTCGGTGAAGACGATCCAAGCGTGGTATCGTTGTTATCTGCTGAAACATCTCAGTTGCTCAATCATGATAGCCGGGGGACGGACCGTGTCCGATGCCAGTGGACAGCCCGTTATTAACGTGAAGTATTATCGGGATCAGCCTTTCATTTCAGGAGGAAAATGTCTCCCGAGCCGCACAAAATCCCGCTCTGAGGTGGTTCAAAAGTACCTTTCTTGATCTTCTTGCTTCTCGTGCCGTCAAGCTAAACTTTCTTTTGCTCAACTGGTGTAGTACCTGAGCAATGGCGTGCGACAAGTCTTTTGCGGTGGACCGCAAGTGTCCCTCCTCGATCCTCCGCTGTTCAAGATTTATGAGCATTTTTATGACACCGTCCATCAAGGGTTGCCGGGGAAATCAACCCTGCGACACATCCAAAAACTGCTGTGACTCCTAAAACTAACCCTAAAGGTTTATGTTCAACTTAGGGTTCTTCTGTGTGGTCAGATTGGGGTTAGGGTTAGAATCCTTCAGTCCAAAGAAGTTCTATTTCATTAAGTTCAGGGTTAAGGGATTCCTAAATAGAGGGGCGGCTCCCCCTGGGGCGGCTCCCCCATGGTGCTTTCAGTGTTACTGCAGACCTGCCGACAAATTTATCGTACTCAACAGGCAATTTGTCTCTTGAATACGTTCTCAGCTCTCCTTTTTCCGTGCATTTTCCTGGTTTCAGTTTCGAGTCCGGCCTGAATGCTGCAGATAAGTACGTAGATATGATCCGTTTCTCAGTAGTACTTCAAATGGGAGGCCGGGGGGCTTGGGTGATGTGAGTTAAGAGTAGGACTCATAACCCTAACTATGACCTGAGTCATCCCGTTTTGCTCTCGACAAACGTCCTTCAATTTCCTAGTCAGTAGGTCGGTACCCGAGTGTGAGCGACAATGACATGGAAGTTCCGTAAGAACCGAACGCCGGGTTATGCGCCCGAGGACGAGGCCCGTACTGACTAGAGACCTTGGGGCCGAAAGGATCTCAACCTATTCTCAAACTTGAAATGGGTAGGAAGCCCGGCTCCCTGGGGCCACACGGTGGTCAAGTGTTTAGCATGTTGGCCACACAGTCAGAAGACCAGGGTCCGTACCCCCACCTCTCGGCCAAAGTCGGTCGGGATAGGCTCCAGCACACCACCGCGACCCTAATGGGGATAGGCGGCATAGAAGATGGATGGATGGACATGCAAGTTCTTGATGATGAAAGATTCTCACCAATGACCTTGGGAAATATGGCAGTCCTGAGTCCTGAGGGTTAGGTCAAGGGTTCCAGTCCTAACCCTCACCAAAACCTAGATCGAAAGTAAGAGTCTTGGGGTTAAGTCAGTGCAGTCAACTTCATGTCGGACTCCCAACAAGACTCTTTTCCAAGTCAGGAAGAACATGTAAGAGGGAACGTGTAAAAACAGGTTTACCCTCGACGTTCACATTTTCCACAACCCGTTCAGAAGCCGGCGGCTTTTGCAGCCTTGAAGGCATAATGACTAAAACGACCGGGGGGGGGGCTCTCTCTTTTTCCGAGTCAGCAAGGAATGTTGATGGTAATAATTGAGGCGAGAAATAGTGCTTTCCTTTTCCCGTCTAAAAGCGATAACGACACGTCCGTTTTTGGGCGGACAAATCCTCACTAATGACCACACGCCTTGGAAAGTAGGCAGCCCTGATTAACTTAGGGTGGAGGTGCCCACCGAGCATCTTCACCCGGCCCCCCGTTCATTTTTAAAAGATGGAAAGTGTAGGCGGCTGGCGGCGGGCTTGAGTCGCCAAAGTAGTCCGATGCAGTCTTTAGCTTGCACAAAAAAAGCCACCCGAGTGGGCATGCAAATAAATATCTGCGCACGTAAAAAAAACACCCATGTATTTGCACCGCAAGGCATGCTGGGTAGCTTGTGGTACTCTTTCTCATTTTGCTGTATCAGTTGCATTTTTACTTGATTACAAAACATATCGATAACCAAACTTTTATGGTCCATAGTTCACATTGTTGATGCCGCTGGACTACCCAGCATGCCTTGAGGGTATTTGGAAGTAACAGTTGTGTGATATGTTAGCTGCTTTGGGTTTACCACGCGCATAGTAGCAGTAGCTGATTTCTGTCATCGGTTTTGTTGCAGCGTCCAACTTTTTCAACCCGACGTGGCCCGCGAGACAAAAAAAGGTTTGCCTGAGCTGGGGTGAGGTGAAGGGTTGAAGTCCTATCCCTGACCTTCCCCATCCCAGCAAGTAAGAAATGCTGATTAACTGGAAAATGTGGACGCTTGGGTTAGGTCAAGGGCAAAGTAGGAGTCCTGACCCGCAGCCTGCGCTGTTGTTTCCGGAAATCAAAGATGGCGGTGCACACAGTGATGACCCTCCAGGGGTCGTAATGACGAACATCAACGTTTCTTACTGAGGGGGATTGTTGGGAGTCTGAGAACACTTCCTTTTTTCTGCTCGCCGTTTCTTTCTCCCTGATGTTCCGCATTTTCACCGGCGAACCCCCACAGAGATGGCTGCACGATGCTGAATCAGTAATTGCATTTGTTGGCTTGGCGGACGCAGATCTGCGTTACTTTTCCTTTCGCTTTTTTGCGTCGTCTCGCCGAGGCGCAGACTGCATGTCGCTCGTTTCGGGGTTTTTTTTGTCTCCACGTAAATCCCTCGCTGTCAGCTCCTGTGCTTTATTGTCTGCTCACAAAGTGCATAAATCCTCATGCACGACGCAATGAGCTTCGAAGCGAAGACTACTGCACTGTCGGGAAAAACGGAGAATCATTTTAAAAGAATCCACAAGTACCGCTGGGGTCTCCAAAATACGGCTCGGGGTACGTTTGCATCACCAAAATGAAACATGCCTTACAACATTACGAGAAAGGATTAGGACCGCTCTGATAAAACCAATAAAACCCAGAAAGGCCCCAAAAATGGATTGATTTTTGTGGATCACAGTCAACAGGAACAGGCAGTCCATTGCGATATTGTGGTTTGATATTGTTTTTCCAGAAATGATTCATAACTGATGGCTGTTTTGTGCTAGACTTTGGTTAATTGTTAGTCAAAACATTACCTTACATTACCTTAGCACTGCATCAAGTCATGAAGTCAGCCATGGCATGATGGAGTGCAAAAAATGTATCCTCCTATTTCGTGTGGAAGTGGTAAGATTTTGGCTTCTTCAGATTAGAAGCAGTACATTTGAGGCTAACAGCATAGAGTCCGTGCAGCATAAGAGTTGTAATTTCACGTCTATAGGGCTCTAATAATGTTCAAAATATTCACTTCCTAACATTGAACCCTATACCGCAAAAATGTGTTCATTGCGGTCGGATGTGGAACCTGTGAACCACTATGAACAACTGACAGCCAAGATCGGAAACGTAGTCCACAAACCACGGCCCCCAACCCAACAGCCAGGTGGGTCAGACGTATGCCCTCTAGCGTCCGCCACGCTGGTGACAAACGTAGTGCAGAATCCAAACCCACATACCCTGTGTGAAAAAGTCATTGCCCCTGCACCTAATAACGGGTTGGGCACCCTTAGCAGCAAGAACTGCAATCAAACGTTTGCCATAACTTGCAACAAGTCTTTTACACGCTCTGGAGGAATTTTGGCCCACTCATCTTTGCA
>QODF01000208.1:322235-332338 GCA_024372805.1 Oostethus manadensis
TGTGGGACGCACTGGTAGATGTAACAACAGAACCTGCTATCCCACCGGCTGCCTTTTGTTTGGTGTTTTTTGGCACCAGATCATCTTAGGTAAGGAAATGCCGCGCTCACTCTTGCCTCCGAACGCTGGAGTGCTTCTCCTGCGTTTCCCCATCGAGTCCCAGCAGGCCAGCAGCAGTGCGGCAAATCCCATAACTACCCGACAATAACTTGGCGGGCCAAGTCCTCTTCCCCGGCGGGGCTTCTGGGGGGAAAGCAAAGAAGAAGAAGGCCAACTTCCAAAGCCTCAAGCGCCATATGCTTCCATTTGCTATTCCCTTCCAAATGTTCAGACTTTTTCTGCCATTATGAGTTCGCAGCAACACGCTCGGCAAGTCGTCAAAGTTTACGACTCGGCGTTGCTTACCTTTTTACCGCTTATGGGAAGGCATTAAGGTCGGCGCTTTGAGCGGCGGCAAGAACGCCATTGAGGCCCTCGGAGGGGCCGACATTCAAAGCAGCTTTGTGTTAGTAATCACCCACACGAGGACCGGGGAGGTCTCTAGGCCACGAGCATTTTCATTGGTGCAGCAGAAACCCGCCAAAGTGGCCCACATCCTGACGAGGAAGGTTCAATTTCATTTCAATAACGCGCCAACTAATGCCAACAACCCTAACCGAACATTTTTACCATCCATTTTCCTCTGCTTATCCGGGTCGCGGGGGCAGCAGCTTCAGTAGGGAAGTCCAGACTTCCCGGTCCCCAGCGACCTTTTCCAGCTCCATCGGGAGGACACCAAGGCGTTCCCAGGCCAGCTGTGAGACATAGTCTCTCCAACGTGCCCTGGGTCTTCCCTGAGGCCTTCTCCCGACTGGACCTGCCCCAAACACCTCCCCAGGGAGGCGTCCGGGAGGCATCCTAACCAGATGCCCGAGCCACCTCATCGGTTCTAGTCAAAGTCCCTAATTCTTCAGGCCAAGACTCTGCAGTCTACCTGCACCCGGAAAACAAAGAGCGCTCTGTTGAGGAGGACCGTGTACGCATTCAGGACAGAGAAGGCAGATGGCTTAGAAGGTTGTGAAGCCACCTCTGAACAGAGGGGGAGGTCTGCGACACCACCTTTCTCCCTCACACGATGCTGTCCTTTCATCCCTTCCTAAAGGCATTTTTGGAAATGAAGTTGTATGCCATCCCCATCAACAGTGCAGTGCAGGGTTTTTTTACCCCGCCCCCATTTTGGAGCTAAAAGTCTCATTTTTATATAATATTTTAGGAAGCCGTTCCGGCCTTAACTTGTTATCTGGGAAATTATGACCAGTAGGTAAAGAATTCAGACATCCCACCAACATGAATGTGAATTATTCTGAAATATTGACCATACCCTTATTTCACACGCGTGGATTAGATTTCAAAGTCTGATTTAGATTCACTGTAAAAATTCCAAAGGGTGGCGCCGTATCACTCGGCTTTGACGGCGACGTGCCCATTTTAGATTCCCCGTTGCACAAATTCCGTGTGTGTGTGCAAACCATGACGTGGACACGCCTAAACAGCAGATAGTATTTCCGTGCAAAACAGCTTTTAGTGCAAAGACGTCCACACAAGACCATTGTTGACATTACAGAACAACAAGCATATCAATAGACTGGTGGACGGTCCTGCTCTGGAAAGAAGTAAAACCCTCAGGAGGACTCGTGAACTGTCTTTGGGTTAAGTATCCAAAAAGTACTGCGCTCACGACACTAGTTGGTATCGCTGCGCACTGCGGTCTGTGTATGCAGGAGACGGGAGTCCTGGGGCCAACCCACTGCCCCATAGACCCCCCAGAGATGCTGAGCATCCGATGGGCGGGCAGCTCAGCATTTATCTTATATCCGTCCAGTTTTGTGCTTCCCCATCGAAGGCAGTAGATGCTCGGCGTCAGCGTATGAGAAGGAAGCGGTGTTTCTGAACTGATTCTGTGCCTCGTGTGTCTCATTCACATGAACAGGTTAACTTTTCCACCGTCTCTTGGAGCAACTTGGGGGAATTCCCAGGTAATTTCTGCAGCATCTTTGATCTTACTTGTGACTTTTTGTTAATAACCAATCATAACGCCCAAAATGATGTCTTCTAGTTGGCTATCCCCTCCCTGTGACCTTCCTGCTCTTTGCACTTTCTCTGCTTACCTTTCTTTGTTGTGTAAGCTTCTTCTCTGGAGTTCCACATCTTGTTCCCTTGCAAAAGGGAATTAAAACATTTTGTGCACTAGACATAAACACTGCTTGACAAGATAAGTTGTGCAGTAACGTGGGCGTTTTGTGCCAATGGGCATGGGCTGAATGCAAACATTGCGCAAACACGTCTTCCCACGGCATATTGCGGAACAACAAAAAAACACAAGGTGTGCACGAGTAAAAGCCACTTCAGCCTCCAACAAGTAAACGATGCACAACCACTTTGGTTTCAGTTGGCACCATGACCATCCTTGCATCGGACTGGGATGCTAACTAAGGGGACACCATGCAGAACGACCGTCAATTGGCAGCACAAAATCCTTCTGATCTGGACACGCTTCCTTCTTTAGAGGATCTTGCACCGAGTTCTCAGTCTCGAGCTCTGCTGTCTAGTCTGACTAGTGTTTGTCCCACCTAATCTTGGAGCCTGAACTGATGAAGCCTGCTCGGATGAGAGGCGAAACGCCTTCCAGGACGACTGGGTTGCGACTGATTCAGTGAGAATAAAATGACTTGTATATATGAGAAAATTCCCACGCGTGTACTAATGAGAATATTTCCCTAACCTGAGTCGGTGGCAAACCGTGCAAAAAGCCCATTTAGACGCCCAAATGCACATTTCATCGTACGATTGGAGCATCCCGTGCACATCTCGTAAAAAGGGCGAGACTGTAGTCATAACTTCACGGAATTGATGTCATGGCCGCAGAAATTCCCAGCCAGCGGTGATGGCCAATTTTTATCTGCTGTCATCAAGGCCTGTCAGTAATGAGGATGACGATGGTGCTTTTATATGGACTGCCTTCCCGGCCACGAGATGAAAGAACTTTCTTTTATTCAACGGCAATATCAGAGTACGTTACCAATGATGGCAAAACCCTTCGACTGACTCACCTCCTTACCGCTCTCCTAAGGGTATCGGCCGCTCCGGTCTTTGTCGTGTTTGGTCACATGCCTGCGGGGCAGTGAAACTCCAGTCTTCGTTGAGCACCGTGAGTCCGGAACACTTGAGCCTTCTTTGAGTACTCGCGAGTCAGTGAAACCACGAGATGGTGAAACTTGAGTCTTCGAGCATCGCGTACCCGGGAGGCAGTGAAACCCTCGCCTCTCGAGTCATTGAAACTCCAGTCTTTAGTCCAGTCAGTGAAACTTGAGTCTTCACTGAGTACCTGTAAATTGATGAAACCCCAGTATTCTGCAAGTACCCCTGAGTCTATGAAACCCCCTGTCTTCATCGTGAGTCAGTAACAGTCCAGTCTTTGTTGCGTACCCATGAGTCAGTGAAACCCCAGCCTTTGTTGAGCACCCATGAGTCAGTGAAACTGAAATCCCTCATCCACATGACCGGCGTGACCCGCCGGGTTGAATGTCGCGGCGCCGTGCGTGGGCGCGCTGACGGATCAGTTGGGTTTCGTACCGCCTGACGTCTTTTTGGCAGGACTAGAAAGGAGTCCGACACGCTGCGAGCACTTCGGGCCGTGACCCACATGAGAAGAATTAGTGCCTCCAGGTCGCTCTAAATAACAGTTTTGCCTTTTTTCAGGACGCGAAAATAACGTGTAACAAGAGATAGAAGGAAAGCAAAAACATGTTTAAAGAATAAGTCAACCATAATAAGTCAATAAGTCAATCATAAATAAATAAGAGGCAAATATAATACTAAATAATGAAATAAAGAGGAAATAAATGATACATGAAAATACATTTACAAATAAATGATTTGAAAGAAATCCATCCATCCATTTTCCTCCGCTTATCCGGGTCGCGGGGACAGCAGTCTCAGTAGGGAAGTCCAGACTTCCCGGTCCCCGGCGACCTCTTCCAGCTCCACCGGGAGGACACCAAGGCGTTCCCAGACCAGCTGGGAGACATAGTCCCTCCAGCGTGTCCTAGTTTTTCCCCAGGGCCTTCTCCCGGCTGGGCATGCCCGAAACACCTCACCAGGGAGGCATCCGTACGAGATGCCTCCTCAACCGGCTCCTCTTGATGTGAAGGAGCAGCGGCTCTACTCTGAGCTCGTCCCGGATGGCCCAGCTCCTCACTCTCTCTCTTAGGGGCGGCGGCGGGATGAAGAATCATCTCCCAAGGCGAGCGAGCGCAGTTAAGGGGAAGTATCTCAATCCAAATGCACGAGAGCCCGACGTCCGCTCCCCGCGCTTGTGAAGTTGCCGGGAGGCCCGCAGTGATGGTCTCCACGAGAGCTTTCATGTGCGAGTCTGCTTCCACGCTTCAAAGCCCCAGTCTGGAGTCTCCTTCTCCCTCAACAAAACACTTTTCCTCCCAAACCCGAGCTGCACATTTCAGGGCGCGCTCGCCTTCCAAAAGGAGAATTCATCAGAGTCTGTGTATGCATGTGGAATGTTCACATGCACGCCTTTCCCACCGGATAAATCATGCTCTAACATGAGTCCATAAAATAGGAATATTTGGCCACAAAGCACACGAAGGGTTACGTCAAGCAACATGCACACACGAGGCGTTCAAAGACTAAAACCCCTTACACGGGCTACCCCCGATGTCACTTCCTGTCCGCCCCCCCACCTTCCGCTGCATCTCTCTGTACTCCTGTCTACTCTCTTCAGTCCTCTCAGTGTCCCACTTCTTCTTAGCTAACTTCTTACTCTGTATACACTCCTGCACCTCCTCATTCCACCACCAAGTCTCCTTATCTACTTTCCTTCCAGATGACACACCAAGTACTCTCCTACCTGTCTCCCTGATCACAGTAGCTGTAGTTGTCCAGTCATCTGGAAGGACTTCCTGGCCACCCATAGCCTTTTTCAACTCCTTCCTAAATGTCATGCAGCACTCTTTTTTCTCATAATATTAATATTAATATTAATATTAATATTATAATATATTTTATTGTCTTTAAAATTATGACTTTTTTCTCATATAAAATTTTTTTTTGTAAAGTTACGACATTTTCTCATAAAATTAGAAGTTTTTTTATATCAAATTTCTTTTATTTAAAAGTTAGCACTTTTTTTATGTTTGTAAAATTCCAACTTTTTTATCTTGTAAAATTACGACTTTTTTATCTTGTAAAATTATGACTTTTTTCTCGTGCTACCACTTTTAAAAAATATTTGACTTTTGTAAAACTCTGACTTTTTTCTCGTTTTATTCCAACTTTTTTTGCTGATAAAATTAAAATTGTTTTCATTAAAATATGATTTTTTTTCGTAATATTACTACCTTGTACTTGTAAAACGACAACTTTTTAGTATGACTTTTTTCTTGTATTACGATATTTTTTCTTGTAAAACTACGACTTTTTTGCCATAAAACTAAGACTTTTTTTCTCATAAAATGACAACTTTTTTTTCCCGTAAAATTTCGACTTTTAATCTCAAACTCTCAGCTATATTGTTTTAATGTGGGCCTAATACTGTGACTGAATAAAATCAAATGAATAAAAAGATAAATGCTGCAGACATTTTGCTGAAAAAGGAGTTTGAGTTTGAGTTGACAAGTGATGTTAAGCTCACAAACTGCTGCCTTGCCAAAACGCTGGTATCAGCCTGAGTTTAACACGTGGGGGCTTTCTGGGGGAACAAGCGGCGTATTCGTGCTGAGTAAAGAGCGCGTAATTAAGCTACTGAAAGTACTCGTACCGCTCCTGCTGCTACTAAACTAGTAGCAGAAAGGCCCCCCCCCTCGCCTGAATGTGCCAGCCTCCGGCTTCCGATGGCCAATTTTGAACAGATTTATGCGCGACTTTGAAGCGGGACGTACTGTATACCTTGTAAAAAAAGCTGCAGCCGCGTCTGTGAAGCAGCTCGTTTCTGCTTTATTATTTGCACTTTATTATTCCACCTTTAATGAGGGGCTGAGTTGTTAGCGTGCCGACAGGTGGAGAAAGATGCTAACCCACATCTACTGTGTGCTGGGGCGGTGCCCCGTGATGGTGGACTGGGTGAACATACAGAATGTTGTTACTGTGTGACACAATGACACGTAAAATTCCCCTCATTTTACGAGAAAAGTGGTAATATTACAAGATTAAAAGTCCTAATTTTACAATATGTCGAGTTGTAATTTTACATGAAAATAAGTTGTAATTTTATGATATTTAAAGTCATTCTTTAATGAAAAAAAATGTGTAATTTTTGTGAAAAAGTCATAATTTTGCGAGATTTAAAGTCGAAATTTTACAAGATTTAAAATCATAATTTTATGAGAAAGCGTCGCAATTAAAAATTGCAATTTTACGAGCTTTAGAGTCGTTTTTTACGAGAAATAAAGTTGTAACGTTACGATATTAAAGTAATAATTTTATGAGAACATTTTTTTTATTACGAGAAAAAGTTGAAGAAAAAGTCATAATTTTACAAGAAAAAAGGTAAATTATATGAGATTTAAAGTGGTAATTTTACGAGAAAAAAGTTGTACTTTTACAAGAAAAAGTCTTACTTTTACAAGAATAAAAGTCTACATTTTACAATATTAAAGTCTCAATTCGACTAAAAAAAAGGTAAATTATACAAGATTTAACGTCATAATTTTACGAGAAAAGAATTGTAATATTACAATATTTAAAGTAATAATTTAGTAATAAAAGTAATAAAAGTTGCAATTTTACAAGATATAAAGTCACAAGAAAAAAGTTAAACTATATGAGATTTAAAGTGGTAATTTTACAAGAAAATATTAAATTAAATTAAATTTAAAGTGGTAATTTTACAAGAAAAAAACTTGCATTTTTACGAGAAAAAAAAGGGGTAATTTTATGAGAAAAAAAGTCAAAATTTCACAATATTTAAAGTCATAAATTTACAAGAAAAAAAATTATACAAGAATTAACATCGTAATTTTACGAGAAAAAAAAAGTTGAAATATTAAGATTTTTTAAATTGTAATTTTACGAGAAAAATGTTCTAATTTTACAAGCGAAAGTCGTAACATTACGAGATTAAAAGTCGTAAAATTACAAATTAAAAAGTCATCTTTTTGGCTTGTATTTATAACAGGACAGCAAACAGGTTAGCATCATGATTAGCATCATCTCACCAGTACACTCACGTGACCCCCCCCTCAGTCTGAAGATATGCATTTTATTCTTGTAAAGTTAGGACTTTACTCTCGCAATATTACGAGGTTTTCCCGATAAATGTTCAACATTATTACCGTAAATTTACGACTTCATTCTCAAAAATTGTTGATTTGAATTCTCAATTTTAACAGGCACTGCCCAAGACAGCTGTAAACACAGGGGACTTGTGTGACCTTTGGCCTGGCCTTTTTTGGACACTGCATGAAGTCAGCCACATGATAGAAGTCCTCCCATTCCGTGTGGAAGTGGTAAGTTTGTGGCTTTAGAGTGGAAAGTGATGTAAACAATGGCTAAATAGGCGTGTAAAGTAGACTATAGGGGTGTTATTTCGTGTTTACGGGTCTCTAATAATGCTAAAACCGCAAATAGAAAGTCATAAACAGGTTTTCTATGATGTAAGCTACAAAAAGATTCCATTTATGAACACTGAATCCTATATCACGGAACCAATTCATCGGTATAACCGAGGGATGATGTTTATTGATTGAGTAGAAATCCGTCCCTCCGAGGTCCACTTGCAACAGTCCGGTGGAGATCTAGGAGGGTCCTGACACGTCCGTGATGCCGACGAAAGGCCGGAGGGATGAAGAACAAGGATATTGAGGGGCGTAGGGAATCGGTCACGTGACGTGTAGCGGTGAACCAATATGACCGGCAGGCTTCGTATGCGTGGAAAAGTAGGCGCGTGTGTTTTTTTGCATTTGAAGTGCTGACCAGGAATCGCACCTTCCTTGGAAGAACTCCTGCAAAGTCCTGGAAGTCGGATTTGAAGCTAAAATCATTTGCACTCCTTTGAGGGGTTTTTTTTTGGTTCTTCTCCTGGCAGAAAGTGGAGGCATAATAAAGATGTGGGATGATGGAAAAAACATCAGCCTGAAGGATTCCATGTGGAGACTTCCAGGACTTTGGTACCAGCTCAACTTCACACCAAATGAAACAAAGGAGGCCCTCCTCCTCTGGCTTCGTCCGTTCTTCTGGATGACTGCTAAAAATAGCACAATATAAAAACAGACTTTATTTTCCAGCCCGCATTTTTGCTTGGAATATTTTTGTTATGTCCAGCAATACGTCACAAAGCTCTTTAAAAGTATATTTGACATGCTTTTTGCGAATTTTCAGCTGCTTAAAAAGTAGCAGAATATAAAAATAAACTTTGTTTTCCAGCCCGCGGACAACATTTTTGTTTGGAATATTTTTGTTATATCCAGCAATACGTCACAAAGCTCTTTAAAAGTATATTTTACATGCTTTTTGTGAACTTTTAGCTGCTAAAAAAATAGCAGAATATAACATTTTTTTTTTCCCAGCCCGCAGACATTTTTGTTTGGAATATTTTTGTTATACCTAGCAATACGTCACAAAGCTCTTTAAAAGTATATTTTACATGCTTTTTGTGAACTTTTAGCTGCTAAAAAAATAGCAGAATATAAAAATAAATTTTGTTTTCCAGCCCGCAGACAACATTTTTGTTTGGAATATTTTTGTTATATCTAGCAATATGTCACAAAGCTCTTTAAAAGTATATTTAACATGCTTTTTGTGAACTTTCAGCTGCTAAAAAAATATCAGAATATAATAATAAACTTTGTTTTCCAGCCCGCAGACAACATTTTGGTCAGTCCTGTTTAGTACTCGGATGGGAGAGGAAACAAAAACCTTCCTTGTGCCCTTAGGCAAGGCACTTCCCCCACATTGCCTGGTATGAAAGTGGTGTGGTGGTCGGAGGGTTTGATGGCGCACACTGGCAGCCTCACTTTCCGCCAGTCTGCCCCGGGGCAGCCGTGGCTACATAGTGGCTTAGCATCACCACGTGTGGCGTGAATGAATAAAGTGTAAGCGCTTTGATAAAGCACATAACAAGTGTCATCCATTGTTATTATTATTATTGTTTGGAATATTTTTGTTATGTCCAGCAATATGTCACAAAAGTATATTTTACGAGCGGTTTTGTGAAATATAAGTTAACAGCTAACAATAGCGGAATATAAAAACAACCTATGAATTCAACCCCACAGATGACCTTTTTGTTGGGAATACTTCAATTATGTCAAGCAAGATGTCACAAAAGCTCATTAAAAGTATATTTTACATTCTTGTAGAGAAATCTGAACTGGTAAAAATAGCAAAATATACAAATAAACTACATTTTCAACCACACAGACAACATTTTTGTTTGGAAAATTGTAATTATGTCCAGCAGTATGTGGAAGCTCTTTAAAAGTATGTTTTATGAGCTTTTGGTGAAATTGCAACGCTTAAAAAGAGCAGACATTTTTGTTATGTCAAACAATGTCTCACAAAAGCTCTTTAAAAGTATGTTTGACAAGCTTTCAGTGAAATCTCAGATTGTAAAAATAGCAGAAAAGAAAAATAACCTACACATTCAACCCTCCAAAAGACTTTTGTTTGGAATAGTTTAGTTATGTCAAACAATGTCTCACAAAAGCTCTTTAAAAGCACGTTTTAACATTTTTTGTGAAACCCAGCGTGTCAAAATAGCCAAATCACGTGTATTTTTCAAACGTTTTGTGCAACATGTCAAGAAAGCTCTTTGAAAGCATATTTGACATGCTTTTAGTCAAATCTCAGCTGAGCAGAATATAAAAATAATCAACATATTGAATGCCGCAGATGACTTTTTTTGTTCAGGCTGTTTTGGTTATGTCAAGCAATATGTCATGAAAGCTCTTTAAAAGTATATTTTACAGGCTTTTGGTGAAATCTCAGCTGTTTAAAACATAAAGTATGTATTGTATCCAAACTTTGTAAAATATGTAAGGACTTTGTAAATATGTAGGACTCGTTGTTAGAGTCATCTGTGTGTGACCACAGCACTTTAAAAGTATATTTTA
>QODF01000208.1:333839-359124 GCA_024372805.1 Oostethus manadensis
CTGGGGGTTGCGGTTCATCAAGGGGAAACATGAATTCCAACATGAGTGAGATCCAAAACGATTGTGTCTTGCTTCATTCAAGTATGGCAGTGGTAGTGTGCATGAGTGCTGCCGGTAGCTGCGGTTCATCAAGGGGAAACATGAGTTCCAACATAAGTAAGTAGTAAGATAATTGTGCCTTGTTTACAGTTATGCTTGGCGGCGGTAGCATGCATGAGTGCTGCTAAAGGTTGCGGTTCATCAAGGGGAAACATGAATTCCAACATAAGTAACATAA
Source organism: Oostethus manadensis (assembly GCA_024372805.1). Taxonomy (NCBI): domain Eukaryota; kingdom Metazoa; phylum Chordata; class Actinopteri; order Syngnathiformes; family Syngnathidae; genus Oostethus; species Oostethus manadensis. The sequence goes on from QODF01000208.1 coordinate 334,117, forward strand.
GAGAAATGCAAGATAAACATAAGATAAACATGGTGGTGGTAGTGTGCACGAGTGCTGCCTGGTGCTGCAATTCAACGGGGGAAAACATAAATTCCAACATAAGTAAGTAGTAAGATGATTTGTGCCTTGTTTACATTCAAGCATGGTGGTGGTAGTGTGCATGAGTGCTGCCGGGAGTTGCGGTTCATTGAGTGGAGTTCCAACACAAGCAAGATAATTGTGTCTTGTCCAATCACATTGATGGCAGCGCCCCGGTCTGGGGCTGCATGAGTGCTGCGGTTCATCGAGGGAACTATGAACACTTTGGCCACAGTTTGGTCATGTTCACCGCGACTTGCCAAATATTTACTCAGTAATAGCTGTGTATTGACAGTAAATGTATACATGAGCTGTACACTGACTACTCTGAAGGACACTGTCGTGAACAAGGGTTGCTGAAAGAGAGGGGGAATTTTTTTTCCAACTGTGTACAAAAGCGCAGTCGTGTGCCGCGTCTGAAATTGCTGCAGACGACATATTTACTAAATAATAGTCAGGCCTCGCTGGCTCGCTCTTTCAAGTGGGAAGATGTTGTACATTCTCTCAGTTGTTTAGAAGTCTTAAGCTGTAAATAATAGAAATCCTCTTGGATCCTCCCCAAGCACACATAAAAAACACGCACTCGCAGTCTGATGACTTGTTTTACAAAACTCCATCAACACGCTGCTTCAAATCTCCGCACTTATAAATCATGCAGTAGAGGAGAGTGGGACCGATCAAGGGACGATCTTGCATATTTCATAAGTGGAGCAAAGAGAGCGTCCTTTCGACCAATATTACGTTAAACAACAACGCTCTAATGTAAAAAGAATTATGTAATAATCAGGCCCACTCCGGAGCAGAGAAAACCTACATAACAGCTCCGATAGAGCCCTGTAGACGTGAAATAACACCCCTACAGTCACCGTAGCCCTCCTGTTACAGTGGAAATAACAGCAGACATGCAGTATATTCCGCTTAAAGGACGCCTGCGGATCGGCTTCAGTGCCACGGGTTTGATGCTTGCAATCGGTGAAGGTGGTTGAAGATGCCATCGTAGGGCGGAGCGGCCCCTCGGCCGGGAACAATCAGCCGCTCGCTGGAGAAGTTCCAGTCCTTCCCGGCACCAAAGCCTGACGTATCACCTCAGGGCGTTAGGCGGGCCCGCTCCAAAGTGAAAGAACATACAGTACATTGTACTTTTGTCATGCTGACAGCTCTAACAGGAACCAGTGTACAGTCAACTGGGAAAGTACAAATCCAACTGGGAGGGATGGCAATGAACTTTGACCCCAATTACAGCATGGGAAACTCCCAGTATACGTTGGGATTTTTGGTCAATAATAACTTTAGAATAACTTCACAAGATGACAAAAAAAGAAGGCAAAATGGGAAAAATCTTTCACACAAAAAAGTACTTAGAATTTGTAATTTTATGGCAATAATCTTGTAATATTATGAGGAAAAATAACACTAGTTATTGTAGTGGCATCTATTTGAAATATTAAGTATTTTTTACTCGTGATATTATTAAAAACAAATAAAGTTGTAATTTAAAAAATTAGGTTTGTGGAAAAAAAAAATTGACAAAAGTTAAATTAAATTAATCTAACGAGAAAACGTTTTAATCGTATGAGAATAACGTTTGAGGAAAAACATCATTATAGTAGTATAAAGTTGAAATATGAAAGAAACCATATGATAAATATAGTATATTTTTAAAGTTGCAATATTACGATAAACAAAACAATACATAAAGTTGTAATTTTTGAAAAATTAGTTTTGTGGATAAAATTAATTTAAAAAGTTAATGAAATTAATCTAATGAGAAAACTCAATTTTATGAGAATGATATCATCATATTTTGAGGAAAAAGAACATCATTTTAGTAGTATAAAGTTGAAATATGAAAGAAAAAATATAATAAATATGACATAGTTTTACAGTTGTAATATCAGAAGCTAGTTGTTGGTACGTGGAATGTCACCTCTCTGGCGGGGAAGGAGCCTGAGCTGGTGCGTGAGGTGGAGAAATCCCGGCTAGATATAGTCGGACTCACCTCAACGCACGGCAAGGGCTCTGGAACCAGTCCCTTCGAGAGGGGCTGGACTTCCTTCTACTCTGGTGTTGCCGGCAATGAGAGGCGACGAGCAGGGGTGGCAATTCTTGTTGCCCCCCCGACTCCAAACCTGCACGTTGGAGTTTAACCCGGTAAACGAGAGGGTAGTTTTCCTACGCCTTCGGGTGGGGGGACGGGTCCTGACTGTTGTTGGCTTATGCGCCAAACAGCAGTTCAGAATACCCGCCCTCTTTGGAGTCCTTTGAGGAAGTACTAGAGAGTGCTCCCTCGGTGGATTCCCTTGTTCTGCTGGGTGACTTCAACGCTCATGTTGGCAACGACAGTGAGACCTGGAGAGGTGTGATTGTGAGGAACGGCCCCCTGATCTTAACCCGAGCGGTGTCTTGTTATTGGACTTCTGTCCTCATCACGGATTGCCTATAACGAACACCATGTTCAAGCATAAGGGTGTCCACATGTGCACTTGGCACCAGGACACCCTGGGCCGCAGTTCGATGATTGACTTGGTGGTTTTCTCGTCGGACTTGCGGCCACATGTTTTGGACACTCGGGTAAGGAGAGGGGCGGCGCTATCGACCGATCACCACCTGGTGGTGAGTTGGTTTCAAAATGGGGGAGGATGCCGGTCAGACCTGTCAGACCCAAACGCATTGTGAGGGTCTGCGGGGAACGCCTGGCAGAATCCCCTGTCGGAAGGAGTTTCAACTCCCACCTGCGGGAGAGCTTTGACCAAGTTCCGAAGGAGGCAGCGGACATGGAGTCCGAGTGGGCGATGCGGCTGATTGGAGCTGTTGCCGTAAGGTGTTTGGTGCCTGTCGTGGCGGTAATCCCAGAACCTGTTGGTGGACACCAGCAGTGAAGGATGCCGTCAAGCTGAAGGAAGAGTCCTATCTGGCCGTTTTGGCCAATGGGACTCTGGAGGCAGCTGACAGGTACCGGAAGGCCAAGCGGTCTGCGGCTCTGGCAGTCACTGAGGCAAAAACTCGGACATGGGAAGAGTTCGGAGGGACCATGGAAAACGGCTTCCGGACGGTTTTAAAGAGATTCTGGTTCACCATCCGCCGTATCAGGAGGGGTAAGCAGTGCACAGTCAACACCGTGTATGGTGGGGACGGTGTCCTGTTGTCCTCGACTCGAGATGTTGTGGACCGGTGGAGGGAATACTTTGAAGACCTCATCAATCCCACCGACACGTCTTCCAACATGGAAGCGGTGCCTGGGGACTCTGAGGCGGGTTCGCCTATCTCTGGGGTTGAGGTCACCGAGGTGGTCAAAAAGCTCCTTGGTGCCAAGGCCTTGGGGGTGGATGAGATCCGCCCGGGGTTCCTTAAGGCCCTGGATGCTGTGGGCGTGTCTTGGTTGACACGACTCTCCAGCATCACGTGGACATCGGGGTCGGTGCCCCTGGACTGGCAGACCGGGGCTGTGCTCCCGCTTTTCAAGAAAGGTGGGTGTGTTCTTACTATAATGGGATCACACTCCTCAGCCTTCCCAGTAAGGTCTATTCAGGGGTTCTGGAGAGGAGGATCAACCGAATAGTGGAATCTCGGATTCAGGAAGAACAATGAGGTTTATGTCCTGGTTGTGAAATTGTGGACCAGCTCTATACTCTCGGCAGGGTCCTTGAGGGTGCATGGGAGTTTGCCCAACCAGTCTACATGTGTTTTGTGGACTTGGAGAAGGCATTCGACCGTGTTCCTCTGGGAATACTGTGGGGAGTGCTCCGGGAATATGGGGTATCGGACCACCTAATCCAGGCGGTTCGTTCCCTGTATGACCGGTGTCAGTTTAGTTTGCATTGCCGGCAATAAGTCGGACCCGTTTCCAGTGAGGCTTGGACTCCGCCAGGGCTGCCCTTTGTCACCGATTCTGTTCACTACTTTCACGGACAGAATTTCTAGGCGCAGCCAGGGTGTTGAGGGGTTCCAGTTTGGTGGACGCAGGATTCGATCTCTGCTTTTTGCAGATGATGTGGTCCTGTTGGCTTCATCGAGCCGTGACCTTCAACTCTCACTGGATCGGTTCGGAGTGTGAAGCGGCTGGGATGAGAATCAGCACCTCCAAGTCCGAGTCCATGGTTCTTGCCCGGGAAAGGGTGGAGTCCCATCTCCGGGTCGGGGATGAGGTCTTGCCTCAAGTAGAGGAGTTTAAGTACCTCGGGGTCTTGTTCACGAGTGAGGGAAGGATGGAATGCCAGATGGACAGGCGGATTGGTGCGGCGTCTGCAGTGAAGCGGACTCTGCATCGGTCTGTCGTGGTGAAAAGAGAGCTGAGCCAAAAGGCAAAGCTCTCGACTTACCAGTGGATCTACGTTCCTACCCTAACCTATGGTCATAAGCTTTGGGTAGTGACCAAAAGGACAAGATGGCGGGTACAAGCGGCCGAAATGAGTTTCTGGCTGGCTGGACTCACCTTAAGAGATAGGGTGAGAAGCTCTGTCATCTGGGAGAGACTCGGGGTAGAACCGCTGCTCCTCCGCATTGAGAGGATCCTTGATGAGGTGGCTCGGGCATCTGGTTAGGATGCCTCCCGAACGCCTCCCTGGGGAGGTGTTCAGGGCACGTCCAACCGGTAGGAGGCCATGGGGAAGACCCAGGACACGCTGGAGAGACTATGTCTCTCAGCTGGCCTGGGAACGCCTCGGCCTCCGCCGGGAAGAGCTGGAAGAAGTGGCCGGGGAGAGGGACCTCTGGGCTTCCCTGCTTAGGTTGCTGCCCCCGCGACCCGACCTCGGATAAGCGGAAGAAAATGGATGGAGTTGTAATCTAACCAGAAAAGAGTTAATAACATTCATAAGAGAAAACTGACATAATAGTATGAGAAAAAAAATTAGAAAATACATGTTACTAGCTTACAGCCGAAATATTACCAAAAAAATTAAGCTGGGGATAGCTCGTTGTAATACGCTTGTTATTGTCTAATAAAGTATCAAATATATATGCTTTCATTTTTCAGTATGTGGCTCTTCGTGGAAAAAGTTCACTGAAAGTATCACTGCTTAAAAATTCCCACAATTTGGTTTTTAACATTTTTATGTGTTTACGCGACAATGTTTTTTCGTCAAGCGTCCTTGAACGCATCACGGACAAAATGCGTTCGGGAATTTGACATTGAACAATGGCAATGGAAGAGAAAAAGGGAGGGTTCTGGAGCTGAAGCGAATTTAATAACAACAAAACCGTCGCTTTTATTGCAAATGTTGATCGGAAATTGAAGGAGAGGGAGTCTTTGTCAAGCTAGAAGGGGGGCCTGGGGGGAGGGTGGTCAAAAGTGGAGTTTTCCCTACGCTCAACCAAGCAGCGAGATGTTTGGCAAACGTGTCACTTCTCCTAATGGACCTCCAGTACGTCCACGATGACTTGGGCAGCACATTTGGAAGCCTTGCGCCCTCATCCGCTATCCCTGATTGTAACAAATGAGGCAAATTACTCCGACCTATCTCTGCGGGACAGCTGCAATCAGCCAAACAGGCAAAAATAATCATAATAATAACAACCCGAAATTGCTAATCCACCCCGTCAATTGCGTGGGGAGGTTCGGCCGTGCCGTACGAGGCAGAACTCCACAGAAAGAAAAGAAATGGGGGCTCTGATGCTGTTTCTAGCATTCCATTGCTGCCTTGCAATCTCAAGATATGGTGAAAATGTGCCCTCTAGTGGCTGTCAGCGGCATAGGAAGGATCTTTGATTGAAGGCAGGGTAGGTGCTATGATCTTCCGCCATCACCAAGCACTTCAAGGACACACAGCGGGCACGGAGCACAACAAATAAATATATGTGTGATTTTTTAATGTGAAATACACATATATATATAATGTTGCTGTTGCTGGATTTACGTTATTTATTTTTTTATTATTATTTTTATTGCATCATCAAAGCTACTTGAACGTGTTGTTTACGATGAGCTGACAGTGACCCCCGCAGGCAAGAGACGGTACTGCAGTTGAGGGCTAAAACGCTACGTCAGGACTAGACGACGTGGACAACTGAACAAGGCGAGAGGGGGCTTCTTTTCAAAATAAAAGCACACCCCCTCGGTGTACGCCCCCACGCTCCCAGTTACGCACCAAAACCCAATTAAAACCTCATGTACGTGGTTTGCTGATAAATGTGATCGGCGTTATAAACACCCAAACGGCACAATCGAGCGGTTTGAAATGCTCAAACTTTTATTGCGAAGGCGGAGTAAAGCCGCTCCTGGGCCGGATGGATGGATGGATGGATGGATGGATGGATGGACGGACGCGGGGATTGTCTGGACGAGTTCAATGCAAGCAGGCAGCGCATGGAAAAAAAGAACAAGCATGTATTGTTTTCCGTAGACGAAAAGGCTTTTTTGGGTGCTGTTTGTCGGTGTGGTTTGTCTTGGAACAAGCCGAGCACGCGAGCTAGCCAGACGCCACAGCCGCTAGCTGCAGTTAGCATTAGCCGTTAGCAACCGCGGTAAGTCTGCCGAGCCCTTCGAGAGCCGCACTGGCGAAGCTTTCTGGTGATTGTCGGTCCTTTCAGACGCCGAATGATGGCCGAGGGTGTCATGAGCAAAGCTGCCACCATGGAGATCCCCATCAACAGCAATGGAGACACTGGGACGCAAGCAGAGGATGACAGCCTGGAGCAGGTGATTTCCTCCCCGGGTTTGATGATGATGATGATGATGATGCTGCGGTGTTTCCTCACAGAGTGGCTGGAGGTGCATAGGTACTCAACTGCAGAGAGCACCGGGCCTATGCCACAGTAGTGCATTGGCACAAAGTCTGTCCTTAATGCTGGCATTACTAAGCTCTGCTGGGAATTTGAGAGGTGCTGTGTGTCTCCAAGAAGTCCTAGCATGGACGCTGGAACGCGCCCAACATAATCCAACATAATACTGCAGATGCCATTCGGTAGTATATTTACCTCTAAGTTTGCCGGAGAAAAATCAGATCATCAAACTTCCACGTCCCACGTACGCAGCTGACTGACGGATAGTTTGCTGCGTTTTGTGACGCGTAGTGAAGCCTTTTTTTCCCCACTAAAAGGTGGACTTACAGTAGTGTTGAAAATACTAGCAGTGCAATGTGACTACCCAGAAAAAGTACTGTTATTAGTATTTTTTTATTGCTACATGGCAAACAAGCAGCAGGTGCAGTAGATTCTCAGAAAACAATCAAGGCCCAGCATTCATGATAAGCACGTTCTTAAGGCTGTATAATTGGCCAATTAGTGGAAAGGGGCGTGTTCAAAAAATAGCAGCGTCTGCCGTTGACTTTACAAACACAGAAATATTTTTGTTTGTAGGATTTATCAATCCTGTGAATGACGAAACTAATATTTAGTTTTTTTCTAAGTGCTTCACATCCGTGTGGCATGGACTCTACCAACTTGTGGCACCTTCCATCTGTTCTTCCCCTCCAACATTCTTTAACAACATTCCACAATTCATCAACATTTCTTGCTTTTGCTTCACAAACAGCATTTCTGATGTCAGCCCACAAGTTCTCCATGGGATGAAGGTCCGGGGATGGGGCTGGCCCCTCCATAACATAAGAACATAAGAAGATGGTGGTTTCCTAGTGTGTTTGGGGTGATGGTCTTGTTGATTCCAAGGGCATGTCCTCTTCAGCATAAGGCAACATGACCTCTTCAAGTATTTGGACATATGCAACCTCATCCATGATCCCTGCTATGGGATAAATAGTAGGAGGAACATCCCATATCATGATGCTTCACTGTCTTCACTGTGTCCTGTGGCCTCAATTCAGAGTTTGTCTGCGGCCCTTGGACCCAAAAAGAACAATTTGACTCTCATCAGCCCACAAAATGTTCCTCCATTTCTCTTTAGGCCAGTTGATGTGCTCTTGGCAAATTGTAACCTCTTCTGCACATGCCTTTTTTAAACAGAGGGGCTTTGCGGGGGATTATTGTACATAGATTAGCTTCACACAGACGTCTTTTAACTGTCACAGTACTTACAGGTAACTCCAGACGGTCTTTGATCATCCTGGAGCTGATCATTAGCTGAGCCTTTGCCATTCTGGTTATTTGTCCATCCACTTTGATAGTTGTCTTCCCTTTTCTGCCACGTGTGTCTGGTTTTGCTCTCCATTTTAAGACATTGGAGATCATTTTAGTTGAACAGCCAAACATTTTTGCACCTTTTCATAAGTTTTTCCCTCTCCAATTAACTTTTTTATCAGAGTATGGTGTTCTTCTGAACAATGTCTTGAAGGAGCCATTTTCCTCAGGCTTTCAAAGAGAAAAGATGTTCCGCAAGTGCTTTCATCCTTAAATAGGGTCCCCTGATTCACACCTCTTTTTCACTACACTGATCACTGATTGAATGCCTCACTGCTATTTTATTTAACACACCCCTTCAACTAATTGCCCGATTGCACAGCGGGCATATCATGAATGCTGGTTTTCTGAGAATCTACTGCACCCACTGGTACCTTGATTGCCATCTAGCAATAAAAATATACTAATAACAGCGATCAATCTGGTTAGTCTCATCGGACTGCTATTATTTTGAACACTGCCGTATACACTGGCATATCGGGTGCTCCTGTGACTTTAAACTTGGGTTCTGTTGTGCACGGATCAGGATTTGCAGCAGGTGATGGTGTCCGGGCCCAACCTGAACGAAACCAGCATTGTCTCTGGAGGGTACGGCGGACCAGCGGGCGGCATCATTCCAACCAGCAGCATTAAAGGTACTGGAAGTACTGCTGCAGTGATGCGTGACGTGGATTAGCCTCCAGTCACTGAAACAAGTGGCGGGTGTATGATATTTTATACAGTACATGCTCATCCTGCTGGTGTAATGTATATCACCCACACAATATCATATTACATATCATCTGTAGGGCCTGCCATTCGTTTCAACCCCGAGTATTTGGACAGAAGACGTGGCCCTGCGCCTGCACCAGGTGCCCGTGCATTCTGAAGATGTTTCTCAACTTAACCCTTCAGTTTTTGGGGCCTGTTTAAAAAAAAAAAATAGTTTGAGGCCCCCTTTTGGACAAAGGACTTGTATGCAGCCTTGCTTGCACGCCTCCAACTGACAGGTCTAGCAGAAAAGTGTCGGGCTTAAAGGAGGAAGATGCACTAACCGAAAAGAGCTCTGCAAACCGCTGCGTGCCTCGTCTCATTAACTCCGACGACGTTTTTATTTCTGGATGGCATGGAAAACCTGCATGCTGGAACGCTGCAATACTAATTCCTTACAACCACGCCGCTTTCACCCATGTCCCTCCTCCTCCTCCTCACCGCCATTGCCCATTCCAGACATCCGCATGAAGTCCAGGGGCGCTAAGGTGCCCACCAGCCAGTCAGCAGGCAGTCGATTGGCTCAGCCCAGCCAGCAGCGCTCAGGTATATCATCCAACGCATCATCCCCACCACCACCACCACGTCCAGCCTCATCTCACCACTGTCTCAGAATTGCAAACGTATCGCTTTTATACTGGCGCCTCTTGTCTTGTTCCTAAAGGCGGGCCAAACCACAACACTTGCAGTGCGACGGAAGAAGTGTCCCGCGGCGTGGCAGTGGAGAAACTGGACAGCGTGAAGAAGTGGGGCATAAACACGTACAAGGTCATTTTTACCCACCGCAACTCTGCTCACAGTAATCCTCCCACGTATTCCGGCCTGGTGTTGGCATCCTTCTATGGGTTAGGTCTGCTTATTCATCTCATGCCTAATTGGGAACCTAGGATACAGATCATCCTGTGAAATGGTTACAATGACATACCAGGTAACTATTTTCATTCAGAAATACTAATAATATAATATTTTCCAACAAAACTAATGATACTGTTACGTGATAGTTGTTTGAAATGTTAGCACAAAATATTATAAACATGTCAATATTTAAATTAAGAAATATAATTTATTGTTGAAATAGTATAAAATATGTTGTTAATAATACAAAAATAATAAAAAGATGCACAATCATTATCTGCAAACATTATTCTCTGCAAGGTATAAATAAAATACACGATTGCAATGAGAAACATTACTGATTTTATAAAATAATTTAAAAAAAATACACAACATTCAAATTTGAATGCAAAATAAAACATAATACATGCAGTATATATTTAAAGTATTATTCACATCAAGTCTGTGCATTATTTTAGTCATAATTTTGAATAAAGATACACATTACCTATCTGAAATATTTATTTTGATAGCAAATATAACTAAAATATATTGTAAGAATAAACATTAAAATATAATATTCAAATGAAGCCTGGACATTGTATTACTAACAATACTGTAAAAAGATACCCAGTCATTTTTTGAAATATTTCTTTTAATACTATAAAAACAACACAAATTATGTTGAATACAAAAAAAATATTTCAATAAAGAATGTAGGTTTTGTTGTATTATTTATGATTATATTATTTGGGGTAACCATACATAGTAAATATACAATAATTTAAAGAATATGAAAAACTGCTTTTGCACAAATGAAGCCTCCTCGTGAGTAAATGCCTTACTTTGTACTTTTTAAGCTATCTAAGAATAATAACAATAATAATAACAATAGTATCTAATCCAAAGTGTAGGAGGCAGTTAAAGTGAAAAATATAATATTTCCATCTCCCGCCCCTGCATCCAGTGCACCAAGCAGATGTTCTCGGAGCGTTTTGGCCGAGGCTCGCGGACAGTGGACCTGGAACTGGAGGCTCAGATCGACGTGTTACGAGACACCAAAAGCAAGTACGAGAACATCCTGAGACTGGCCACTGCGCTCACCAGTCACTTCCAGAGCCTGGTCCAGACCCAGCAGGCCCTGGGAGACACCTTCACCGACCTCAGCCAGAAGTCCCCGGAGCTGCAGGTAGCCACCACGGCACCCGCCCTGCTGACCCGCTCGTCGTTTTTGTTTAGAGCTGCTTGTTTGATTCCTCCCTTCAGGATGAGTTTGGGTATAACGCGGAAACCCAAAAGCTTTTGTGTAAGAACGGCGAGTCCCTGCTGGGCGCCATCAGCTTTTTTGTGTCCAGTGTGGACACTCTGGTCAACAAAACCATGGAGGACACGCTGATGACCATCAGGCACTATGAAAATGCAAGGTAGCTTGGTAGAACCACACCTGTCCATATTGGCATTTAAAAATCTATTCAAATGGGAGGGAGAACCGTCCATAGAAAGTACCCTGACATGCTGAAGCCGCTTTGGTTTTTTTCACATTCAGACTGGAGTTTGACGCCTACCGGTCCGACCTGGAAGAACTGAGTCTGGGTCCGAGGGACAGCGGCGCCGTGGTGCGCATGGAGATGGCCCAGCACGAGTACCAAGTCCACAGGGACAAATACGAGCGCCTGCGGAGCGACGTCACCATCAAGCTGAAATTCCTGGAGGAAAACAAGGTTTGCCTCAGTGGTCTGTCCCCTCTTAGAAGCACTATGTTGGGTTTTTTTTACTTCCTGTTCTGTACAGGACACCCTGCACTGGTTACTGTCCCTTCAATGTAACATTACTGACACCTGGTGACCAGTGCAGAATACTACATATCATCGCAGCGTCTTTGAATGCCTCGTATTTCTATTTTACTTCATTTAGCCCTGAAAAAGATTCGCACGGGCAAAAAAATTCCACCCGCGACGTGGCGAGGAAATGCTGGATTTTTTTTTTTACAAGAACTGGTTTGAAACCTGACCAAAACTAAAAAGCTTCTCAACTTACTTACCCATCAGTTTACTATTCCCATTTCAAATTTGGTAATGATGGGATTCTATCTCTAACCCCGAAATGCCCTAAAATGGCATTAAATGCGTCTTCTTAACTGCCTTACATTTATTATTTGACTTCATTTTTATCCTTGAAAATGCTCCATCCAGGCCAAAAAGGACATCAAACGTGGGCTTAGATAGGAATGTTTGTTGGCTAATAATGGATAATATTCAACCTCAACGCCGATGACTTGTCGAGCCGAGGCCGCATCATGGGAAATGAAAGGATGCAACTTTGCCACTTTGATATTTTGTAAAGACTTGCTAAGAAAAAACAGCATCTCAGCTTTGTGATGAAAAAAAGTGCATTTTGAATATGAACTTTGGTCTTTGCTCCATTTTTGCTGGGTTTTTTCGGATTTTTTCTGTTTTTCCCTCATAATATTATCAGTGCGTTGTCATAAAATTGCAACTTTATTTCTCGTCAGAAAGCGACTTTATGTTATGACCGGGGCTGCCAAAAATAGCGCGTTAATGGCGGTAACTTATTTATTTGACTGTTATGACGACAAACGGAGGCGCAGTAAAGCTCCCCATACAGTCTGACTCTCTTTTATAACTTTATTCTGACGTGGACACACCAACAGCAGTGCAATTCCAACATCATACACTGCATGAATTCTCTCTAGTCCATTCATTGTCACAAGACCTCAAGATGCATTCACGGACACTCCGAACATCCCCACCACGTCTTTGTTACGGTGTCTGTGTGGTCTAAATGAACAGAAACACAAAGAAAAACAATAAGTGGATATTCTTATCAGTCACTTTTCAACAGTTTGCGGCTTTTAATGAAGTATGCTCGGAAATCCAAGAAAACGTCACTCAAAATGTGAATTCAGCTTCAATGATGCAATGTCTGTGAACGCAACTCCTCATTGCCCGTAATAACAGTAAAAGTCAGATTCAAATATTCCGCTACTAAAGAAACCAGTCTGAGGTAAATAGATTTTCATACACGTGTGCCACTATGTTTCGTGCCTCCGCTGTCGATGCGGCTGATTTGAGCTGTGGCCGTAAGGTGGTCGGTGCCTGTCGTGGCGGTAATCCCAGAACCCGTTGGTGGACACCAGCGGTGAGGGATGCCTTCAAGCTGAAGAAAGAGTCCTATTGGGCCGTTTTGGCCCATGGGACTCTGGAGGCAGCTGAAAGGTACCGGCAGGCCAAGCGGTTTGCGGTTTTGGCAGTCACTGAAGCAAAAACTCACATGGGAGGAGTTCGCAGAGGCCATGGAAAATGACTTCCGAATGGCTTCAAAGAGATTCTGGACCACCATCCGCCATCTCAGGAGGGTGAAGAAGTGCACAGTCAACACCGTGTATGGTGGGGACGGTGTGCTACTGACCTTCACTCCAGATGTTGTGGACCGGTGGAGGGAATACTTTGAAGACCTCAATCCCGCCGACACGTCTTCCAACATAGAAGCAGTGCTCGGTGACTCTGAGGCGGGTTCTCCAAACTCTGGGGCTGAGGTTACCGAGGTGATCAAAAAGCTCCTTGATGCCAAGGCGGATGAGATCCGCTCAGAGTTCCTTAAGGCCCTGGATGCTGTGGGCGTGTTTTGGTTGACACGACTCTGCAGCATCGCGTGGACATCGGGATCGGTGCCCCTGGACTGGCAGACCGGGGTGGTGGTCCCGCTTTTCAAGAAGGGGGACCGGAGGGTGTGTTCTAACTATTGTGGGATCACACTCCTCAGCCTTCCCAGTAAGGTCTATTCAGGGGTTCTGGAGAGGAGGATCCGGCGGATAGTGGAATCTTGGATTCAGGAGGAACAGTGCGATTTTCGTCCTGGTCGTGGAACTGTGGACCAGCTCTATACTCTCGGAAGGGTCCTTGAGGGTGCATGGGAGTTTGCCCAACCAGTCTATATGTGTTTTGTGGACTTGGAGAAGGCATTCGACCGTGGTTCTCGGGGAATACTGTGGGGAGTGCTCCGGGAATATGGGATATCGGACCACCTAATCCAGGCGGTTCAATCCCTGTGTGACCGGTGTCGGACCCGTTTCCAGTGAGGGTTGGACTCCGCCAGGGCTGCCCTTTGTCACCGATTCTGTTCATTACTTTCATGGACAGAATTTCTAGGCGCAGCTAGGGCATTGAGGGGTTTCAGTTTGGTGCCCACAGGATTCGGTTTCTGTTTTTTGCAGATGATGTGGTTGTGTTGGCTTCATCGAGCAGTGACCTTCAACTCTCACTGGAGTAGTTCGCATCTGGGTGTGAAGTGGCTGGGACGAGAATCAGCACCTCCAAATCCGAGTCCATGGTTCTCGCCCGGAAAAGGGTGGAGTGCCATCTCCGGGTCGGGGATGAGGTCCTGCCTCAAGTAGAGGAGTTGAAGTACCTCGGGGTCTTGTTCACGAGTGATGGAAGGATGGAACGTGAGATGGACAGGCGGATTGGTGCGGCGTCTGCAGTGATGCGGACTCTGCACCGGTCTGTCGTGGTGAAAAGAAAGCTGAGCCAAAAGGCAAAGCTCTCGATTTACCGGTGGATCTACGTTCCTACCCTCACCTATGGTCATGAGGTTTGGGTAGTGACAAGGACAAGATGGCGGATACAAGTTGCCGAAATGAGTTTTCTCCGCAGGGTGGCTGGGCTCTCCCTTAGAGATAGGGCGAGAAGCACTGTCATCCGGGAGAGACTCGGAGTAGAACCGCTGCTCCTCCGCATTGAGAGGAACCAGATGAGGTGGCTCAGGCATCTGGTTAGGATGCCTCCTGGACGCCTTCCTGGGGAGGTGTTCAGGGCACGTCCAACCGGAAGTAGGCCTCGGGGAAGACCCAGGACACGCTGGAGAGACTATGTCTCTCAGCTGGCCTGGGAACGCCTCGGCATCCGCCGGGACGAGCTGGACGAAGTGGCCGGGGGGAGAGGGACCTCTGGGCTTCCCTGCTTAGGTTGCTGCCCCCGCGACCCGACCTCGGATAAGCGGAAGAAAATGAATGGATGGAGATGGATGGGTGTGCCATTTATTTGGCGCTGCAAAATCATACAGTAAATACGTATGTGTGTGTGCGTGTGTATGGATATGGAGATATATACACATATATATATATATACACTGCTCAAGAAAATTGAGGAACACTTTTTAATCAGAGTATAGTAAGCTATCAGTCAAACTTCTAAGATGTTGATATGGTCAGTTAAGTAGCAGAGGGGGTTGTTCATCAGTTTCAGCTGCTTTGTTGTTCATGAAATCAACAACAGGAGCATCAGAGGGGCAACAATGAGACAGACCCCAAAACAGGAATGCTTTTCCAGGTTGAGGCCACTGACTCCTCATCTCTTTTGGCTGATTTCTTACTGACTGGCTTTCTGCTGCTGTAGTTTTTCATTCGGCTTGGATCAACATCTCTGTTGGTAGCATGGTGTGCTACCTGGACACTACAGAGGTAGCACATGTAGTCCAACTCCAGGATGGCACATCAATACGTACCTTTGCAAGAAGGTCTGCTATGTCTCCCAGGACAGCGTGGAGAGCGTGGAGGAGATTCCAGGAGACAGGTAGTTACGGTCCTTCAACTCTCAGCAGGATGGGTATCTGCTCCTTTGTGCAAGGAGGAACAATATGAGCACTGCCCGAGCCCTACAAAATGACCTTCAGCAGGCCACTGGTGTGAATGTTTCTGACCAAACAATCAGAAACAGGCTCCATGAGGGTGGCCTGAGGGCCCGATGTCCTGTAATGGGCCCTGTGCTCACTGGCCAGCACTTACCAGAGACTACCAGAATTGGCAACTACGCCACTGGTGCCCTGTGCTCTTCACCGATAAGAGCAGGTTCAACCTGAGCACATGCGACAGACATAAAAGGGTCTGGAGATGGTGTGGAGAACGTTATGCAGCCTGCAAGATTTTTCAGCACCGGTTTGGTGGTGGGTCAGTGATGGTCTAGGGAGGCACATCCCTGGAAGGAAGGACAGTACAGATTAGATAATGGCACCCTGACTGCTATTAGGTATTGGGATGAAATCCTTGGACATATTGTCAGAACCTACGCTGGTGCAGTAGGACCTGGGTTCCTCCTGGTCTATGTTTGCAGGCAGTTCTTGGAGGATGAAGGAAAGGATACCATTGACTGGCCCCCACGTTCACCTGACCTAAACCCAATAGAACACCTCTGGGACATTAGGTTTAGGTCCATCCCATCCCCCTACCCCCGTTTAGATCTGATGGGTTTTCAAAGTGTTGCTCTAATTTTTTTGAGCTCTGTGTGTGTGTGTGTTTATATATATATATTGTATATTGTATATATAATCCTGCACTGTCATTTATTTCTTTCAATAAAATACAGTTAAAAAATAGGCATATTTTAGACAGTGTGACATGGTGAATAATCATGATTAATTAACCTGAAAACCGTGATTAATCTGATTTAAACATTTTGACAGCCCTAGTTCTGACTTTATCCCTGTGAAATTCCCCATTTCTTTTGTTGTTTATTCATTCAAATTTTTTTCCAACTATGTCAACTGTTCTATATAATAAAAATATAATTATGGCTTTAATCCCGTAGTATTTGGACTTTGTACTTGTAACATTATTCATTCAACTTTTTTCACAGCCCAATTTTCCAAAAAGGACAAATTTATGTGTCGTTTGTTTCTATTACTACTCAAAAAAGAAAGTCTTTGTTTAGTATTTCAACTTTAAGTGAATAAAATTCCGTTATTTTGACAACTTTTTTCTGTTAGTAGCTATTTGTCTCTTTTTTCTCCTTAAAATTACTGCTGATTTTTTGCTGCCGTTGGTTTTATTTTTAGTTCTGTAGTAATGTGATATTTTTAGAATGTGCTGCGGGCCACACAAAAAAAAAACAGCTTTCTTTTGTTTCAGCCCAGCTCAGGAAAAACGGGAGCAAAGACAAAAGCGTTGCGTTCATACTTTGTGTCCGTTTGCGGTGACGTGTCCCGATGATGACCTCGCAGGTGAAGGTGATGCACAAGCAGCTGCTCCTTTTCCACAACGCCATCTCGGCCTACTTCGCCGGCAACCAGCAGCAGCTGGAACAAACTCTGGTCCAGTTCAGCGTCAAGCTAAAGCCCCCGGGCTCGGACAAGCCGTCCTGGCTGGAGGAGCAGTGACGCCGACGAGGGAGGTTTTTATTTGATATTACATGGGTACAACTATTTCAACTTTTTGTTCTGTCACACAGTAAGTACGATTTTGGCTAGTGCAGTACATCTCCACGTGTGTGACAATACTGTATGGACAGTATACTCCACTATGGTGGCATTTAATTTGGTTTATGTTGACTTTTCACACGTTTTACACAGCCTAGAAATGTTTCAATGGTTATGGAAATATGACCTGTATATAAACTGCATATGTATATATAAGTTGTATAGTACATTTCTCTCGGCTGGTATGCAATCTGTGTTTCATTCCAGCTCCTGGTTGCCGAGCTGCTGATTGACAACAGCTGGAAATTCTTAGTGACATAGAAAGAAAAAAAAAAAAGATCAGTATTTACTATGCTGAATGTAGGTTAGGGAGTTTTTATTATTATTATTATTACTGTATTTGTGTTGGCTCAAGTATCGGCGCGTGAGAGTGTTGTATTGCCACGTCTTTGTGTTGTCGCAAATAAAGTCCGCTGGATATTCTGTTGCATACGACGCAGGACAAGTGCGTCTTCAGTCGTGAATGGCGATGCACAAAACAAGTGCCTGTTTGATGGCCGGACAGACATTTAGGTTCAAGCAGCTGTCCAAAAATGTCATTAAAAACTGCAGAATAAATACATAACTGTACACTTCCAGTTTGTAGTGCAACAATACATAATAATATGAGTGCATAATAATGTAATACATAATTATTTTATTAATAACTAATCATGAATCATAACTCCTCATAGTTTGCGTCGCCGATAACCCCCTTAACATATTTTGCAGTGTCAAAGTCGGCAAAATGCTGAGAGAGTGCCCCAAGCTACCCAGCATGCCTTGCGGCGGGAATGTCCATGCTGACACGGTGCTGTAGGGGGGTTGCTTTGTGCGCCTGGCGACACTTTCCATGTTAAAGGTTAAAAAAAAAGATGAATTTGGAAACGCCCCATGCGCCGGATTAAAGCGCTTGGCGGCCCTGGTGTGGCCCGCGGGCCGCAGTTTGGCCACTCCTGTGTCCTTGTCTTGTTAACAGCGCCTTACAGTATGCCGAGTCTGTCCAGGTCAGGCGAAGGTCCGAGACGGCACAGTCTTAGCCGGGCCGTCTTCCCTGGAATTCCTGAAACTTCTCCCGAGCCTGCACAGAATGAAGGTGAGGGTTTTCTAAAGTGCAGCGCGGGGGCCTTTTATTAAAACAATACAAAAGAAAAAGATTGCAAAAAAGCTCTAATGTAAGGAGAAATACTGCTAATATGCTGGGTTTATACATTGAAAAATGTGGGCTGGCAGATGATGTTTAGCAAATGAGTTCCAATTAATCATGATTAATCACCATTTGCAACTACGTGTGAAATATGCCCATTTTTGCTGCTTTTTATGAACAGAAAGACAAATGACGGGAGACACTGATATGCAGCGGAACCTCAAGATATGAATTCGTTCCCGAGGGGCTTTTGTGTCTTGGAATTGTGGAATTATGAGACGAGGTTTACCTTATAAATGGCCTAATTCCGGAAACGGTGAACATAATATTTACATGTGAAAAAAAACATGAGAAAATAATCAAATCAATGAAGTGAACAGAAAATTGAAATCAAGCTAAAAGATGCCATAAACATACCGTAAAGATATCCCAACACTGGTATCGGTAATGCAGCAGCACGTTTGAACCGCACGCTTCAAAGAGCAATGAGGGGTTGCGTTCAACGACAGTACACAATTTGAGTGACGTGTTTTGCATCTAGATGTATTTTCTGGGCTTCCCGATGCCCAAACTAACATCCAAGCTGAGGTGCAAACAGCCCGTCTT
The DNA here is from genome assembly GCA_024372805.1 of Oostethus manadensis. Taxonomy (NCBI): domain Eukaryota; kingdom Metazoa; phylum Chordata; class Actinopteri; order Syngnathiformes; family Syngnathidae; genus Oostethus; species Oostethus manadensis. Next base: position 352,853 of record QODF01000208.1, read on the forward strand.
GTCACCATTGTTTTGTAAATGACTTAGTTTTTCTGTTTATCATCACCAAACATACACGCTTAATAAAGGCGTGATGTCTGAAGTGTCCCTGAAGGCACCTCGCAGTCATTGACAGTGAGGACGTGTCAGGTGATTTGGAGACGCATATATGATGTTGGAACGTCTTCGGGTAAAATAAAGTTAGAATAGCGCAAAGGAAGTGTTTCAAACGGAGTGTGGAAGAAGGAAAAGACGGCAAAAACTTACCGCTTCCACACAGAATGAGAGGAGAACTTTTATTTTTTCCCTTCCAATCTTACTGTATATCAGTTTCACTATGGTGCGTTCAAGGACATGTTAAAAGTGTGGGCTTGTTTTGGTCAGCCGTCCATGTTTGTACATGGCACGTTCCTGACACGTTCATTTGCATTGAAATGAGCTGAGGGCAAAGTGCCCTGCTGGGGTGAAAGTGGGGAGACTTAAGATCCCATCAGCTCAATAATGGCCGGTTTTATCCCCCCTTATTCATTCACTAGCTTCTCCACCAACTTTCTTCACGGCTAATCATTAAAAGCATGTTTATGTGCTAAAAGCCGCTCTGAAACCAATCAATGCTTGCTTCTCCCTATCTTCCAGCCCAGCTAATCACGTTGCTCGAGTCCATAAATCCAGCCGAGCGCTCACAGTCCACTGCGGCCTCTAGGGAATAAAAGTGCCGCCCGCCAGCAAGTCGAGGAGCTCCGGCAGTGATCCCAGAGGCGCTCCCGCTGGAAGTGTCTTTGCATGGGCGTGTCCCTCTCCCTTCTTTCCACACAGGCTGGAGGAGTTGCGACACCGTTCATGTTTCAGCACGACAGGAGCAAGTCTGGCGTGAAAGCGGGACAAAATACTTCCAATGGTGCAGCAGACCAGCAAAGAGGTGAGTCGCTGTTTTCTGTCTTGATAGAACCCGAGGGTACAAGTAGGTCAAAGAACTTGCTTACACGACAGGACAGTACATTTTCCGCCCCGTATTATAAAATGTGTGTACAATCATGATGGCTTTATCTTGCTTGCCGGATAGCAAGCCCACATTTTGCTGTGTCGCCTTGCCCCTCTCTGCCAGGTAAATTGCACCAAAAAAACCCTTTTTAAAGGGCAGAACTGCATTACGTGTCAGTCATCAAGAGTTTTAACACAGCACAAGAAAAGCTTCTATTGGTTCCTAGTCAAAAAGGAACATTTTCCCCACAGGAAGCTGTTAAGTGACATTCGGAACTGTCAAACTGTAAATAAGACGTTAATGGCCGCATAATAAAGCTGTAAAGAAATAAAATCATTCAGCTTCAGTGACTCGGTAATGACAGCGGAGCCGGCACGTGACGACACAGGCCCGCTCCAGGAGAGTCAACGTCACATGTTGCATTTTTTAGCATTTTGAACAGTCGTAAAAGTGCAAAAATAAGTTAACCACGGCCTGGGAGGCGAGCAAACTTTACATTTCATACATATTAACAGTCGTAAAAGTGTAAAAATAAGTTAACCACGGCCTGGGAGGCGAGCAAACTTTACATTTCATACATACTAACAGTCGTAAAAGTGTAAAAATAAGCCTCCTGTCATCGTCACGCTGTTTCACTGTGCTGTCCTTCATATCCTTCTGTGGTGTCTTCACATAAAGCCAAAGAAAAAGTTTTTTTCGCCTACTTTTCGGCTTTTCCATGTTATCAGAGAGCGGTAGGGAGAGGAGGAGGCGGGTGCCAACACTTTTGTTTTGGTAGATACGGCACCCAGCGGTGTTTCCAACATGACCGAGTGTGTGTGTTTCTTAAGGTAGGAGTGCCCTTCATGTGTGCGTCACAGGACACTCCTGCTCCATAAATCATCTTCATGCAGGACTTTCTTCGCTGAGTCCATGAGCGCCCCCCAACCTTGCTGATCACCCCCTGGCACAAAGATGCAACCAGGCGGCCCCCCTCCGCCACCACCTCCTCCGCCGCCGCCACCTTTACTGCCCCCGCCGCCGCCCCTCGGCGCCTTCGGCTCGAGGGGGCTGCGTCGGCGCTCCAGGATGCGCAACTTCAACTGGGAGACCATCCCCAAGGACAGCGTGATGGGAAAGCACAACATCTGGACGGCGGATCAAACGGACGGCGATTACGAGCTGGACACGGATCACATGGAGGAGCTGTTCAGCCACAAGCAGGCCCAGCAGCACCTCGACGCGCTCGGCCGGCACAGTGTCAGGGGCGTCCCGGCTGCCGCTGCCCCCGGGGGAGAGCTGGTGAGTGCAGAAAGAATGCGGCCGACCACACGAGGAATCATTTTTATGTATTTAAGTGGTAATTGTGAAAAATGCAGAATAATCTGTTCTTTTATACCAGTATCGTATCGCTTATGCTTATCAGGGTCGTGGGTATGCTGGAGCCTATCCCAGCCGACTTTGGGGAGAGGCGGGGTCGCCAGTCAATCGCGGTATTATTATTGGTAACGTCCAAAAATGTCACTTGCATAGAATGGTGTGAAGATCGGCAAGTCATTTCGATCACTGGTTCCCAACTGGGACCCGCATTTTCCAAGGGTCGGTAAATTGAGACCCGTTTTTTTATTTTTTATTTTAGCAGGAGCTTTTTTTTTCCATCTTACTTGGATTAATGCGACGCTCGTTCAAGGTCTCCCCGAGTGTTCTCGGGCCTCCTGGAATAAGGGTAAACAGCGTGTTACGTAACGTGTCAGGAATGTGATCTCCTCTGTTTGCTGAGGGAAGGTGCGTGATAGCAGTCCCGTGACGGCGTTCTTTGATGGGCGTGTCATCTCTGGTGTGGAAAGTGACCCCCGCTTCCTGTCCCTCCCTCAGGTGTCCGTCCTGGGCTCCAAGAGGAGCATGAACATTGGCATTTTCCTCAAGCAGTTTAGGCGGTGAGTCGCAATTTGATGATCTTTGCACAACAGCGCAGCGTAACACATCAACGCCGCTGCGTCACGAGCGCATGTCCCGGCAGGTCTCTATACGGGGAGAGACGACAGATATGTTGCTGAAGGCTATTTAGCGTGCCCCCTGCGCGTCCTACACAGTACACAATGACACAAGACGCTTAGATGAGGTTACCCAAGCTGAAGGTCGTCATTCAACCTTCTCATTTTCATCCTAGCAACGATGGGGAATTGGTTTTGAAATTATTGCTCCTATGCTCTGCCATACTAACATGTATTTTTATGCTATATGTGCTCATTCTTGATCCTGTCCATCATGGTCACACCCAAATATACACGTATCATGTCCCTCACATAGAGGGTTGTGTCAGGAACGTAAAACATGTGCCAAATCAAAACATGCGAATCAAACAGAACAAAAGGATTCGCTGTGGCGCCCCCTGATGGGTGAAGCAGGGATAAGCCGAAAGGAAAAGACGAAGAGGATCATTATGTGGTCAACCCCACCTAACCGTGACGTGATCTTCCATCCTTCCACAGGCCTGTGGAGGACATGATTGAGGACATCAGGGCAGGACGTGGACTCGCTTTCGGCTGTGGGAAACTGCAGGAGCTGTGTAAACTGCTGCCGGACGAAGGAGAGGTGACTGGCGCGGCGTTTCATTTTCATTGTGACGCCATTTTTGGCTATAGTGTCACCCTCTCAACCCTTAACGAGGGTCGCGATTTGGATGGCTTGTACGTGGCTTGTGATGAAACGGAGTAAAACTACGATCTCTCAATAAGAGCACAAGATTGACCTAATACCACTTTGTGAACGTGCCCATGGGGTTTATGGAAGCTTTATAAAAGGTTATAATCAGTATAACAGTGAACATTAATTAGTAAGCCCTCGTTTTTTGGTTCCAGACCCAACCGTGATAATGATTTCTTATTCAAAATAACGTTTTTGTAGCATAGAAAACATGTTTACGACCTTAGAAACATTAGTAAAGCCCTCTGCACATGAAATAGCACCCCTATGGTCACCTTTACACTACAATTACCAATATAGTAGACATAATAAACTGCAAGCTAAAGTGTGGGTTACGAGCCGCTGTTCCCAGGCTGTCAGTATGAAGTCGAGAATGGCTGCCAATAGCATTAGCCGTGACTAGCCAGTAGAACTATCTAGCCGCCGGGAAAGATATTAACGCCTCGGTAAAGCGTATGTACATTACGCATTCATTAACACCAAATGAAAAAGACGAAATGAATACAGAGCCACCAGTACGAGCCTGCAGGACCAGCTTGTCTTTCTGAGAGGTGCGCCACACAAATGTGCACGTTAGCACCCGGTAAAGGTGGTCAGATCTTGCCGTTATGCATTCCCACATAGTATCAGCCCTTGGGAGCTAAAGTGAGGTGACAGAAAACGGGTAAAAATCCCATCTGTGCGTGGGGCGCGTCAGATGGTGCGTTCAAGCACCGTCAGACAAAGTAGGACAAATCGCCGCTCGCATTAAACATAGAAAATGGGGGATTTCTAACAGTATATTCTTTTTTGAATGAAATAACATCCCCTATTTACAAAATTGATCCCCAAAATTGACCCCCTTTTATAAAATGATCACTGTAGTCGAATCGTTTACCACACTGCTTTACATGCATTTATTAAAGATAAAAACTTATTTCTGTCTGGGATTAAATGCTATTACTTATGAGGTAACTGTGGACAAAATTGCGATTCAATACTTTAATCGACTGACAGCCCTACTTTGTAGTGATGTGAGATCGGGCTGAGCTAGTGACCTGCGACGCTCTTCCAAAGCACTAGGAGGCGGTAGTATTGTAAGAGTACATTTGGAATAGTACCAGTTACACGAACTCAGCATATATTTTGTTTTTAGTCAAAGAAATTAAAAGGTACCTACAGAACTGCAAGATTGACCTAAAATACGCCTTTTTGGGAGCCTGGTTACCGCAGATGTGCCGGGTCTGGTTCCTTCCCAGACGCAAGGGTATCCAGCATCTGATGTGCTTGCAGGTGAAGCGGTTGCTGCAGTTTGAGGGCGACCAATCAGCCCTCCCGGACGCAGACCTGTTCATGCTGACGCTGGTCCAGATCCCCAGGTGAGCTCCCAGCATCTCCACATCCCCAAGTTCTGCTGACTGCGGGTTTCCCAAGAGTAGAACTTTGTGTGTGTTTGCAGTTATGAGGAGCGTCTGAGCAGCTTGGTCCTGAAAGAAGAGTTTTTCCCCTTCATGGCTGAAATGAGAGGATTCATCGACACGTTGAAAGCCGCCGGGAAGGGTACTATCCTCCCGTATTTATTCTACTCCTAATACTTCACTCAAACTCCGCACGTGTTTGCTCTGCCAGAGCTTTTGGATTCTGACAGTCTCCACTCCGTCATCCGGCTGGTTCTGAAGACGGGGAATTACATGAATGCCGTGAGTGTGTGTTGTCGAGCATACGTGATTGACAGTCCATCAAGGCAGTGTGTCTGAGCCGGGCTGGTGTGATTGACAGGGCGGGTATGCCGGCAGTGCCGTGGGCTTCCGGATGGCATCGCTGCTCAAGCTAGTGGACACCAAAGCAAACAAACCTGGAATGAACCTCATGCACTACGTGGTGATGGTGAGAGGACTAAGTTACTTTCATTTTCCGTGTTGTTGTTTCTCTTCCTAACGTGCATCATTGGGTTTGTCCTCCAGCAAGCTCAGAACGCTGACACGGGCTTACTGAACTTTCCTGACCAACTCCAACACATTAGCGCTGCTGCAAGGTAAACACTTGCCGTGTGGCCCGGTCCAGCAAGTCCTCGTTGACACCCACGGATGTTTGTTGTTAGCTAATGCTCACTATTCTTCATTTGTCGTCATTGTCAGGGCTTGTTTTTCATTCTCCAATTAACACCTCCATTCAATTCACTTGATGGTTAGAAGCGCCATGTCAGAAAACATCGGTCAGCATCCAGCAGCTTCAACGAGCTCTGCAAGCGCTTTAAAATGTTGTAGTCACATTTACACTTGTAATACCCAATATAGTAGACAAAATAAGAGAAAGTAAGACATAAACACAGAAAATCTGTTTACGGCCTCTGAATACACTTTTAACATTATTAGAGGCCTCCGGCCATGAAATAACACCCCTATCATCACTTTTACACCCCTATTACCTGATATGGTAGGCATAATGAGATCAAGTAAAACATAAAAGAAAAAGAAAACCTGTTTACGACCTTCTAAATACAGTTTTAACATTATTAAAATCCTGTAGACATGAAATAACACCCCTATAGGGACCTTTACGCTCTTATTACCCAGCATAGTAAACATAAGAGAAAGTAAGACAAAAAACACAGAAAACCTGTTTACGACCTTCTGAATCTTCTTTT
>QODF01000208.1:368025-396208 GCA_024372805.1 Oostethus manadensis
ATCATCATCATCATCATCATCATCATCTGCTGGCTCAGTCCATCCCTCGCTGCTCCCGTAAGACGACGAGAGCAGCGAGGCCCGGCAGCGCCTGAGGGCTGGACGGGGCGAGCAGACGTGTTTGCTTGATGTACGGCTTGATCATCCTGCGTCGTGTGGGGTCCGGGAACGCACCTGGGGGTCCAGGTTCTGCATTGTTTGACCTGGAAGTAGTGCACGTCAAAATGACTCTTATTTTTTTACTGATTTCAAATATATTTGGTATGGACCTTACTGTGTTTTTATTTAAATATATTTATTTGAAAAAATACTTAAATATATTTTTCTACAAATTTTATTTTGTTTTCCTTTTTTGAATGCGGTTTAATTAGACTTACATGCATTTTATTGTTTTTCTCTTTCATAAATACATTTTTGAAATTGTATTTATTTTTTTAACTTTTATTTGCAATATTAAAAAAATATTTTACTATTATTGTATTTTCTTTTCTTTTTTAAATATAGTTTTTTTTAATGTGTAATATGTTTTTAAATATTTGTACATGCATTTTATTGTTTTTCTCTTTCATAAATACATTTACTTTTGACATTTTTTTTTTACTTTTTTTTGCAATATTATAACAAATATTTTACTATTATTGTATTTTCTTTTCTTTTTTAAATATAGTTTTTTTAATGTGTAATATTATTTTAAATATTAGTACATGGATTGTAAATATTATAAAAAATTTATTCCAGGGAACAGTGACAATGTATTAATATAAGTAGGATTTCTCATTCATAAATGAAATATTTGGGGAGTTGGAGCATGGATGGCTTGCGGGACTCCCGAAGCAGCTGACAGGTACCGGCAGGCCAAGCGGCTCGCGGCTTCGGCGGTGGTCGAGGCAAAAACTCGGGTGTGGGAGGAGTTCGGTGAGGCTATGGAGCACGACTTTCGGTCGGCCTCGAAGAGGTTCTGGCAAACCGTCCGACACCTCAGAAAGGGGAAGCAGCCCCCAGTTCACACTGTTTACAGTGCGGACGGGGGCTTGCTGACCACGACTGTGGATATAGTTGGTCGGTGGAAGGAATACTTCGAGGCCCTTCTCAATCCCACTGACATGCCTTCCATAGAGGAAGCAGAGTCTGAGGATACGTACGTGGACAGTTCTATCACCGTGGCTGAGGTAATTGGGGTAGTTAAATCACTCCCCAGTGGCAAGGCTCCGGGGGTAGACGAGTTCCGCTCAGAATTTCTCAAGGCTCTGGATGTTGGAGGACTGTGTTGGTTGACACGCCTCTACAACATTGCATGGAAGTCAGGAACAGTACCTCTGGACTGGCAGACCGGGGTGGTGGTCCCCATTTTTAAAAAGGGTGACCGGAGGGTGTGTTCCAACTATAGGGGGATCACACTCCTCAGCCTTCCTGGGAAAGTCTACTCCAGGGTGCTGGAGAGAAGGGTACGACCGTTAGTCGAACCTCGGTTAGAGGAGCTGCAATGTGGTTTTCGTCCCGGTCGCGGAACACTGGACCAGCTCTACACCCTTGCAAGGGTACTCGAGGGTATGTGGGAGTTTGCCCAACCAGTCTACATGTGCTTTGTAGACCTGGAAAAGGCATTCGACCGTGTCCCTCGTGGTGTCCTGTGGGGGGTGCTCCGGGAGTACGGGATTGGTGGCCCGCTACTACGTGCCATTCGGTCCTTGTACAATCGAAGCAGGAGCCTGGTTCGCATTGCCAGCAGTAAGTCGAGCTTGTTTCCGGTGAACGTTGGCCTCCGCCAAGGCTGCCCTTTGTCACCGATTCTGTTCATAATCTTCATGGACAGAATTTCTAGGCGCAGTCAAGGTGTTGAGGGAGTCCAGCTTGGTGACCTTAGGATCTCGTCTCTGCTATTTGCAGACGATGTGGTCCTTATGGCCTCATCAGGCTGTGACCTTCAGCGTTTACTGGAGCGGTTTGCAGCTGAGTGTGAAGCTTCTGGGATGAGACTCAGCACCTCCAAATCCGAGGCCATGGTTCTCAGTCGGAAACGGGTGGACTGTACCCTCCGGGTTGGGAGTGAGGTCTTGCCTCAGGTGGAGGAGTTCAAGTATCTCGGGTTCTTGTTCACGAGTGAGGGAAGGTTGGAGCGTGAGATCGACAGACGGATCGGTGCAGCATCTGCAGTAATGCGGTCGCTGTACCGGACCGTCGTGGTGAAGAGAGAGCTGAGCCGGAAGGCAAAGCTCTCTGTTTACCGATCGATCTACGTTCCCACCCTCACCTATGGTCATGAGTTATGGNTGTTTCGGGCATGCCCGGTCGGGAGAAGGCCCCCGGGAAGACCTAGGACACGCTGGAGGGACTATGTCTCACAGCTGGCCTGGGAACGCCTCGGTGTCCTCCCGGTGGAGCTGGAAGAGGTCGCCGGGGACCGGGAAGTCTGGACTTCCCTACTGAAGCTGCTGCCCCCGCGACCCGGACCCGGATAAGTGGTGGAAAATGGATGGATGGATGGAGCGTAGAAAACCTGCTTACCACCTACAAAACCTAGGTGGTATTTAACATCATTAGAGCACTCTAGGCATGAAATAACACCCCTATAGTCACCATATAGTAGACATAATAGGAGAAAGTAGACTCACGAGTGTTAGCACTGGGACTGTTCCTTGTTGTTTGTTCCTGTTTTCTGGACACCAGTGCTTCCTTTTGGCGTTGCCACGGGACTACCCAGCATGCCCTGCGGGTACTGGTGAATAACAGCTTAGGTTGCGAGTTACGTGTGGCGCTCGGTTTATAGGCATATCGTGCATAAGCCCCCAGTGACGTTTATGTGAGTAACGGATAAAGTTTGTTATAGATATCGGCATCTTACCCTTTAGTTGGGTTATCTGATATCGGAGTAACAAAGTTGCATCATCCGTGCGCGGCTGCCGACATTTGTGGTCCGATATTTTTAATAGCGAATCAGGAGGCGGCTTCACGTCAGCTGACCGATGCCGTATGACATCTACAGGATGTAGGTGACGCGCGACCGACACCACATTTGCGATCTCCGTAACGGGCACCCCCGATATGTCGCATCCGTTCATACACGGGACTACTTGATGCCAGTAATCCCGATCCATTTCCATCAGGTGATTGCTGTGGTGTGTTCTTATTAGGGCTGTCGATGGCTTCAAATATTTAATTGCGATTAATCGCACTTTGTAGTTCACAATTAATCGCATTTAATCGCAGGTGCTTGTATTTGCAAATATGCAGGTATTGTTTATCTCTTGTTCTCTTTATTACATATGTTCCTTTCTTTTTATCGCGTTATACCGATATTCTAATATTAAATATTTTATTTGCATTGCATTGCATTTTTTAAACTGAAAATTCAAACATTCGCAAAAGTAATACACAGTTGGTTTTGTTCATAGCTTTCATGTTTGATGCCAGCGGCGACTTGTCCCACTGTTTGAAGGTCCTTGAACGCACCTTCTCCGTTCCCACACGCGCCACGACCGCTTATGCTGTATTTTTCCCCCTTTTCCTTCACCTCATAGTTGCTCCCAAATGCGGATACTATGTGGGAATGCGTCAAGGTGAGATGTGATGTGCTAATGTGTGTGTCCGGCGGCCGGGAATTCATGCTGTCCTTTTATTTTGATGTTGTTCCCGTCACAGTCGTACACAAAACTTGACGTAAATTAGAGGTGGACCTGCTGGGGGGTTTCGGATCCTTGCTGGAAGTTGCTCTCGGCCTGAGGTCACCAGGTTCTCCGTCAGGACAGCCGGATTCATGCTTGGCTTCATCACAGCAGGTCTTGCAGGTCCTGAAGGAGCAAAGCAGCCCCGGACCATCACACTACCACCACCACGTTTTACTCTTTTCCAGAAACACACACCGTCCAAAAAGTTCTACTTTTGTCTCGTCAGACCACGCAGTATTTTCCCAAAGGTCTCGGGGATCATCGAGATGGTTTCTGGCAAAATTGAGACGAGCCTTAATGTTCTTTTTGTTCCGCCGTGGTTTTGCTCTTGGAACGCTTTTGCCCAGCGTCTTCCTCACGGCAGAGTCATGAACACTGACATTAATCGAGGCAAGTGAAGCCTGCAGATCTCTGGATGTTGTTGTGGGGTCTTTTGTGACCTCCCGGATGAGTCATCGCTGCGTTCTTGGGGTCGTTCTGGTCGATAGGCCACTCCTGGGAAGGTTAACCACTGTTCCATGTTGTGGCCATTTGCGCATCATGGCTCTCACTGTGGTTTGCTGCAGTCCCCAAGGTTAAGAAATGGCTTTATAACCTTTTCCACACTGACAGATGTCAATTCATCAACTTAACCGTTTAAAACAGTTTCATTTAAAAATTGCATTTTGTGTTAAATTGTGTTATCATTGACTAATATTTTAATTTGTTTAATGCGAAATATTTATGTGTGACAAACCATCCCAAAAATCAGGAAGAGCAAAAACACTTTTTTTATATGTCATTTTTTAAATGATGTTTACTATATTGGGTAATAGGAGTGTAGAGGTGAATATAGGGGTGTTATTTTATGTCTAGAGGGCTCTAATGCTGTTAAAACCCATATTTCCAGGGATGTAAATAGATTGCACCTATAAAAATATTCCATATTTACGTAAGAAAATGTACTCGGTGCAAATTGACTGATCACCGTGCCGTCTTGGAATTTTAACGTGCTTTTTAACAATAAAAAGATGCAACCAACCCCTGGATATAAATCTCAATACAAATCAAAATAAATATATACAGTTCTATAAATATTTCAACTTTCTTCTCATAAATTTTCCATTCCTAATTATGATTTCATTCCGGTAATATTTTGACTTTATTCTCATAACGTTATAACTTTTTCCCCCAATACAATTTTCCAGTTATTCTTAGGGGTATTTTTTTGTTTTGTTTTGATCATAATATTCCTACTTTCATTTTTACTTGAATATTTGAACTTTGGTGAACGAAAATATCGCTCCACATAAATGTACAACTTTATTCTCTTTTTGCTGTTTAACTTTTTTTTCTTATTTCTTGTAATATAAGAAACTTTATTCTCACAAAATACCACTTTCCCCAACCAAATTTAAACCAAAATTAAAAATTGAAATTCTTTGTTTTGTTTTTTTTCTAATGTTATGACTTTTAAAAAAAACTTTAATATAAAAAATGTAAAAGTATGAAATTTTTCATCACATTAGGATAATATTCTAAAAAAAAAAATACAACTTTTCTTGTTTGATTAGATTTTTCGTTCTTCTCTTAATATTTTGACTTTATTCTTGTAAAACACCAGCAGGTTTTCCCATTTTTGCCGTTGATATTTTAAAAATGTTCCGCATTTTTCTTCTCGTATTATGACTTGATTCTTATGATATACATTTTTCACCAACCAAATTTTCCAAAAAATAGAAATTCATAATTGTATTTGTCTTTAATATTTCAAGTTTATGGAATTATAATGACTATTTTTCCTCATAATATTAGGATGTTATTCTTGGGAATACGACATTTTTTCTGTTAATATTTTGACTTTCTTCTTGTAAAATTACTGCAGATTTTTCCATTTTTGCAATTTTCATCTGATATTATGACTTGATTGTCATAAACATACATTTTTCCCCAAACCTAAAGTATACAAAAAATACAAATTTGTGGTATTATGGCTACTACTTTTTTTCTTCTTATTATGCTGTTATTCGTGTAAAACTTTCTTTAAAAAAAAAAAAAAAAACAGCGGATTTTTCCATTTTCCAAGTTTTTTGTTCAATGATATCTTTAGAATGTGCCGAGGGCCACAAAAGGCCCCGGGGCCGCACCGTGGCCTACCCTGTTCTCCTAAGCAGAAGGGAAGGTCTTAAAGGAAGGTGTAGTAGACGTCGCCTAAGAAGATTAGAGAGCAGATTAGCTCATCAAAGCCGTGCAATTAGTGCTGACGGACGGCGGAGACGCCGAGCGCCCGTCTGTAAAGCAGCCGGCGGCCCAACCTGAGGTGAGCGCCCTCCACGGCTCTAATGTGAATATTGCTCATCTCCACGAGCAGCGGGTGCAGCTGTCTTTCCAGGAGGCTGGTGGGAATGTTGCTCCAGGTGGTGAAGATGGCTTCACGGAGGGCATCCGCTGCCTGGAACTCATGTCCGGTTTTCCACCCAACCCCAAACGTTCTCCGTTGAGGGGAACACCCAGGATGGTCCAAGCGAGTCAGCTCATTCCCCTAGAAGAAGTGCTCTGTGAAGTCCAGCATTGACAAATGGAGCTCCATCTCTGGTGGGAGCTCCTCGTCTTGCCAGTAACGTTGGGAGCCATCAGGACCGTCAAGGGAGAAGAGAACTTTCTTCCACCTTTCCATGTTTGCTGCTCTCCTGCAAATTTCTGCAAACATTTCCCTGTTTTTGCTCTTGTTTTTTCCCCCCAACATTTCAAATTTAGTTTGAAAAGAAACTTTATACTTTTGTGCTAATATTATGACTTTATTCCCATAAAATTAGAAAAGTTGCACATTTCTAATTTTCCAGATGTTATTTTGCTGCGTTTGTCGTAATAGTACCGCTTTGGAAAATCATTTAGTTTGAAATATTTCAACTCCAACTTGCTTCTTCTTGTAGTTCCGACTTTTTTCATCATGTGACTTTTTCTGCAACTTCATTTCCAAAAATAACTTTATTTGCTGTTTGGTTAGTTTATCATAATATTACCACTTAAAAAACTAAAGAATACTTTTCTTTTGTATATACATGGACATATGTATATATACATATGTCCATGTATGTATATATACATATATATATGTATATACGTCGGAGGAGGTGCGGATGCGTACTCAAAGCGGACTCGGACGTGAGCGGGAGGATCTGAGACAGGGCGGCTGCTGGGGGAACGTGCGGGCCAAGCCGGGGGCCGGGGGTCGCTTGAGGAGGTCTAGCTCGGCTGGTCTTGTTCCTGATGTCCCTGCTGGAAAGTGAAGGGACTATGTTGGGGCGGGGCGGGGGGTTGCCGAGCGAGCCTTGCAATTGGCAGCCAACAGTGGCGGCTGACGAGCGAGCAGCGGGGCTGAGCCTGCGAGCCTGCGAGGCAGAGATGTGGGTTGATGCTGCACGTTTACGTGAGCGCAATGAAGCAACGCTCAGCTGCAGGAATGCTTTTGTTGGCGCTCCCTGCAATGACGGACAGCCAGCGGCTCCCCCGGCCTGCCCGGCTACAAATGCTGCCCACCAACCCCCACACGGTCCCAGTTTATTGCGGTTCAAGCGGACCTGCTAGTCCGCGTTGAACAGATAATGAGGTTTCCGCATTTGGAAGTGAGTCCTGAAAGCGGTTCGGGAAGGCGTTCCACCGACTCATGAGTCTCATCGGTCCCCTTTATTGATTAAAACCCGACTTGGATTTCCACAAAGTAGGACTCCTTATTGACAGAGAATATTTTCCTAGTTAGAGCACCTCCTTCTGAATACATTACCCTCAATAAAGCCCTCTGGACACACAATAACAACCCTATAGTCACCTTTACACTCCTAGTAGCGAATCAATTTGCCATGATAAATCTCACGCTTGTTTGTGTTGCCGTCAGTGCGTTCCCGTGCTCGGGGGGGACAGACAGGAAGTGAAGTGATTGCTACATGGCAAACAAGGTGCCAGTAGGTGCAGTAGATTCTCAGAAAACAAACAAGCACCCAGCATTCATCATGTTAAGGCAAATTAATTAAGGCCAATTAGTGGAAAAATAGCAGTGTCTGCTGTTGGATTCACAAACTCCAACTTTTTTGTTTGTTAATATTTAGTTTTTTCTAAGTGCTTCACGTCCGTGTGGCATGGACTCTACCAACTTTTGATGTCCCCCCACAAGTTCTCCATGGGATGAAGGTCCAGGGATGGGGCTGGCCCCTCCAGAACATAAGAAGATGGTGCTGGTTTCCTAGTGTGTTTGGGGTGATGGTCTTGGTGATTCCAAGGGCATGTCCTCTTCAGCATAAGGCAACATGACCTCTTCAAGTGTTTGGACATATGCAACCTCATCCATGATCCCTGCTATGGGATAAATAGCAGGAGGAACATCCCATATCATGATGCTTCACTGTCTTCACTGTGTGCTGTGGCTTCAATTCAGAGTTTGTCTGCGGCCCTTGGACCCAAAAAGAACAATTTGACTCTCATCAGCCCACAAAATGTTCCTCCATTTCTCTTTAGGCCAGTTGATGTGCTCTTTGGCAAATTGTAACCTCTTCTGCACATGCCTTTTTTAAACAGAGGGACTTTGCGGGGGATTCTTGTAAATAGATTAGCTTCACACAGACGTCTTCTAACTGTCACAGTACTTACAGGTAACTCCAGACTGTCTTCCTGGAGCTGATCATTGGCTGAGCCTTTGCCATTCTGGTTATTCGTCCGTCCATTCTAAAAGTTGTCTTCCCTTTTCTGCCACGTGTCTCTGGTTCTGCTCTCCGTTTGAAGACATTGGAGATCATTTTAGCTGAACAGCCAAACATTTTTTGCGCCTCTTCATAAGTTTTTCCCTGTTTTTCTGAGCAATGTCTTGAAGGCCATTTTCCTCAGGCCTTCAAAGAGATGATGTTCAGCAAGTCTCTCATCCTTAAATGGGGGCCTTCTGATTGGTTGGTGACTTTCCTGGGACGCTTCCTGGCTCACCTGCTTGAAGAACGATGAAATGCGCCCATTTGATGCCGTGTAGTCCTTCTGTTGGCGTGTGGGGTCAGGTGATCTCTGCCTGAGATACTTCTAAGTACACGCGTCTCCTAGAGGTGGCAGAGGAAGCAGAAGTAAATGTGTCTGTGATTTCCTGTACTGTATGTACATAAGAACCCTTCAAATTAAAGCGTTGGTCATGCAAGCTCTGGGTGGAGTTTGTTCCCGGCCACCTCCGCAGATACTTGAGCTTTTATTACGCCTCCGTGACTCATTTCCTCCGGGGGCTCCAACGCCGTAAGTCAGCACGGCCACGCCCTCCCGGCTTGTTGTTCTCTCCAGCCTTCCCTTGACCTCCACTTCTCTCCTACGCAGCTTCCAATGTCCGTCTCCATGGCCAAGCGCGAGAGCGCCAGCACCAGCCCGGTGGTGCGGCAGATAGACAAGCAGTTCCTGGTCTGCAGCATCTGCCTGAACCGGTACCACAACCCCAAAGTGCTGCCCTGCCTGCACACCTTCTGTGAGAGGTACAAAGAATAATCATATCCAATACATGAATATTGCAATACCAGCCTAAAATACCACATAGATGATAATGCAATGAAATAAATCAGCAATCTATAGTAAAAATTACATACAATAGCTAATATTATGATTTCATAAATATAACAAACATGGCTTATGATAATAATAGCATTAAATAAATAAATAAGTACAATAACATTGACTACAAATTAGACATAACTAATAATAATAAATAAACACAATGACATGAACTAAAATTAAACATAGTTAATAATAATACTAAATAAATACAATAATAATAACTACAAATTAAACATAGCTAATAATAATAATAAATAAATACAATATTATAAACTAAAAATTAAACATAGCAAATAATAATAAATACAATATTAACTAAAATTTAAACATAGCTAATAATAAATATGTACAATATTATGAACTAAAATTTAAACATAGCTAATAATAAAAATAAATACAACATTATGAACTAAAAATTAAACATAGCTAATAACAATAAATAAATACAATATTAACTAAAATTTAAACATTAGCTATGTTTAAATTTTAGTTAATATTATAATAATATTATTATATATAATATTATAATAATAATAATAAATCAATACAATAAAAACTGAAAATTAAACATAATTATTAACAATAATAAATACAATAATAATGACTACAAATAAACATATCTAATGATAGTGATGATAATCATAATAATACAAAAGATTAAAATAGCTAATAATAAATAAATACAATAACAATGACTAGAAATTAAACACAGGTAATAATTGATTTAATAAATAAATACAGCATTATTGAGTAAAGGTATCACAGCCCGTAGGATTGAATAAATAAAATAGCCAGTAAAAATGAATAACAATAATAATAAAGATTTAAAAATAAATAGAATAATATTCATGCTTTTCATTTGATGTTCTAATTTGTTGTCCTTCAAATCAGCCCGCAACGTGACCTTCAAGTTGAATTGAAACCTAACCTTGAGGTTTGACTTGAAAGCAAAACGCTCAAAGATCCTTTACATGACAGGAGCGCCTTCTCCTTCCAGATGTCTCCAAAACTACATCCCCCCCCAGTCCCTCACGCTGTCCTGCCCAGTGTGCCGACAGACGTCCATCCTGCCAGAGAAGGGCGTGGCCGCCCTGCAGAACAACTTCTTCATCACAAACCTGATGGAGGTCCTGCAGCGGGACCCTGAGTGCAGCCCACCCGAGGCCCGCGGCGTCCTGGAGTCGGCCAGCGCCGCCACGGCCTGTCAGCCCCTGTCCTGTCCCAACCACGAGGGCAAGGTGAGTGGACGCCGCGCTTCTCGCCCGCTCGCTCGCTCGCCTTTTACCCACCGCTCGGCTACGCCGCACCGCAGGTGATGGAGTTCTACTGCGAGTCGTGCGAGACGGCCATGTGCTTGGAGTGCACGGACGGCGAGCACGGGGAGCACGTGACGGTTCCTCTGAGGGACGTTTTGGAACAGCACAAGCTGGCGCTGAAGAACCAGCTGGACGCCGTGCGCAGCAGGTCGGCGGCCATCTTTTTGGAGGTTCTCATTCCGAGGAGCTTGGCGTGAAACCCCGTCTCGGTTCTTCACAGACTCCCGCAGCTGACGGGCGCCATAGAACTCGTCAACCAGATCTCCAAACAGCTGACGGACAGGAAGAACGGCGCCGTGACGGAGATCAACGCCACCTTTGACGAGCTGGAGAGAGCGCTACGCCAGCGCAAGAACTCGCTCATCACCGAGGTGGAGAACATCTGCAGCACCAAGCAGAAGGTCAGTGGTCGCCGTCGTTGGCAAATATCAGAAGAATGGCTCCGGTTCCGATGATTCCAAGCCTTGTTGGATCTACAAACTCCTCCAGGTCCTGCAAGGCCAGCTGACGTCGCTTCTCCAGGGCAAGGAGAACATCCAAAGCAGCTGCGACTTCACCGAGCAGGCCCTGAGCCACGGCAGCGCCACCGAGGTCCTCCTGGTCCAGAAGCAGATGGGCGAACGGGTCAGCGCCCTGGCCCGCTACACCTTCCCCGAGCACCCCCACGAAAACGGACACCTGGAGTGCCAGGTGGAGACGGACGGCCTGCGGCGCTCCATCCAGAACCTGGGGGTCCTGATCACGACGGGCGCCGTGGGGCACACCAGCGTGGCAACCGGCGAGGGCCTGCGCCACGCGCTGGTCGGCCAGCACACCGGCGTCACCGTCACCACCAAGGACAAAGACGGAGAGCTGGTGAAGACGGGCAACGCCGCGCTGAGGGCGGAGATCGCGTCAGCAGAGGGAGCTCGCGCCGAGGCCGAGGTCGTGGACAACAAGAACGGAACCTACGAGGTGGGCTACACGGTGCGCTGCGAGGGGGAGTTCACCTTCTCCCTGCTGCTGTACGAGCAGCACGTCAGGGGGAGTCCTTTCCGCCTGCGAGCCGTCAAGCCGTCCGACGTCCTTCAGTCGCCCGACGACGTGAAGAGACGCGTGAAGTCCCCCAGCGGGGGCGGGGGACACGTACGCCAGAAGGCCGTACGCAGACCCTCCAGCATGTACAGCACCACCAAGAAGAAGGAGAACCCCATTGAGGACGAGCTGATCTACCGAGTGGGTGAGGGAACCGCTGGAGCCTTGCCGCCACCCGAGATTAATCGACGATTAATCGACGATTAATCGTTGTTCCGTTTTTAGTCAAAGTGGTGCTCCCATACCGCAAACGACATCACTCAACTCAATTCCTAATATTTGCATTCCAATGGGGAAAATAAAACAATAGAATTGAATTAGAAGTTTTACTATTTGGGCATAATTTGGAAAGTAAAAATTCCGTTTCCAAAATAGAAAATGATGTCAATGAAATTTCAAATCTTTGGACTCAAATGCGGTGCTTGAAAACCAATACTTGCGGTAAAATGTCTGAATGGGTGTGTGTGACCTGGGGTTGGCTGCCGACCGGTGGGGGGGCGCGCCCCGCATCACCCAAAGTCAGCTGGGATAGGCTCCTGCTGACCCGTCGTCATCGGGCTAAAATATGGCGGGGTGGAGTATTGGTGGAACAAGTCATTCCCGATGGAGAGAACGTAACGCGCTTTCACTGTGCCAGGAACACGAGGGCGAGACAAAGGCGAGTTCACCAACCTCCAGGGCATCTCCGCCTCCAGCAACGCTCGCATTGTGGTGGCCGACAGCAACAACCAGTGCATCCAGGTCTGTGGCGCCGTCACGCTAACGGCGCGACCGGCCCTTGACCGGATGCTCCTCTCTCCCCCGCTCAGGTCTTCTCCAACGACGGGCAGTTCAAGATGAGGTTTGGGGTCAGAGGTCGTTCCCCGGGTCAGCTGCAGCGCCCCACGGGGGTCACGGTGGACATGAACGGCGACATCATCGTGGCCGACTACGACAACCGATGGATTAGCATCTTCTCCTCCGACGGCAAATTCAAGGTAACACCCCCTCCCCGCGTGAGGAAAAAAATGGTAATATGAGAAAACAGTCGTAATGTAATCAGAATCTGAGTCATATTAAGAAAGAAATTGGAAATATGAGGAAGACGTAGTAATGTGATGAGGATAAAGATATGAGAAAAAAGTAGACATAGGAGGAACAAGTGGTAATGTAACAAGGATGAGAGTAGAACTATGAGGAAGAAGCAGAAATGTAACTAGGATCTAAGTGAGAAAAAGGGTAATATGATGAGGAATAGCTAATGTAATGAGGATAAAAATGAGAAAAAGTGGAACAAGGATGAAAATAATATGACAAAAAGTGATGAAAGTAATGTGAGAAAAAGTGGAAATATGAGGAGGAAGTGGTAATGTGACGAGGATGAAAGTGACATGATAAAAAAGTGGAAATATGAGGGAAAAGTGGTAATGTAATGAGGATGAAAGTGACATGAGAAAAAAGTGGAAATATGAGGGAAAAGTGGTAATGTAATGAGGATGAAAGTGACATGAGAAAAAAGTGGAAATATGAGGGAAAAGTGGTAATGTGACGAGGATGAAAGTGACATGAGAAAAAAGTGATAACACGAGGAGGAAGTGGTAATGTAATGAGGATGAAAGTGACATGAGAAAAAAGTGGAAATATGAGGGAAAAGTGGTAATGTGACGAGGATGAAAGTGACATGAGAAAAAAGTGATAACACGAGGAGGAAGTGGTAATGTAATGAGGATGAAAGTGACATGAGAAAAAAGTGGAAATATGAGGGAAAAGTGGTAATGTGACGAGGATGAAAGTGACATGAGAAAAAAGTGATAACACGAGGAGGAAGTGGTAATGTAATGAGGATGAAAGTGACATGAGAAAAAAGTGGAAATATGAGGGAAAAGTGGTAATGTGACGAGGATGAAAGTGACATGAGAAAAAAGTGATAACACGAGGAGGAAGTGGTAATGTAATGAGGATGAAAGTGACATGAGAAAAAAGTGGAAATATGAGGGAAAAGTGGTAATGTGACGAGGATGAAAGTGACATGAGAAAAAAGTGATAACACGAGGAGGAAGTGGTAATGTAATGAGGATGAAAGTGACATGAGAAAAAAGTGGAAATATGAGGGAAAAGTGGTAATGGAACAAAAATAAAAGTAATGTGAGAAAAAGTGGAAATATGAGGAAAAAGTGGTAACGTAGGGAGGATAAAAATTAAGAGAAAAAGTGGAAATATGAGGAGGAAGTGGTAAAAAAGTGACACGAGAAAGTGGTAGTGTAGCAGAATCAAGTGTATTTTTGTCATGCTAGAGTTAAAGAAATGTAGTAAAATATGTCATTCTTTGAGTTTCGAATGAGTTGCTACTGTGTCAGCGCTGCTGGAACCGGAACCGGAACCGCACGGAACCGGAACCGCACGGGAGCGTATTGTACGCCGATACTTTGGAACTTCATTGAGCGTCTCGTTTGTTCCCTCTGCTAACCTGGCGAGTCAGAGTAAAATCGGGGCGGGGCGCCTGATGGGCCCCAAGGGCGTGGCTGTGGACAGGAACGGACACATCATCACGGTGGACAACAAGGCCTGCTGCGTCTTCATCTTCCAGTCCAACGGCAAGCTGGTCACCAAGTTTGGAGCCAGGGGGACGTCAGACAGACATTTTGCAGGTGCCGCCGTCGTTGTTATTCTTATTCTTATTATTAGGACTAGCGGTATTGTGAGCCTGGGCCTGCACGGAGCGCATTGGAAAGGCGTGTTTGTCCTTCCCTGCAGACAAAAGCGGAGCAAACGTTGCAGCGGAACACAAGCTGAGCAAGTCGGGCCCCGTCTTCAGTAAGTCCGCCCGCCTCCTGTCATGCCGGCTCGTCTCCTTCGGTCCAACTTGCCGCCTCGCTTTCCTCCAGGTCCCCACTTTGTGGCCGTCAACAGCCGGAACGAGATCGTGGTCACGGACTTCCACAACCATTCCGTCAAGGTGAGCCGCCCTCCTGCAGCCTCCTCCGCCGTCACCCTTCTCACCGCCGCCGCCGTCTGCAGGTGTACAACGCCGACGGCGAGTTCCTGTTCAAGTTTGGCTCCCACGGAGAAGGCAACGGCCAGTTCAACGCCCCCACGGGAGTGGCCGCGGACGCCAACGGCAACATCATCGTGGCCGACTGGGGCAACAGTCGCATACAGGCGAGCGCCACGCAAACACCATCGGAAGTATACGGTATGTGCGGTATGTACGCACATACCGTATACTTGACAGTACAGGCCAAGGGTTTGGACACACCCAACACAACTGATGGTCCCAACCCCATTAGTAAGGCACGGAGTTCCAGCCGATATGTTTACAATATAAGACAAGTTATACATACATGTACATAATTCCATGTCTTCATTCGCAGCTAACAACGTAAATATCAATAAACAGAAAACACATTGAATGAAAATGTGTCCAAACTTTTGGCCTGTACAGTACATACTGTATATACATACAGTATATACATACAGTACATACAGTATGTACATACAGTACATACATACAGTACATACAGTATGTACATACAGTATGTACAGTATGAGAAAAAATGCAATGAAAGTCCAACATATGAGAAAAAAGTATTGCATATGAGAAATAAGTCGGAATATGAGAAAAATGTAATCAAGATAAAAGTCATATGAGGAAAAAATCATAACATGAGGAAAAATATGAGAAAGTGGTAATATGAGTTGTAATGTAATAAATCCAACATATGAGAAAAAAGTCTTGCATATGAGAAATAAGTCGGAATATGAGAAAAATGTGGTAAAGTAATCAAGATGAAAGTCTTATGAGGAAAAAATGTTTAACATGAGAAGAAACATGAGAAAGTCAGAATATGAGAAAAAAAATGTGATGTAATCAGGATGAAAGTCTAACAGGAGAAAAGTCGTAATATGAGAAAAATGTAATTAAGATAAAAGTCATATAAGAAAAAATCATAACATGAGGAAAAATATGAGAAAGTCGTATTAGGAGACAAATGTTATGAGACATAAGTTGTAATGTAATGAGGATGAAAGTCTTGCATATGAGAAAAAAGTCTTGCATATGAGAAAAAAGTCTTGCATATGAGAAACAAGTCAGAATATGAGAAAAATGTGGTAAAGTAATCAAGATGAAAGTCTTATGAGGAAAAAATGTATAACATGAGAAGAAACATGATAAAGTCAGAATATGAGAAAAAAAATGTGATGTAATCAGGATGAAAGTCTAACAGGAGAAAAGTCGTAATATGAGAAAAATGTAATTAAGATAAAAGTCATATAAGAAAAAATCATAACATGAGGAAAAATATGAGAAAGTCGTATTAGGAGACAAATGTTATGAGACATAAGTTGTAATGTAATGAGGATGAAAGTCTTGCATATGAGAAAAAAGTCTTGCATATGAGAAACAAGTCAGAATATGAGAAAAATGTGGTAAAGTAATCAAGATGAAAGTCTTATGAGGAAAAAATGTATAACATGAGAAGAAACATGATAAAGTCAGAATATGAGAAAAAAATGTGGTAAAGTAATCAAGATGAAAGTCTTATGAGGGAAAAAATGTTTAACATGAGAAGAAACATGAGAAAGTCAGAATATGAGAAAAAAATGTGATGTAATCAGGATGAAAGTCTAACAGGAGAAAAGTCGTAATATGAGAAAAATGTAATCAAGATAAAAGTCATATAAGAAAAAATCATAACATGAGGAAAAATATGAGAAATATGAGTTGTAATGTAATAAGTCCAACATATGAGAAAAAAGTCTTGCATTTGAGAAATTAGTCGTAATATGAGGACATTGTGGGAATGTAATCAAGATGAAAGTCATATGAAGAGAAAAATCCTAACATGAGAAGAAACATGAGAAAGTGGTAATCTGAGAAAAACAAGTTGTAATGTAATCAGGATGAAAGTTAAAAGATGAGAAAGAATCTGAGAAGAAATGCAATGAAAGTCTTGCATATGAGAAAAAAGTCTTGCATTTGAGAAACAAGTCGTAATATGAGAAAAATGTGGTAAAGTAATCAAGATGAAAGTCATATGAAGAAAAAAATCCTAACATGAGAAGAAACATGAGAAAGTGGTAACCTGAGAAAAACAAGTTGTAATGTAATGAGGATGAAAGTTAAAAGATGAGAAAGAATATGAGAAGAAATGCAATGAAAGTCCAACATATGAGAAAAAAGGCTTGCGTATGAGAAAAGGTATCAGCACGCTTGTCCCGGAAAGATAAGTCAATATTTTTGTACATTTCATGCACTTCTTTTTACGCTTGTAATACTGCATGTTGTGGCGGCGCGCGGCCGAGGGGTTCGACTCCCGTCCACTGATCCGCCGCGTGGTCCGGTGTGTCACGCAGGTGTTTGACAGCTCGGGCTCCTTCCTGTCGTACATCAACACGTCGGCGGACCCGCTGTACGGCCCCCAGGGCCTGGCCCTCACCTCCGACGGCCACGTGGCGGTGGCCGACTCCGGCAACCACTGCTTCAAGGTGTACCGCTACCTGCAGTAGCTGCGGCCAACGGGCGGGTGCAACGACACGCACACGCCAGGTGGGGACTTGGACGCTTCGGATGAACGCGGCGGCTTAACGGTTGATTTATTGCGGGAGCCGTAGCGCGCGCACGCAACTTCCTGCTTTACCTGCGTCCATCGCAAACGTCGCCATCGCTTGCTTTTCCCGAGGAGTGTTGGGACCACCCTGCTGGAAGTCCTAAACCAACCTAGCGCCAAATATCCCGTCCCATTCCTTATGCTGCCATTTTTCCCTCCACAATTTCATCCTCATCAAATGATTTTCCGGTTTTTATTCCATCTGTGGAGAATGACGACTTGATTCTTGTCATTTTACTGCCATGGAATTGTGGTTTATGTTATCATCTTATTGTCTTAAAATTCTTTTTGTTTTGTTTTGGGATATTATTCCCATACAAATAGACTTTTTGTTTTGTGATATTATGACTTCAATCACCCCACATGACACCTTTTTTTTTGCCACATAGGGTTACTACTACCACTTACTACTCTCTTTTTTGCAATTGATTTTTAATTTATCACAACTACATCACAAATGAAGATATTTGTTTTGTCAAACTACAACTTTATTTTTGTCAAATTTGGACTTTTTGTAATATTCCCGTGAGATGACGACATTATTGTCTCTAAGTTCCTCGTGCTGTTATGTTTTTGTTTTTTTCGAGTGATATTACACATTTTCATTTTTCCAAATGATTGCAATACGATGACCTTATTCTGGGGAAAAAACATTTTATTCCCAGTTTAGCTTTGGATTTATTTACAGTTTGTCATAATTTCGGAGTTTTGTTTTGTGACATTGCAATTTTTTCGCTTCATATTGTGATGCCATTTTTCTCTTATAACAAATGTATTTTTGTCAAATTAGGACTATTGAGGTCTTTTTTTTTGTGATATTGCAACATTATTAGAATTTTTTTGCCTCATAACATCACAACTTTTTTTTTTCCCTCGTAAAAATCTAACATTTTTCCCAGGATCTTTTTGCCCCTTCATAACATAAGTGATATGTGACAAAGAATTTTCCCGGGATCGTTTCGGCTCGTTCCCCAGCGTGGTCCTGCAGCCCTTGAGTCACGGCTACTTTCCGCTTCCCGTGTAAAAAGTGACGCTTCACTTCTCCAGCAAATGGATTGTTTGGCCTTAGCGAACATAGAAAGCGTGCGCTGACTTGCTGTACAGTACGTGTGTACATACATGGATGTATATTCTATATCAGCGCGTGTTTGTGGGCGGAGAGAGGAGGTTTCCGAGATGTGAACGGCAGCTCTTTTCTTTCAAAATGTGCTTTCAACAATATACCTGGCACATGCTTGACATTAGAATATTTATTGCAATTAAAGCAGCACAATGTTTTGTTTTTTGTCAACTTTTTTTTTTATATATAGGATTTAAGAACAGCGTGTGTGCGGTCTTGGGGGGGGTGGGAGCTAATTTATTTGATTTTATACACTAGCTCTGCTTTGACACTTTATTTTTTTAAATAGATGTGCTTTTTGGATCACCTTTTTCACCTTGTTTAATAAACTGAAGTGTAATCACACACGTCAGGAGGAATTGGAGTACATTTGTCCGGAGGAAGTCGAGCCTTGAAGCAAAGATAGCAGTCTGTTGTTATCTTGCAGGTTGTTATTGTTGGAGGCCGTGCCGCATCGCCCTTTTGCACCCCCTGGTGGTCGTTGTGTGTAACAACAAGCAGAGCATTGTGGCGATCCTGCGCTATGGAATCGCAGGAGTGCCAAAATTAAAAGTAACCACGAACGAAAAGTAAAAAAATAAATAAAATTAAAAAGCGATTCAAAAATACAAAAGTTGACCTTTTCCACACCAAACTGATCAGATGTTGCTCTGCTTGTTGTCCAATATTTACCCTTTTTAAAATATATATAAATATAAGGCTTCTTTGTCTCCATGGCAACATTGGTTTGAATAAATATGCACTGGTAATAAAAGCACATGGTTACCTGAACTGTACTTGCTTTATTTATATATTTTTTTACATTGGGTTTCATTTTCATTACATTTTTCAAAGTTTTCACATTATTTTTTTTTAATAAACAATGTATTGTATTGAAGTGTGATATGGGTTACGTTTATGTTTTAAGGGAAGAATTTTCATGTTTGACCTTAAAATCAAACATATATTTACGCATATAAAATATAAGTACCTGTACAGCCAGAGTCAAATTATGTGCAATATACAAAAAACGTGTTGTGCAGAAAACAAATGGACGTTGTTACGCTAGAGAACCACCAGATGGCGCCAATGAGCACTCGTGCGCTACCAAACCCGGAAGTAGACCAGTGAGTGAAAAGGACGAATGTAAGTCGAGTAGTGAACGATTCGGCCTTATTGCCGCTGGAAAGGATCAATAACTCACGTCGCGCATGATTTACCTGAGGAAGAGATGGCACAGAGCCAGGAAGAACACCCATCATCAAGTAAATATTGACGAGTGTCATGACGTAATTCGCACCGGAAACACGATCGGGTCGTCTACGTCACTTCCTCTGCGTCTGAGACGTCACGTGTTGTGGTAGACGTTATTTCTTAACATGTATGAAGATAAATGGTCAATAACCATTCTTCGTGGGTGTAACATAGTGGGGGGTTAGAAACGTAGTAAAACAAGACAAAAAACGCGATGACATTTGAGTAGAAACAACCACAACGTAGCAGCTAGCTGGCTAATGCTAGTTAGCTACTAAAGCTAATGCTTTAGCTCCCATTGTTCAGGGGCGGTGAAATAAAAAAACATAAAATCGTTCATGGAAGGGGGCTTACAAGCTTAATAAGGTTCGGGGTGGGGTTTGATGTGTAAATGCAACGAAATAGATCCAAGAATGGCGTCGATTTCACATTCACGTAGTTTGCCCAACACGTGACCACAACGTAGGTCGACCAGATGTAGGTGCGCTCGGCGCATGCGCAGAACCGATTCCGCTTCCGGTACAGATTGCGTAGTGACAACGAGGAGGCGGGACTTCTTAAAGGGACGGCAACCTTTCTAAAACGCGAAGCCACCACAGTCAAAGGCGTCAAAGTCAGAGTCGGCGTCAAAGTCGAAGCTGTTGAAGGTCGTGTCGGCGTCCACGTCCTGGCCGCAGGCGTGAAAGGACCCCCCCGCCGACATCTCAGCGAAGCCCCCCGGGCCGTGGGCCACGTCGGGCGCTCTGCCGGCCAGCGGGGTGGGCGGCGAGCAGGAGCTGATGTAGCCCAGGGCGGAGGAGGCGGCCGCCCCGCCCATCAGCAGGCACACCGCCCTCACCGCCCGGGCGTCGCTGCTGTTGCCGTGGCGGAGACAGTCCGACACCCGGTGGGGAGGCGCCACGGAGACGCTGCGCCGAGGCCGCCGCGGGCCGCCCGCTGCACAGGCAGAGAAAGGAGCTTTTATTCCAGCGCAAAAGAAAGATGGAGAGGCGGATAAACCAAACCATCAAGCAGTTTCAACCATTGGTGTCATTTTATGACAATATACGAATCATAAAGTCAAAAATAAACCAAAATCAAACCAATAATCTTCGTTTGTGAGAATTAACCAAAAATGATAATAATAAAACATTTCAAACAAAAATGTAATTTTTCAATTGCAAAGAAAGAGAGATAATAAAGTAGTAATTATGTGTCAACAATTGTAGGTTTTATCATGTAAAAAATATCACCATCTTAATTTTTTCAATCTTTTTCATTTTTGTTACAAATAACAAAATAAATCACCAAACCCGTACTTTTAAGAATGAAATTACGTGTAACATGAGGACAAAATGAATGCCATGTTATTATGAGAGAAAATTGTTGTGTTGTTGAGTTCTCGTGTCCAGCTGAAACGTCACTATGAACTTATACAGTACATCACGTCATGCTGCCAAGGAAAAAAGGAGCCCATTACTTCCATGGCGTGGACAGTGCACAGGTACTGAAACCCAAGAAGCCCGCTTGAACGCCACTACTCGCGTCAATTCACATCAGGTCTGGCAGCCAAGGGAAAAAGGAGTCAAGCCTACAAATTTCAAATTCTTTCTTGATTGTGACGCAAATTTGGAAACAATTTCATTTCGATTGCTTCTGCTTGATTGGCGCTGATTCGTGTTTAGTGTGATGGGGTGGTATTACACAATAGAGTAGACATAGTAAGAGAAAAGTAGTGTTGAAAGTACCAGCAGTCCAATGTGACTAACCAGATGAAGTACTGTTATTAGTATATCTACATGGCAAACAAGGTACCGGCAGGTGCAGTAGATTCTCAGAAAGCAAACAAGACCCAGGAATTATGATAAGCACGCACTTAAGGTTGTGTAATTGGCCAATTAGGTGAAGGGGCGTGTTCGAAAAACAGCAGCTGGCATTCAATCAGTGATCAGTGTAGTAAAAAAGAGGTGTGAATCAGGGAACCCCATTTAAGGATGAAAGCACTTGCTGAACATCATTTCTCTTTGAAAGCCTGAGGGAAATGGCTCCTTCAAGACGTTGTGCAGAAGAACACCATACTCTGATTAAAAAGTTGATTGGAGAGGGAAAAACTTATGAAAAGGTGCAAAAAATGTTTGGCTGTTGAGCTAAAATGATCTCCAATGTCTTCAAATGGAGAGCAAAACCAGAGACACGTGGCAGAAAATGGAAGACAACTATCAAAGTGGATGGACGAATAACCAGAATGGCAAAGGCTCAGCCAATGATCAGCTCCAGGAAGGCAGTCTGGAGTTACCTGTAAGTACTGTGACAGTTAGAAGACGTCTGTGTGAAGCTAATCTATTTACAAGAATCCCCCGCAAAGTCCCTCTGTTTAAAAAAGGCATGTGCAGAAGAGGTTACAATTTGCCAAAGAGCACATCAACTGGCCTAAAGAGAAATGGAGGAACATTTTGTGGGCTGATGAGAGTCAAATTGTTCTTTTTGGGTCCAAGGGCCGCAGACAAACTCTGAATTGAAGCCACAGCACACAGTGAAGACAGTGAAGCATCATGATATGGGATGTTCCTCCTGCTATTTATCCCATAGCAGGGATCATGGATGAGGTTGCATATGTCCAAATACTTGAAGAGGTCATGTTGCCTTATGCTGAAGAGGACATGCCCTTGGAATCAACAAGACCATCACCCCAAACACACTAGGAAACCAGCATCTTCTTCTTATGTGCTTATGTTCTGGAGGGGCCAGCCCCATCCCCGGACCTTCATCCCATGGAGAACTTGTGGGCTGACATCAGAAATGCTGTTTGTGACGCAAAAGCAAGAAATGTTGATGAATTGTGGAATGTTGTTAACGAATGTTGGAGGGGAAGAACAGATGGAAGGTGCCCCAAGTTGGTAGAGTCCATACCACACGGATGTGAAGCACTTAGAAAAATTAAATATTAGTTTTGTCATTCACAGGATTGATAAATCCTACAAACAAAAATATTTCTGTGTTTGTAAAGTCAACGGCAGACGCTGCTATTTTTTGAACACGCCCCTTTCCACTAATTGGCCAATTACACAGCCTTAAGAACGTGCTTATCATGAATGCTGGGCCTTGATTGTTTTCTGAGAATCTACTGCACCTGCTGGTAACTTGTTTGCCATGTAGCAATAAAAAAATACTAATAACAGTACTTTTTCTGGGTAGTCCCGTTGCACTGCTAGTATTTAGTATGTATTGTATGTACTGTACTGTATGTTAGCGTTGGGCGTGTTCCTTTTTTTCTTGTTCTTGTACTTCCTGCAATGGCTACTCTGTCTTCCATGTAACATGACTGACACCTAGTGGCCAGTGTAGATTACTACATACCATCGCAGCGTCTTTGAATGTGTCTTCTGGATGGCTTACACTGTATTTGTATTTTACATCATTTTTCTACGAAAATGCTTCATTTTGTACAATACGAGTTTGCTGCCATTCGCCACACAAATAATTTGACTAAAAGTAAAAAGCTTCCAAACGGTTGACTCTTCCCACTTTGAATGTGGGATCATTTCCCTAGGAGAAGTATGAAACCAGGAAATGGCTAAAAATGCCTTCAAATTTCCAAATTTTCGGCCTTATTGTTGATTTTTGACAATGGGTTCTTGCAGGTTCTTGCAGGTTCTTGGGGTATGTCTTGCCTATTTCATGCAGATGGGTGAACGTGGCGCAAACAGGGACCTTGAAAACCCAAAACATAACAGACAGCTGACCTTGAGTGTGACCTCTGTCTCTGAGCGAGCCGCCCCGGGATGGTGGGGTGCCCTCGCTGGCCCTGGGGGAGCCGGGGTCCTTGTCGCTGGAGGAGTCGGGCAGGGGGTCCCTGTCGGTGATGCAGCGGGAGACGCTGCGCTGCCTCTGCAGGCTTGCAGGCGACATGACGCCCTGGGGGTGGGGGGAGCGTGCAGGATAGGCGAAGCGACAGTAGCAGAAATACCGAAAGACTTCAACGCCACTCACCTCTCTCACTTTCCTGATCAACTTCAGCCACAGACTGAAAAAGAAAGGCGAGATGTCATTCTACGTGAAAAAGATCTACGCTCGCATGCACTGAATTGTTGCCTAACTTCCTGTTTTGTTCTTTTATCATCCAAACATCCTAGTGGGGCAGTTACAATTGAGCCCCAGGAATCCTGCCTAGCAACAAGCCAGGCGCGACTACATCAAGCAGCAGATTGGTTAGCGTGACCCACGTGCAGTCATCGGGGTTGTCGGCCAGCAGCAGCAGGAATTTGCTTTGCTGCAGGACGAGGGCGAAGCAGCAGTCCCTGCGGCCCCCCGCGGGCAGCCGGGGCAGGTCCAGGATCTCGCGGCCCTCCACGATTAACTCGCAGTGGCTCAGCAGCTCCACCACCTGGTCGGGCGGCGACTCGGCATCGCGGCACACCAGCAGGCTGCCCTCCACGGTGAGCACCACGTACTTGTCCTTCCACTGCTTGAACACGAAGCCCCCTGCAGCGGGGACGGGCAGAAATGGTTGCTTGTAGTTTGGGGCATCATAAGCATCCGCTTCCAGGACGGGGCACACGTGCCGCGTCCCAGACAGCCGTCCAGCCGGTAACAACCGCGCTGATGGGAATAACGGCTCTATTTCTCCATACGGATTATTGAACGGCAACCGGGTTATTTGACAAAAAGCCGTGCTTGAAGATCAATGAAAAGGATGCAAGTTCGATACTTAGGAAAGCCACACATGTAGATACGCTACCAAGTTCTAGCTTTTATTCATATCAACTTCACTCTTGGCTCCTTTTTCTTGTCATTTTCCAAATATTTCACCTTACACGACCTTTACTTGTAATATCTCCACTTTATTCCCGCAACTTTTCCCCCAACCTCGTCCTGATTTCCGAACATGACGCTGTCCTTGCGTATCATAAAAAAAACAAATAAAAAAAAAAAAAATAATTTTAAACAAAAAAACCAATTAAAATAAAAAAATAATAAAAAATTAATACCAAAAAAATTTAAACAAAAAACCAAAAAAAAAAATTTTACAAAATAAAAATTTAAAAAAAATATATTTTTCCTTTAGTTTTTATCTTGACGCTACTAAAAAGATGTTTTTTTAAAATGAGGTTATTTTGGTAAAATTACGCCTTCTTCTTGTTAAATTACAAAAATTCTCCTTATATTCATAAATCATCTGAGAATGCTTGTTGTAGTACCCCACACTGCTCCCTAGGTGTCATCCACGAGACATCAGCCACTGCAGGAAGAACGGCCATCCAGAAAACAAAAACGAGTAACTCTCCTAATATATACGGTAACAGGAGCGTAAGGTCAACTGTAGGGGTGTTATTTCACGCCTAGAGAGCTCTAATAAGATAGAGGATGTGTTTACACATGTTTATGCTACTAAAATGCCGTTATTTTTCCTCATAATATCACCAATTGATTCTTTTTTCCCCCAAAGGAATAAAAATTGTTTCTTGTATGACATTGTCACCTTATTCCCGTAATATAATTTATGATACAGTTTTACAACATTACAACATCTGCGTTTGTTTCCCTAGAAATATGTTTGAAATGTTATGTTTTTGCTGCTTTGGACGCCCCTGGGCCAGCTAGCAGGCGCGTTCCACTCCGGCAGCACGCTAAGTTCCTGGCTCCCGAATGGCTTTTTTCCGAGTGAATTTGTGTGAGAAGACTTTCTGGTGTAAAAACGTAAAGAAAGGAAACGTTTATTATTTATGTTATGTGCGTCCTGGGGGTGACCCGATACTTTTGCCCGCTGTAGATTAATATCCATAAGCAGTTCGGATGCAACGGCCTTCATCCTCCGTGACGGGATTAGCGAGGAAGGAATGAAAGGGAAACGTCACGCTGTAAAAAAAAACACTTCAGGGAAGCATTTGGTCCGTTCGGCAACCGACGACACGAAAGAAGAAAGAATCGGCTCGGGGAGGTCCAGTCTTGTAAAAGTACTTTCACACAGCGGTACATTTCGTCATCAGTGTTACACGACTGATATTGTTCTTTGAAGTGAGTAATAATGTCAGATTCAACTACAGGTGTCTTTTGGGTCAATACCTCAACAGAACATCGTGTCTTTGTGTTATTGTGGCTCCAACACCCCCCAAAAAATAGGAAACGGGAAATAATCATAAATGGCGACTGAGCGGACGCCATCTTTGTAGTTTTAAAGCTCAGTGGTGTTTTTCACCTTGCTTATCCAGTTGCTGGCAGGGACAGCTTTCTTTGGCCCCGTGGCAGGTTGTTTGGCACTCACACAAGCAGTGAATCAGGAGTGCTTATTTTGGTTTGGTCACTCGGGGGGCTGATACGGGACGGGACACGCCGACTGGGTTGTCGTGCGCAGGATCGTATGGAAAGTCAGGCAAAATCTGGGCGGACATTTGGGTGGGAAACCGGATCATACGAAAACCGGGCGGTTTTGTTTTATATGCTAATAAAAAAAATGAGCCCCGGGCCGCACACTGGACCGTAAGACCACCAAGGACACCCCCGCTGTTTTCCCCACACCAACCCGGACTCGCCTAATCCTGACATTCAGGCCGAGGTTCCGAATCACCAGAAGTCTCCCGAGCAGGCCTACCGTATTTCCGGAGGTAGCCGCGATGAACGCCGCCGGCTGTGCTCATGGCTGCGGTGGTCCGAAGTCCGAAATGAAGGCCAGAACATGGGATGCCGGAAAATAGGATTTAAAACAAAAAGCCAGAGCGGGAGAGAGAGAGTAATCCTCACTATGTAGGCCTTTAACTCCTGATGCTCCGAAGGCGCTCCAGTCTGAGCGTGTGGGCCGTACTCGGGACCACCTCCCGCCCCCGCCCTGTCAGAATAAAACGCAGGGATTATCATCCCCGGCACAGCTGGAGGCCTCGGGGGCCGTGAATGGGAGCGCCGCCGCCTTGTTAATCCCACGGTCTCCGTGATGGACGCCGCTTGTCCACGCAAAGTATCCGCACGGGATTTAAAGTGGATCTGCGCTGGTTTTGTAAGACGTGTACTATGTAGTATGCACTACGTAGGCCGCATAGAAAGCACACACTTCATTAAGTACAAGTAGGATTTCTTATTTATGAATGGAATAATTGGGGAGTTAGAGCATAGAAAACCAGTTTAGCACCTTCTAAATGCAATTTGTAACATTATTAGAGCCCTATAGGCTTGAAGTAACACCCCTATAGTCCACTTCATGCTGCTGTTACCCAATATAGTAGACATAATAAGAGAGAATCACACATG
Organism: Oostethus manadensis; assembly: GCA_024372805.1. Classification (NCBI taxonomy): domain Eukaryota; kingdom Metazoa; phylum Chordata; class Actinopteri; order Syngnathiformes; family Syngnathidae; genus Oostethus; species Oostethus manadensis. The sequence continues at coordinate 394,793 of QODF01000208.1, forward strand.
TTAGCATTGGGAGCGTTCCTCTTCTGAGGGGGCTATTGTCTCATGAAAGTAACATTACTGACACCTAGTGACCAGTGTAGAGTACCACAATTATTTATTAGGATAAGATGTGCCTTTTTTAGTGTCGCAAGGGGAAATTCCACGTTAATTTATAAATAATTATAAATAATGACTAATATAACTCGGATTTAGTATTTATTCATGGAATCTTTTGGTATTTTACCGTCTAAATGTGTTTTTTAAACATTATTAGAGCCCTCTTTGCATGAAGCAGCACCCCTATAGTCACCTCTACGCACATATTACTCAATGTAGCAGACATAACAAAAGAAAATAGATGTAGAATTACACATGTTAGCGTGGCATCGACAGTAGTACTTCCTGGGGTGGCTATTGTCTCATGGATGTAACATCACTGACACCTAGTGGCCAGTGTGGAATAGTACATATCATCGCAACCTCTTTGGGTGTTAATGCTGCAAAAACCTTCAATTTGCTTTAAATATCAACAAACGGCAACAATACAGAACTGGAGTAATAATAGGCCATATTCGTCCAGGATTTCTTCATGAATATCATTTTTGAGAAAAGCTGATACAGAGAAGCTGCAAAGTAGGCCAGAGATTTCTGGAATTTGGAAAACCATATTTTGAAAAATATTATTAAAGACACAACAACAAAAACACAGGGATTTGTGTTTACAAACATGCAGCAGAAGAGAAGCGGCAAATCTGATACTAAGCTGCCGTTCACAGTATCGACGTTTGGATCGATCCGCCCGCCGTGCCCGCAAAGGCTCCAGGTCTCGTGAGGCGTGCTGCCATTGCACTTGGTCGCCAGCGGGGGGCGCCAGACGCCACACGGCCACGCGTCACGTACACTCCATTGAGAAGCCCGCTCGGTCACGTGATACGGAGGCCCCTGACCTGACTCTTACTTTGAAAGGAAGTTTGTCGGTGGAGTAGAAGTCGGAAGGAGAAGCTTGTTTGGGTGATTCGGCTGCTGAAAGTATTAATCTACTTTATCCTCACCTCCAAATCCCTGCAAAGCTTTCCGCACGCGCACGCGCACGCACACGCACACACACACACACACACACACACACACCAAGCCAAAAGTCTTTCTTCGGGACCCCCAACCCCCCTCCCCTCCCGTGGGGTGCCATTGCAAGGATGCACAATGGCGGGCTTTTAAAGGACCTTCTTGATGGGAAACCGCGTCAGACAGGAAGCTGACTTTCAAAATAAGCGCGGGGCTGGGTGACGTCATCAGCTCACATAAGAACTGGAAGAAATAGTAAGAAAGAAGCCAAACGAAGAAGGTGACCACATCCTCTGAGAAGAAGCTGACTTGTGGAATTTGAATCTTGCTTGGAGGAGGCGGAGGAGGAGGAGGAGGAGGAGGAGGAGGAGGAGG